>CM054061.1:1275826-1841801 GCA_028641055.1 Alopecurus myosuroides | reverse complement strand
ATTATTCGCGAACCGTAGGTGACACACTTAAGCTTCAATGACGCATTTGAGAGGATACGGAATATCAAAAAATGTTTTGGGCAGCACCAAAATTGTTTCTGGGATATATGAAATAGTTCAAGGGGTTTTTCGTCGAATGGTTGTTAATAGAATCAACAAATGATTCGAGGTGCTATATGCAAATGTTTGTTAATAGAATTAACAAATGCTGAAATAAAGAAATAAAAATGTTTTATTTATTTATTAAAGAAAAACTCTTGGATTTTCTAAGTGGTAAATAAAGGAAGGATGAGTGGATGTGAGTGGAGTGTCCCCTCACATGAAGAGGGAAGAGGTGGGGGCACACCATGGGCTGGCCGCACCACCCCTTTGGGCTGCCTCCCCTTCCCATATAAAAGGAGGGTCAGAGCTCTCCCTCCTACACACACTTGCCCACCTTACTTCCTCTCCACCCGCTGCACCATTCCATGGTCTCCGGCTTGGCGAAGCCCTGACCGTGGGATTCTTCACCACCACCACGTCGTCGTGCTGCTGGAGTTCCAAAGGATCCTCTACTTTCGCCTCCCCGCTGGATCGAGGGAACGGAGGTCGTCGTCAACCGTACGTGTGACCGATCACGGAGGCATCGCCGGATTGCGATGCACATCTTCTCGCTCTCGGGATCGGTGAGTACGACTACGCCAACAACGAGATTTGATCTCGTAACGCTTTGTGTCTTCGAGGGTATGTTCTTCTTAAGACTCTCTCTTTTCCCGTTACCGTTCATCTCTTAGATTAGATCTTGGCCCTTCAGGTGTTTACAGCGTAGGAATTTTTTTGTTTTCTATGCAACGAACCCTTCAGTGGTATCAGAGCAGGATCTATGCGTAGATGTTTTGTACGGGTAGAACACATAGGTGTACGTGGGTGTTGATGATCATATTATTGCCTCCTTGAGTATTTTATTATCTTAGTGGCATAGTTGGATGAAGCTGCCCCAGACAAACTTTACGTGTACTTTGTACGCGAGACCCCTCTCACTTGTGGCTAAGGGGGTGTCCGTTTCTCCTACTATAGTTAAGGTCTAATCTACGAAGGGTTGTTAAAAATATGTTTATCAACGTTGTGGTTCATGTTCGTAGGTATGAACAGTTCTATCCTCGAAAGCCCTAAGCCACGTAAAATATGCAAAAATAAATTAGAGGCGTCTAACTAGTTTTAACAGGGCATGTGGTGTCATATGGTCAATGTTACAAATTTTATTATGAGATGATATCTTTTGTAAATTATTGATATACCGGAAGGTATCCATATGGTTGTCTTATTATTGACGGACAATCAAGATGGAGGTGCCATGGACATTGGTGCCACACCGGTGGAAAAATTGAGATCATACCATGATGCACATGATGGAGATCAAGTGTAAGAAGGATCGTATCATATCAATTTATCCATACATGTGATGTTAATCTTTTTTATGCATCTTATTTTGCTTAGATAGCGACGGTAGCATTATAAGAGGATCCCTCTCACTTAATATCAAGTTAATAATGTGATCTTCCTTAGTATGAACCGTTAAGAAAGTTCGTCGTTTCGAGACATCACGTGATGATCGGGTGTGATAGACTCAACGTTCGCATACAACGGGTGCTGACGAGCCTAGCATGTACATACATGGACTCGGAACACACGCAATACTATGGTTCTACTTGGAGAGCCTAGCATGAACAGACATGGCCTCGGAACACGTAACCGAAAGATAAAGCATGAGTCATATGGAAGATATGATGAACATATCGATGTTCGCCTTTGAAGCTACATCATCTCACGTGATGATCAGTTTTGGTGTAGTGAATTTGGTTCGTGTAATCACTAAAGACGACTAAGAGGGATGTTGTTTTTTAGTGGGAGTTCACAGGATAATTTTGAATTAACTTAAACGTATTTATCATGAGCAACCAATCAAAGTGAATTTGCACCAATTGTAGTATTCATTGGCATCCACAAAACTACCTTACACTTAGATTGTTAATTGAGATATAATTGTTATGATCTGATAAAAATCATTTAAGATTGGTACCGTATTAGTGAAATTTAAAATTGAGTCATATTGTACATTTTCGGTATTTCCTACCTAACTCCATATGATTAATGATTGATTGATCTAGAGAGTAAATAATTCCCACTTAGAATCCAGAATCATGATTGATTCCATATTACTTTATCTTCAAAAGAATGTTTTGTTGATCAAGGTGATTTAGGAACTGAAAAGGAATTGTTTTCAGAAACAATCAAGTGAAAGATATATTGATATCTAGAAACTTATTTGTGGCAACACGACTGAGTATAATTTAGGTGAAAATTGTATGCTTATATTATTTAAATATATGCAATGATTGAAGATGCTAGACGTTTGAATATTCCAAGAAGTTTGGCGCTATAAATTATCCTCTAAATTCCTTCCTTTGAGCTATAGTAGCTTAATCATAAAATTGTTATGATGGGATGGATTAAAAGTATGGGTAGAGTCGTTTACCTTACCTGGAGATTGCTAAGAGTGGAATCTAGAACAATGCTATTAATATGGTGATATTAGTAGAACAGTCATACTCAGAGTATGACTCAATGGGTGATAGTATATAACTAACACGCCAAAGAAAAATGAGCTAGTACGACTAGCATTGTTTGATGTTGAATGATTCTTCTGTAAAGGAAAGAGAATACTGAAAATAGAATTACAAAAGGTATATGGCAGAAAAGAATATAACTGGAAAGGTCCAGCTCAGGTGTATATGCTTGATATACAAGTTATAGATGTATTACTAGTTAACAAAGTATTTTTTGGGTATTTTGATACCACATTGGTTGGTATGAGTTGTCATACAAAGCAACGCAATGCAAGAAATACAAGGGCCTAAAAGGAACTAGTAGTAGATGTGGTATCGATTATGACAAGAACAGAAATAAAGTGTTATTGTGTTCATCGTCGTATCGAACCAAACATTCAGGATTTATTTTAATAACTTAATAAGTTGTTATTTTGTTCCGGTCTTTTGTGAGAACAAATGAGAGTGTTCAAACTATGACCGTATTCCATAATTTATGGATGAGTTAATATAAATCGTGTTGGTAAAGTAAACATTTCTAAAACTGAATGCTAAACGTTCTAAGGCGTAAAAAGAATTTCACTTAAATTGCGGCACCACCATTTTAGTTCATATCAAAAAGCAAAACATGAAGGAACTACATATTGATGGACTTCTGGAGTCATTTTGTTTTGAATAAATTGACGCTGGTGAGATCTCTTCCAAAAGATGAGTAGAATTCCGTTCATAGGCCAAAGTAGAATGGACGACTAATTTAATGGAGATTGTGCATGTTGATGTATACAGTCCATTATGTATAGTCATATGTGGTGGATTAATTTTTCCTTCATAAAATTCCGTCGATGATTTGAGTAGATATATGAGTATATCTATTTAAAGAGAATGGAGTTTGACTTTTTTTGAATTGATTCAAATTATTGTTAGTATGAAGCAAAAATCATCGTAACAAGATAATCAAGTATTTATGATTGATCATAAAGGATAAAGTTTTGAGTTACAAGTTTAGCAAAACATCTTAGGAGTTGCAGAATTGTTCTACAACTTATACTTCTCGAATACCCCACATTAGTTAGGAGTATTCAAGAAACAAAATCAAACCTTGTTGGACATGGTTGCCATTATAATTTTGTAGTTTATACACTAAGAGAAACTGATTTTACATTGAAAAGAGCACCATCATGATCCGTTGAAATTGACAACATATAAGATATGGTTTGGGTAGTGACCCGAATTGTCTTTTTCTTAAGTTTTGGTATGCATAGCATGTGTAAAATGTTTACAACCAAAATAGGATAAATATATGTTTATAAGGTTTTCCCAAATAAAAAATTGTGTATTTCTCCTATCACCGAACCAAAGAGAAATGTTGTTTGTCAGAAGGGTTGATTTCTCGAAAAAGTAGTTCTTGCGAAACAAGTAAGTGGGAGGACAGTACAAACTCAACAAGATTAGAGAATCTTCGTTACCATGTCAAGAGTAGTGTAGCACTGGAAGTTGTTCCATGGTTTCCTATTTTGACAAAGTAGAAGACACTACATGTGTTGCAGATACTTGGAATGAGTTTACGAACTGTACCACAAAAGTACTAAAACTTTGTACTTAGACCAACTTGTGGTTTGAGAATGAAGTGTTGTTTTGACAACAAAGGACCTGGACCTTACAAAGGAAGCAAATGATGGGCCTTGACTTCGTAAAATTGGCTTTGAGTCATTATATCCGCGATAGTATCCATGTATGAATATCAAGTATGCGACTTGATAGTCCTTTCGATAAGCCTGATACCTAGCGATAGCAAATGGGTCTATATAGCAACAAATACATGGATTTTACATCCTTTGAAAGTTGTGCTTGTCGAAAAGATGTTTTCGACGAAGTTCAGAGAGTTGACTACTGCAGGATTTTGATCTTCCGTAGTGATGCTTTAGTTTTTGCGGATAGTTCTAGCAAAAGTTACATGTTATGATATGGCAGTTGAATAACAAAACCAACTTTCCTCTCAAAGAAGTTTGATCGAGAATGTGTATTTGACACATCTGAGAGTTTTGTAAAATTAAAAAGGTTGCTGGAAAGGTATGCACAATTCAATGGTTGAAGTGAGCTTAACGAAGTTGGAATCTTTACCTTAATGAAGTTATCAAAAGAGTTGGATTCCATCATGAACGATAAAGATGCTTGTAGAGTTACAAAAAATTAAGTGGGAGCGCTATGACATTTTTCCAATGCTTTATGTAGATGCCATGTGGTTGATTGGAAAATATGTATTTTACATTAACACGGTTAAGATTTTCATATTGATGAAAGACTTAGAAGATATTGGGCATCAATATCTATAAGAGATGGATTGGAGCGCTTGATATGATTGAAGCCAAATTACATAGATGAAATATTGAAGTAAGTGAATATCGAAATGACAAGAAGGAGTTCTTGCCACATGGAAAAGAATTGAGCAATATTCAAGTGTTTTGACACATGATGAGCATAATGAAATTGAGGTTTCTAAGTCACATGTTCCATGCTATGTACATAACCAGATGAGTCATGTGCTATAAAATGTTATAGTAGGATAATTCATATGATGATTAGACAACAGTGGGAGAGATCCTTATGCCATTTTAGAAATTCTAAGGATGTGTTTTCCTATGTAGTAATGACAAACTATTTGTTGTAATGTGTTGCACTAATAGTCTTGTCATCTATTCAAATAATTTTATCTCAATTAAAATATGTGATGAAGGGTAGCACAATAGTATGGAAGAAAGTTCCAAGCTGTATTTGAAAGAGTTTCAGAATTAAAATATTGTGAGGGATACTACAACAAAGGCTAAGTATATCGTTGTGTTGACAACAGATAATAAGAGTATTTTGTGTCAATGAGTTCTTTATTGAACTTGGTGAATTTCCAAGAATGCTGACACTATGAAGCTACATTTTCACAATGTTAGTAACATTGGTTTAAGCTGAGGAATTAAGGTCTCACCGGTTGACCAAATATTTACAAAGCCATCTCATTAAAGAATGAGTGATGCATGTAGACGCAAAGAGCATGCAAATACAATATGAGCTGAACAGTTCAGATCTTTTTGATGATGTTTACCACATGCGAAGCATGGTAATAACACTGGAACACCATATGTGTTAACTGCTTACAGACTAGATTATTGACTCGAGTGCAAGTGGGAGACTAAAGAGAATATACCCAAGAGACAAAATAAAGTGGTTATTATCTTATTCCTTGTTTATGATAAATGTTTATTTCTCATGTTAGAATTGTATTAACCGAAAACGTTGATACATGTGTGTTTTATAAACAAACAAACGTTCCTAGTAAAGCCTCTCTTTTAACTAGCTCGTTGATTAACAGATGATCAAGGTTTCCTGATCATGAACATGGGATGTTGTTAATAACAGGGTCATGTCATTAGGAGAATGATGTGATGAACTTAGACCCTAACTAAGTATAACAATACGATCAGGTCATTTAGTTTTATTGTTATGTCTTACATTCGGAGTAACCTTATTCCTTAGACCATGAGATCATGTTAATCACTAATACCAAAAGAGTAGTTTGATGACATCAAACGTCAGACCGTAACAGGGTGACTATAAAGGTGGCGTTAGGTATTCGTAAAGTGCTAGTTGAGGCTCATGGATCAAGAGTGGGATTTGTCCATCCAAAATGATGGAGAGATATATTCTGGGCCCTTTCGGTGATATCACATCGACACCGCTTGCAAGCACGTGACTAGGTCACAAGGATGTCATATCACGGAAACAAGAAAAGAGTACTTGTCGGTAACGAGATTGAACAATGTATGGTTGATACCAATGATTCGATCTCGGACAAGTAAAATATCGCGAGACAAAGGGAATTAGTTACGACCTTGAAGGTTCACACGATCACGAGATTCATCGTTGAATATATATGAGTCATCACGGATCTCTAGATCCCGCTATTGTTATTGATCGGAGAGGAGTCTCGATCATGTCTGTATTATTCGTGAACCGTAGGGTGACACACTTAAGGTTTGATGACACATTTGAGAGCATATGGAATATCGAAGAATGTTTTTGGCAGCACCGAAATTATTTTGGGGAAAATTCAAATAGTTCCAGGGTTTTTCGTCGAATGGTTGTTAATAGAATTAACCAATGATTCGAGGTGCTATATGCAAATGTTTGTTAATAGAATTAACAAATGTTGAAATAAAGAAATCAAAATGTTTTATTTATTTATTAAAGAAAAACTCTTGGATTTTCTAAGTGGGAAATAAAGGAAGGATGAGTGGATGTGAGTGGAGTGTCCACTCACATGTAGAGGAAACACGTGGGGGCACACCATGGTCTGGCCGCACCACCCCTTTGGGCTGCCTCCCCTTCCCCTATAAAATGAGGGTGAGAGCTCTCCCTTCTACACACACTTTCCCACCTCACTTCATCTCCACCCGCTGCTCCATTCCATGGTCTCCGGCTTGGCGAAGCCTTGACCGTGGGATTCTTCACCACCACCACTCCGTCGTGATGCTGGAGTTCTGAAGGATCCTCTACTTCCGCCTCCCCGCTGGATCGAGGGAACGAAGGTCGTCGTCAACCGTACGTGTGACCGATCACGGAGGCACCGCCGAATTGTGGTGCACATCTTCTCGCACTCGGGATCGGTGTGAGTACGACTACGCCAACAACGATATTTGATCTCGTAACTCTTTGTGCCTTCAAGGGTATGTTCTTCTTAAGACTCTCTCTTTGCCCGTTACCTTTCATCTTCTAGATTAGATCTTGGCCCTTCGGGTTTCTATCGCGTAGGATTTTTTTTTCTATGCAACGAACCCTTCATGTTCGCGGTGCAAGGAGCATGAAAAATATGTAAAAGATGATAATATGGTGAAAGTTAAAAGAGTAACTATGCAACTAAGGAGTTGTTAGTGTGTACGTGATTAGATGGTGCAAGGTTCTAACTTATTTTCTCACAAATTGTATCTAATATTTTCGAATGAATTGGATTGCTGATACGTCTCCAACATATCTAAAATTTCTGATGCCTCATGATGATATTATGCCAATTGCTACATGTTTTCTCCCTTATTTATAGCATTTTTACACGTTTTCCGGGACTAACCTATTAATAAGATGCCATAGAGCCAGTTCCCTGTTTTCTGTTGTTTTTAGTTTCAGAAAACATATTCTAGAAATATTCTCGGAATTGGAAAATTCAAAAGTCAGAAGTCTTAGAAGTCCCGGAAGCTTCCAGAAGTCCCAAAGAGCCCCGGAGGGGGCCACAAGGTGGCCACACCATGGGGTGGCGCGGGTCCCCCTTGGCCGCGCCACCTAGGTGTGTAGGCCCCTTGGCCACCTCCCGGCATCACCATTTCGCATATATATACTCTCCTGAGGGAAAACCCTAAAAAGATCGACCTTTTCCATAAAATACATCCGTAGCTCTGCCACCGCCGCCGACAAGTTTCGGGGGACAGATCTGTGTTCTGGCACCCTGCCAGGACAGGGAAGTGCCCCCAGAAGCCATCTCCATCGACTCCACTGCCATCTCCATCGTTGTTGTTGTCTCCTATGACGAGAAGGGAGTAGTTCTCCCTCGAGGCTAAGGGCTCTACCGGTAGCTATGTGGTTCATCTCTCTCTCCCATGGTGTGATCTATATGTGATCGTGAGCTTTATAATCTATTTGAATTTGTAGATGTTAATCTTCATCTTTTGCTACTCAAGTTCTTTATTAATATGAACTATGGAGTCACCTTGTTCCGCGGTGTGAAGGTGAGAGTGTGCACATCGTGTGTTTCTCCTCTATGAATTATGGTGTTTGTCTAGTACCATCTAGGGCGCTCATAGTGACAGCGTGGGGTTGACTAGACATGGGAATGCTTACTTTAAGGAATGATTTTTGCAGCCCTACACAATGATTAGTGTTCGTTATTTGTTATGAGATATTCGTAAACAATTTGATCACGATGTAAAGGTGAGAGTGTGTACACCGTGTGGTTTAGCATTATATTTATATTTTGTGTTGGATAACCCTATGAAATTGTGGTGTTTGCGTGGAACCATCTGGGTCCCATGGTGATAGCATGGGGGTTACTTGGTTGGGGAAGTGCTTACTCTGAGGAGTGCTGTTAAAGCCCTACACATGGATTGGTGTTGTTATTCGACCGGAGAGTGGTTAAGAGTAGCATAGTGAAGAGAAGATATTTAGTTATTCAATTATGTGATCATTGTTGAGAATGTGCACTAGTGAAAGTAGGATCCCTAGGCCTTATTTCCAAGCACTGAAACACAGTTTTATGCCTGTTCTGCTACATGTTTGCTTGCTGCCATTTTTATTTGAGATTGATATTATCACTTATTATCATCCATATTACTTGCATTTTACTCTCTCTTCGCCGAACTAGTGCACCTATACAACTGACAATTGTATTACGTGGGTTGGGGACACAACAGACTTCTTGTATCTTGATTGCAGTGTTGCTTGAGAGGTATATCTTTGACCTCTATCTCACTGAGTTCGATAAACCTTGGGTGATCCACTTAAGGGAAACTTGCTGATGTTCTACAAACCTCTGCACTTGGAGGCCCAACAATATCTACAAGAATAGAAGCGTGCATAGACATCAAGCTCTTTTATGGCGCCGTTTCCAGGGTTGTAAGGTAAAAGGTACTCACATCATCGGGTGTGAGTGCTCGAAGTTATTTCCTTTAGATTCTGCAATTATATCTTTTTGTTTCTTGTTTTCACTAGTTAGGATTATTTTTAGTTGTTCCTTGTTTTTATTCTTACTAGTTAGTCTTAATGGAAAACAACAAAAATATGAGAGAGCTTTATAATATTTATCTTGATTAGGACATGAAGTGTTTGAAGAGAAAAATAAAAAAAACCTATGGAACTTTATTTGCATGCTAGTAGCAATGTTATTAGAATTAATTTTTTGAATACCCTTATTGCTGATGCTATGGAAAAGTCTAAGCTTGGGGAAGCTAGTTTGATGAATATGATATTTTTAGTCCCCCAAGTTTTGAGGAGGAAATTTTCTTTTATGATACTTTGCCTCCAATATATGATGATTATAATGATTGTGGTATTCTAGTTCCACATGTTTACAATGATAAATATGATATTTTCAGTCCACCTACTATTGAGGATAAAATTAATCATGATTGCAAAATGCCTACTATATTTAATGATTATGGTGATGAGAATAATAATGATAGCTATTTTGTTGAATTTGCTCCCACTACTATTAATAAGAATGATTATGCTTATGTGGAGAGTAATAATTCTTTTATGCATGTGGCTCATGATAAGAATGTTTTATGTGATAGTTATATTGTTAATTTTATTCATGATTCTACTGGAAGTTATTACGAGAGAGGGCAACATGGTTTTATGCATCTCAACAATATTAAGTTTCCCCTCTTTATGTTGAAATTTTTGAAGTTGCACTTATTTTGTCTTCCTATGCTAGTCACTTTGTGTTTTGTTGACTTGTTTTTATACAAGATTATTTTTTATAGGAAGTGGGTTAGACTTAAATGTGTTTTATATTTGCTTCTTGATGTTCTCTTTTGCTTCAAATAATATTTCTCATGTGATCACTTTCTCAAATTATCATGCCTAGCTAAAAGGCTTTAAAGAAAAACACTTCTTGGGAGATAACCCATGTTTTTATTTTTGCATTGTTTTTATCTATTTTCTTTGATTCAAGGGGTTGTATAATTCTGTAGCAAATTATTTGTATATTTATTTTCATGTTTTAGTAGTGCCAAGTAAAGTTTCTGATGAAAGTTGGAGTTGGTTTTCGGATTTCTGCGTAGAAAAAAGATTTCTGCTGTCCACCGTAAAACATCTTATAAACTCCTGGAAGATCAAAATGATCTGAAATTTTTTGTGATTATTCCTCAGCTAATTCCGCAACTTTTATTAGTTGACCACTTTTTTATTTGATCAACAGAAGATTTTCGAAAAAAACATCTTTACCTGCTGTCCTGTTTTGACCGATTTCTGCCAATAATTGCATTTGCATCTTAATCTCTTTCTTTTGGTGTTCTTTTGAGAAAAAATAGTTTTAAAAGAATTTGTGACTGTAGCTAATGTGTTTATGATTGTTTGGATTTCGTTGAAAATGAACCATGTGAGTTTATTATTTCGATTGCACTAACGTTGCTAATGAAGATTATGAGAAGTTTGGTGTGAACGAAGTTTTCAAGGGTCAAGAGAAGAGGATGATATGATGTGATCAAGAAGAGTGAAAAGCCTAAGATTGGGGATGCCCCGGTGGTACATCCCATAAAATTCCAATAAGACTCAAGCATCTAAGTTTGGGGATTCCCAAGGCATCCCCTTCTTCATCAACAAATTATCAGGTCACTTCTAGTGAAACTATATTTTTATCCAGTCACATCTTATGTGCTTTACTTGGAGCATCTTTTATTTTTTGCTTTTTGTTTGTTTAGTTTTATGTGCTTTAGTTTATGGTTGGATCTTATCATACTTTTGTGGGAGAGAGACACACTTCGTTTTCATTTCCTAGACCACTCTAGTTTTCATTCATATTGTTCTGTGAGTGTTCATTTTTTGCTAGTACTACGTTTAGCCTTTGTTTTCATGCATCTCTTATTCAGAGCTGTTATTTTTAGTAGTGTTATGTGAGCACTCTCATGTTTTCTTTCTGTAGCATTTGGAGAGTTTTTGTTAAAGCATGTTTTGTACGGTGCTTGTTCGGAAAACAAACTACTGCTTGAGGTAGATTTTATAACGGTGTACGTAGAAGCTTGTATAGACTGTGGATAGAACTTTTTATGCCATGCTAAATGTTATTTTCGGTCTAAAGCCTTTGAAAGTTTCATGAGTTGTTCTTGTCATAGCAAAGCATAAATTTATGGTATTCTCTTTGGAATGCTTTGTTTGGTTGACTTGGCGCATGCTCACACCATGTTTATGACGATGAACCAGTCACGAGTAGCCTCCATGACCACTTAATTTTTGAACTTTTGATACCGCTTATGCTTTAATTAATGATGCTTATGTCTCTATGCATGATTATGGCTCTTATGCTCTCTTGATTTGTCGCTCCCAGTCTTTTGCTAGCCTCCACCTATACTGAGTATGGAATTCTACTTGTGCATCCAAACTCCTTTGAACCAAAGTTTTCCCATTGTGTACACCATACCTACGTACATGTGGTATTTCACTACCACTCCAAATAAATTGCTCATGTGTTACCTTTAATTTTTTTATAATTACTTCTATTTTGTGTTCTTGTTTTTGCTCATGAGGACGTCAATAGAGAATCTTTATCTCAGTTGTTGATTCGATTTCACACCCTGGACTAGTGGCTTCATCCGCTTATCCAAATGCTAGAAGAGCTCGCAGCGGGGTGCCTAGCCCCAAATTAGTACAAACAAATTATGTTCACTATTTTTTCCCCTGATTTATAGGTCAAGCATAATTGTGTAAACAAACAAGAAACAGGGATGGCCTTCTACACCAGTTGCGTCCTTCACAATGGGAGCCGCTCTTGTGGATCCTGTTGGCTTGTGACGTACTGTATTGTCTGTTTATCATTCTTTGACATTAACATACACCTCTCCTAAAATATAGACTCTCCTCCACGGTATGTGATTGTTGGCAGGTACCCGAGGATTTGGTTAGCCATGGTTTGTGAAAGATGGATGGGAGGAGTGTCAAACTTTTAATACCTCTGTTTAACAAAATAAAAAGCTCTAGCACCTGAGCGATCCCTGCTTCCCCCCGCGAAGGGCCTTTCTTTTACTTTTATGTTGAGTCTCCATCTTCTAACTTTATGCACAGTTGAGAGAGCATTTTTGCCATTATGAGTTCTATGTGCATTTGTCCGATAAACATCAATAATTGATTCAAAATGTGATATTATTTTTTATTAAATTATTTGCTCTAGTCTTCCTCATGAACTTTGAAGTTGTCATGGCATTTATGTTTTGTCCCACTCTTAAGGTCTAGCAAAATACCATTTTTCCATGCTTTCTCTATACCTGAAACAAATGTTTATCTTTCTTTGTATTATTATCCATGATCCTTTATTTAAGATACTCTTCATGATGCAATTTGATTGCTATTCTTTATTATTAAAGTTCTATTATCATGTTTGTGTTTGAAGTTCTATGATCTCAGCGTACATATGCATTTATATTATAATGATCAAGTTTATGATAGTAGCATGTCACCTCAGCAATTATTGTGTTTTATCGTTTACCTACTCGAGGACGAATAGGAACTAAGCTTGGGGATGCTTGATATGTCTCCAACGTATCTATAATTTTTGATGCTCCATGATGATATTATGCCAATTGCTACATGTCTTCTCCCTTATTTATAACATTTTTACACGTTTTCTGGGACTAACCTATTAACAAGATGCCACAGAGAGAGTTCCCTGTTTTCTACTGTTTTTAGTTTTAGAAAAGTTGTTCTAGAAATATTCTCGCAAATGGAAAAATCGAAAGCCGGAAGTCTTAGAAGTCCCGAAGAGCCCCGGAGGGGGCCCACAGGGTGGCCACACCATGGGGTGGCGCGGGTTCCCCTGGCCGCGCCACTTAGTGGTGTGGGCTCCCTGGCCACCTCCCGGCATCGCCCTTTCGCCTATATATACTCTCCCGAGGGAAAACCCTAAAAGGATCTACCTTTTCCACAAAATACATCCGTAGCTCCGCCGCCGCCGCTCACAAGTTTTGGGGGACAGATCTCTGTTCTGGCACCCTGCCGGGACGGGGAAGTGCCCCCGGAAGCCATCTCCATCGACTCCACCGCCATCTCCATCGCTGTTGCTGTCTCGTATGATGAGGAGGGAGTAGTTCTCCCCCGAGGCTGAGGGCTCTACCGGTAGCTATGTGGTTCATCTCTCTCTCCCATGGTGTGATCTATATGTGATCATGAGCTTTGTAATCTATTTAAATTCGTAGATTTTACTCTTCATCTTTTTCTACTCAAGTGCTTTATTAATATGAACTATGGAGTCACCTTGTCCCGCGGTGTGAAGGTGACAGTGTGCAGATCGTGTGTGTCTCCTCTATGAATTGCGGTGTTAGTCTAGTACCATCTAGGGCACTCATAGTGACAGCGTGGGGTTAACTAGACATGTGAATGCTTACTTTAAGGAATCCTTTTTTGCAGCCCTACGCAATGATTAGTGTTCGTTATTTGTTATGAGATCTCCATAAACACGTTGATCATGGTGTAAAGGTGACAGTGTGTGCACTGTGTGCTTTAGCATTATATTTATGTTTTGTGTTGGATAACCCTATGAAATTGTGGTGTTTGCGTGGAACCATATGTGTCCCATGGTGATAGCATGGGGGTTACTTGGTTGGGAAAGTGTTTACTCTGAGGAGTGTTGTTAAAGCCCTACGCATGGATTGGTGTTGTTATTCGACCGGAGAGTGGTTAAGAGTAGCATAGTGAAGAGAAGATATTTAGTTATTCAATTATGTGATCATTGTTAAGAGTGTCCACTAGTGAAAGTAGGATCCCTAGGCCTTATTTCCAAGCATTGAAACACCGTTTTTCGCCTATTCTGCTACATGTTTGCTTGCTGCCATTTTTGTTTCAGATTGCTATTATCACTTATTATCATCCATATTACTCTCTCTTCACCAAACTAGTGCACCTATACAACTGACAATTGTATTAGGTGTGTTGGGGACACAAGAGACTTCTTGTATCTTGATTGGAGAGTTACTTGAGAGGGATATCTTTGACCTCTATCTCCCTGAGTTCGATAAACCTTGGGTGATCCACTTAAGGGAAACTTGCTGCTATTCTACAAACCTCTGCACTTGGAGGCCCAACACTGTCTACAAGAATAGAAGCGTGTGTAGACATCAATTTCTTGGATCCTAACTAATGTTTTCCATATGCTATGTTGGTGTAGAACTATAGATATAGAAATGTTTATTCCAATAGTTAAACCTTTGTTTCCGATAAAACGTATTAAAACAACATAACACAAAGGAACAAAAAACCTTCATATGCTCCACTTGCCAAACAAGTGTGATACTCTCATCCACGCTTTGTACGGTCCTTGTGTACCTATATTGTTTTAAAATTATATTTCCATAAAGCGGTTTGACTAGGTAAGCTAGGAGAGTCTCTTGTAAAATTCTTAAGGCTTTAGGTTTTCCCGATGCTTGGTGCAATGCTATTTGAGAGCTGAACTCCACTAGTCAATCGGCCATTCTTCTCAATGGTAATCGGGGGAATGGAATTCAATTCTAGAGGGGTCTTTGTTAGGGAAACTCTTTATCGCCTTACATTTTCATTCTCATCGAAAATGCTCTTCAACAAATAATTCTCAAATTTTTCGCGGCGGGTCCCATTGACCCCTCCCTTCCTTGCTCTATCCCTCAATATGTGGACCTTGAACTCATTAACCTCAAACTCTACCAATATAAAACAACTAATCTTACATATGTTCTCTAGATTTTCTTAGCAACTACTAGGCTTACTATCAATTTTGATTAAAAAAGGTAATTTTTTCCCAATCCACCTTCTGGCTAACAATGTTACTTCTCATACTTATCTCATGGGGTGTCATATTTCTTATTTTTTTCAAGTTTACTTAGTTTTTTCGGGTTTCTCCTCTCAAGCTTCACATCTCGAAAATTTTCCGTTTACTAACAAGATTGTAATCTATTTCCCTAGATAAGGGAAAGCTTCTATTGACCAGCGTTCATGTTATTATGGTTAATCCTCTCTTAGGCCGATGACTACTTTTATTATGAGTACTCTCCCTGTTTCGGTTGGCAATATCCGAAAGACGGAAAAGAATTGGGATGGTGAATATGATGTGCACGTAGGCCAATACAAAGTGGCTTGGGATGAAGTTTGTGTTCCCCTTACCAAAGGTGTTATGGGTTTATGCTCGCTTAGATATCATAATAGTTTTCTTATTATTAAGTTTTCGACAATGTGCATAACCCATATGCTACACCTTGGGAGGTTTAGTTCACTACTCATTTATGGTTGGTGGGTCTCTCATGATCTAGGCTATTCCCACTACTATCACTCATTATTTGGAAATATTTGTTTTCTTCTAACCAGTTTTAAAAAATACACTAATGTGGATGTTAGAAATGGCACCTCAACCACCTCTTGACTTGAACAATGGTTATAGAGCTCTTTGGCCAATCACTTCCAGGTTCTTTTCTCACAAGCTACTTGGCCAAATTGGTACTGTTAAGGCTATACGTTTTCCCGATGCTTAGTGAAATGCTATCGGAGAGCTGAACTACAATAGTCAACCAGCCATATTATTCTCAATTGTAAGCCAAGGAATTCTATTTAATGCAACATGGGTCTTTTTTAGGGAGACCCTTTATCTCCTCACCTTTTCATTCTCATCGAAAATGTTTTTCAACAACTAATTCTCAAATTTTCTGTGGATGGTCCCATTGACCCCTCCCTTCCTTTTGCTATCATTATTCTCAAACTCTGCCAAGTTAAATAAACTAATATTTAAAAAATTCCCAAGAATTTCTCATCAACTACCAGGTTTACTATGAATTTCGATAAAAAGTAGTTTTGCCCCCAATCCAACTTCCTACTAACGATGTTGCTTCTCTTACTTCTCTCATGGTGTGTATTCTTGCGGCTTTTCATCAATTTTACTTAGTTTTTTCCTTTGTATCCTTTCAATCTTTGCCTCACTGACTCTCGTCTATTTGCTAACAAGAGTAGAAAGTGTATGCCTAGACAACGTAAAGCTTCTCTTGACCAACGTTTATGTTATTCTGGTTAAATCCTCTCTTAGGCCAATGACTACTTTTATTACGAGTGCTCAGCTTGTTCTAGTTGCGCTTCACATTATTTTTCTGTCGCGACATTTGGGAAAAAACAAAACAAAGATAAGACGGCTTTCTGATAGGCAGATTTTTTCTAGGGAATTCCCTCTCTGAACAGATTGTATGAGCACCTAGAGGGGGGGTGGGGTGAATAGGTTCTACCTACAAATTTTAATACTTTTTCGATTTAGTCTTGACACAAAGGTGTATTCTCTAGATATGCAACTAAGGTGAATTTACTTATATGGCAAGGATTACATTAAGCAAGATACAAGCACAAAGCAAAGCTAAAGGATAGAAGTAACAATGTGGAAGCACAAGGAGACAAGGATGTATTCCGGAGTTCCTCCTTATGAGGGGAGTACGTCTCGTTGGAGGGGTGTGAGTTTCGTCACAAAGGCCTACTCAATGCCACAAAGGTCTCACCCTATTTTCCGATGAACCTCTCCACAAAGGCCTAGCTGACCTTCCACTATGGAATCCTTCGAGGAAGAATCCGGAACCTTTACAATGAGCTTGAGACACACACCCACAACTGAATTCGGGGCTCTCAAGAACACCAAGAATTTGTTACAAGCAACAACTTAGTAACAAGAGGTCTAGGTTTTCCGCAAGGAAACCCTAGACACAAAACCCTCAAGTGAACAAGGGGGAAATGAAGAAAGACGTGGTGAAGATGTAGATATGTGCCTTCTCCTTCGATACACAAAGAATCAACGAGTTTTGGTGGAGGAGTTGGGAGATCTCAAACTTTAAACGAGCTCATTAATAAGGGAATTGAATGTTGGACGAGCTAACCCCTTACAGAAGACGGGGTTCTCTGTTTATAGTCTCTCTTGAAAACTAGCCATTTTTCGACCAGGGACAATCATTCCAAATTCGATCAGTAAATTCCGGAATGCTTTCGGAATTAATCCGACATGTAGGATTCCGTCGAAAAAATCTGGCAGCAACCCAAGATTTTCACGGTCATTCCGGATTCTTTCCGGGATGCCGGAATCAATCAGGAAATTCCGAATTCAATCTGACATGCCACAAAAATTGTCTATCTTCCGAGATTTGACCTCGATCTTTTTATCCTTCACCATAATACCGACACCGCTTTGTGCTAGAAAATATTTGTTTCTTAAGCATGCAGTGCACAATGTGAGATATTACTTATGTTGTGAACAAACACACAAAATCAAGGAGGGACATAAATTTCCTTTCAATCTCCACCTATTGTGTTTCATGACACCATAAGGATTTGCAAGTTTTTTGCGTAGAATTAACAAAGGTACATGTTACTAAAAAAATAGATGGGTGATGCATGTAAAATGCATATATATAGATGAATTTTGCATATTTTCACATGGTTTTCTATTACATATTGCATCATATAAGGGTATAATTCAATGTTTTATAGTATTTTGGGGTTAAATTACAAAGCCCCCCAACTTTTATGGAATTAACCCTGCCTGTCAAAAACCCCGTTTTCTATATTTTTGACGTTTCAGGGGGCAAACTTCCGCGAAATCACCTGAAAATCTGCGGGGGTCATTTTCTTGGAAGGAGAAGACTTGCGGGCGAAGGATCCACGAGAATTGGGCAAGGAGGCCCAAAAGAGGACCCTCCACGCGGTCAGATTCCTTGGCCGCATGAGAGGCCCCCTTTTGGCCCCTGTGGCCCCAATTCCTTCCATCTTCGACTTACCGACTCCGTCTTGACCTAAAACCGACTATAAAAAGGGTCCCCCGTACCCTTACGGAAGAGAGCGCCGCCGAAACACCGAAACAGAGACCTGGAGTTCCAGATTGGAGGGGGAAAACTCCGGCGGGGCGCCGCCGGTGTGATCTCCTACCCCTCCAACGTCATCTCCATCGACATCTCCATGAAGAGGGAGTAGTCCACCCCAGGGCTATGGGTTTGTGGAAGTAGCACTTGTATCTCTCTCTCTATGTGCTTCACTAATTAGATCCGTATGAGCTGCCTCACATGATTACGGGCACCATTGTAATTCCTATGTGGTGGATCTTTTCTATGAGTTATTGAATCTGAGATTGCAATTGTTTCTCTTGAGTTATTTGAGTAGATGTATCTTATGTACCCCGTTCTTATTTTCTAGCTTTGATGAATCTAGTTCTTGAGAGCGTGTGTGGGGTGATGGGTGCATTAGTTGGAGTAACGGGGGGTGGCTAGTGCTGTGAAAGTGACAGAAGTTCAACGATCGACTTAGGTTTTGTTAAACCTTTCTTAGTTACCTCACTAGGGATAAAAAGGAGTACCTTGTTACCGGGGATTTGAAGTGACACTAATCAATCTCCATGACTAGATCTAGAAAGTTCTTACTTCAACTTCATGTCACATTGCTTAAAGCTATACTCTGGTTTTTCCTTAATTATCGAGGTGTTATGATTTATTTCGCATCTTGGTGGAGTATAAGAGGGATCAATATGACCGTAGAGATCTCTATGCTAGGACGTGATGCCCATATGAAAGTACTCAATGTTAAACATGTTATTGTAATCTCACATGTAATTCTTTATGTCCACCGTCTACCACTTTATTTGAGAGAATGCAAGTGTGAAACCATGAACCCCGGTCCTATTTTAATTATAAGAAAACACTCTAGTTACTTTGCTGCAATTTACTTTACTTGCACTTTACTTTACTTGCATCTCCAATTCGAATTTACATTATATCCATCACCACTTGCATCACAAAAATACAAAAACAATCCATTGCATATTTATTTTCTCATTTGCATTTAGTAGTAGATTTAATTATTGCACATTTACTTTCAGTTTTGCATTGCAATTTAGAAGTCTCACACCTTGTGCTTGACAACCACTTGGTGAGGTTGAGGGCACAAAACTCTCTATTTGTTTGCAGGATCCTGGAGGAAGCTTGGAAGACAACTGCTGAAATACTGGCTCCCCAAGAGTTCGATATAAACCCTCGAGTCACCCTCGTGGGGAAGAAGGCTTGCCACTAGCTACACACTCTGCACTTGGAGTCTCAACCTAGCCATCAAGCGTTTTTCTGGCGCCGTTGCCGGGGAGCCATAGGTGAAGGAGTTGTCCAAGGGAGCTCACAAGAAGTCTTCATCACCAACAAGGTGTGCAAACACCTAAGCTTGGGGAGGTTGCAAATACGTGAGTACCGTCCTTTCTATCTCCACCTTCTTTCAAGTAGATTGTTTTGTTTCTTGTCTTGTTTTTGTTTTGTTTTTGTTCTTGTTTTTGTTTTGTCTTGCATATTTTATTTTAGTTTGCATTTTAGTTTTGCATTTAGTTATCTAGTTTATTTTAGTATTTTGAATTTGCTTAGTTACTTTACTTTTGTTTTGCATAAAAAATCAAAAACTACATAAAAACTGTTAAAATGGGTGATAGAACTAAATTAAGTGACTACACAAATACACCCAATGACCAATTCATTGCTAGGCCAATTACTACACCTGAAATACAAGCTGAAAGCTATGAAGTAAGTCCTAGTTTATTGAATTTAATTACTAGAGAGCAATTTGGTGGTAGTGCTATGGAGGATGCCTCTATGCATCTTCATGATTTCATGGAAATATGTGATATGGAAAAATTTAAAAATGTGGAAAGTAGTGTTTTAAAACTGAAATTATTTCCTTTTTCACTTAGAGGAAAGGCTAAAGAATGGTTACTTTCACTACATATAGCTAGTATAAAGTCTTGGGATGATTTAAAAGAAGCTTTCGTTAAGAAATATTATCCTCCCGTTAAAATTTTGCAAAATAGGAATAATATCCTCTCATTTAGGCAAAATGATAATGAACATGTAGCCATGGCATGGGATAGAATTAAATTAATGCTTAGAACATGCCCATCACATGGAGTAAATGAATGGGCCATACTACACTCTTTTTATAATGGTCTAAACTACATGTCTAGAAATATACTTGATTCTACTGCTGGAGGTGCCTTTATGAGTAAAACTATAGGAGATGCTAATAGCATATTAGAAAGCATATTGCAAAATTATAGTCAATGGAATACTGAAAGAGCACCCAATCCCACTAAGAAAATAAACTCAATTGAAGAAACCAATGATTTGTCTTCTAAAATGGACACTATTCTTGCCTTTATTAATAAACAAAATATGGAGAATGTGCCTTTGCAGGAGCTAGTTGGTAGTAATTCTGAAAGTGTGGATGTTAATTTTGTTAGGAATTATGGTAGCAATGGTTTTGGTAATGCTTACAATTCTTATAGTAAACCTCCTTATGTGCCAAATAAACATTTTGTTCCATATCCTAATGCTAATGAAAATAAGTGGAAGCCTTCTAGTGAAATTTCTGAATCTAATAAATTTCTTATGGAACAAGTTGCTAGTCACAATGCTATGATACATGAGTTAAATAAGTCTATTGCATCCATTAGTAGTGATATTAAAGGATTGCAACTTCAATCTTCGAATTTAGATAAAGCATTGTCAAAATTAGCTGATAATCAAGCAACTCTATTAAGCATGTCAGCAGGAAAGCCACAAGCACAACCTAGTGTAGGAATGAATTCTATTACTATTGCTGCTCCTATTATTGAAAATATTGATCATATTGCTGAGAATACAAGTGAGCATGTCCCTACTAGGTTAGAAGAAACTTTGAATGAAATAGTGAAGTACCCTGAATATTTACTTCCATATATGTCTTATCTTGCTAGCAAAGATGAAATTAGTCCTCATGAATCAAGCATGCTAGCTAAATTAGAGAGTAAAGTAGAGGAAATTATGATGCTTACTGAAATTAAGGATCCATTGCTTGATTTAGAAAAAAGTAGCTTGCAAGAACTTATTGCTACTCGACAAAAATTTGCTAGTGATCCCACTATAAATGTTAATCAACCTGGCTTTGGATCTTATATTGCTAATCATGTCTTGCAAGAAAAAATTGCTGGGTACAAGAATGAGGCCATGATACCTCCTAAGCTTGGGGATGCATGGATCCCCAAGGTGCTAGTTTCAATTGGAAAAGAAATTCACCATGCTATGTTAGATCTAGGTTCTAGTGTATCGGTACTCTCTAAAGAATTATATGAATTGCTAGAACTAGAAAATTTAGAAAAGTGCTCAAGTGAATTTGTCCTTGCTGATAACTCTACTAAACATGCTGTAGGACAAGTAAAAGATGTTATGATTGAATTGCACATGACTTTCGTACCCGTTGATTTCATTATTATGGATATGGGGGATAAATCCCCTAGTCCTATTATTTTGGGTAGACCTTTTCTTCGTACTACAGGTGCAATCATAGACTCCAAGGAAGGGAATGTCAAGTTTCAGTTCCCTCACAAGAAAAGCATGGAGCACTTCCAAAGGAAGAGGGGCACGCTGAAGAACAAGCTCCCTCATGAGCTTTATCCCTCTTGATTATCAAGTAAGTAAAGCCTAACTATATGGCTATAAAGAAAGCGATTTACGGGAGGAAACCCGGTTGTTTTTGTTTGGATTTTCCTAGTGTCCTCTTTCTGTCTCAAGATATTAGTTTTTTTGTTTTAATTCTGGAGTTTTCAGTAAAGAGTCAAGTCAAACCCATTTGGACTTATAAGTTGCTATCCTAGTGCATGAAATTTCTGTTTCAGCACGAGTCTACTCACCGTATGATTTTACGTTTTTTATTGGTACGTCGGATTGAGCTAATTTTTTAGTATGTTCTGCAACTTGTTGTCCTCTGTAAGCACAAAAATTGGCTTAATTTTTGGACGAGTCTAGCTTAGGGAAAAACGTTCGTTTTGCTGCTGCTGCTTTTCTGGACAGATTTTGCCTTCTTTTGTTTTATGCACTCTTTGGGCTTGGGAATCGAATTTCCATGATTCTTTCAAGAAAGAGAGTGAACATACAACATAATGAACCTTATTCTCTATCTACTGGAGCATTTTATTTGGAATTTTGCACAGCAAGCATGTGATTTGTTTGTCCTTGCTAATCTCACCCCACAGAAAAAGAATGGGAGAAACATGTTTTGTGAAGTTTTTTCACAGGGAATAGAGGAGCTGCGCCTCAAGAAATCCAAGAATGGTGAAAGCCATAAGCTTGGCGATGTGATGAACACCCCACTGGAGCTACACTCTTTTGGTTAGCACATGTCTACTTTCTGTTTTTCTAAGCAAAGCATTTATCGTAGAGACTTGAAGCGTCTAGTTTTTGTTTTTATTTTTGTTTTGATAAGACCACCACCATCATTTTATATGATATTGAGCTACTGGAGTTTGGGGTTGGAATATATTGGATGCTAGTATTATGACTTGGAATAGGGATGCCATGGTTGATTTGAAGAGCTACATATGTTTGCATGATTTATAGGCTTTTTATGTGTAGAAATTTGCAATAATGTTGTCTTGAGCTATCTCTTATTCATGTCCTTGATGTTAATTGCTGGTTTATTTAGTTTGTCATGAAATGAGTAGTTCTATGGACATATGCATGAATAGTAGCTGGTCAACTATCTCCCTCTTGCTAGCCCAAAAATTTAAAAATTCCAACAAGTAAAAACTTGTTTCCAACACTCCTTAGCCAAGTATTTCCAGTGAGTCCACCATATCTTCCCATTAGCTTCATTTCTATTCCGAGTATGTTCACCATGTTATTGTGTTATTTATGTTCTAAATTAAGATATTCACTTTATTAATTGTCATGGGTTGAACTTGGGATAGGACTCTCACGAACTTTTGAAGGCACACTTTACTCTTTATGCATCTAATAAACATGACCCAATAATGGGAGCCACAAGTTTTGCGTTTGACAAGTGTGTGGTTGGGGGCTAGCTATAAACTTGTATCACCGGAAAGCTTTCAACATTGCAAAAAAAAATTACATTTGGTTGATATCATGTACTTTTGTTTTTGGACTCCTGCCATGCCGAAATGAAATAGAGGAATAGTAAGTTTTGATGAGTAAGTATCTATATGACTAGAGAAACACATTGGGCCGCTAACCCAAGCCATGCTTTATCATGGTGGAAATTTACTTACAGCTTGAGTGACTCTACAACACATCCTATAATAAAATAATAAGCTATGCATAATAGTGAATGAAAATAAAAAGGATGACGAGTCTACTCCGTTTGTTCATCTTGTCATTGTAACGTGGGCTTGTTTCCATGTCATGGGGCAAGAGGTACCTCTTTGAGGTTCTCTATGATGTCATTAATACTTATTATGATTGTACAAAGCTTATTAGGAATCTTAAGTTGAGTAATCATGGAGTAGGTTTTCACACTCACTGGGCATGAGGCTTTCAACCACCTTGTCATTCTCATTACTTCAATACTCACAATTTTAAGATGCTAGTGATAAAGGGGCAATGAGAGTCCTAGATCAATGGATACCACATTTCAATGAGTAATTTTAGTTGAATAATTTAGAGTCTAAATAAGACTTGATCATGTTTTACCTCTACTCAATTTTCTCCAAAGTGTCCACCATATTTTCTATTCTCCATTATGCTATTCTTTGACCAATATAGGATTTTATTTTTCATTTTGTGTATGCATTTGGTCCATAGTGCTTTTATTTCATTATACACTTTGTGAACTTTCATGAAGCATCTTTGCTTGCATATTTGATATTTCTTACAACATGAATTGTATATTGCTACTCATTTCTAGTATTAATCATTTGATTATATGTAGCATGAATAATCCTCCTTGATATCCCATGATTGTTTCAATAAGAAAAACCCATCTTAGTTTTATCACCTTCATACTCGAGGACGAGCATGGGTTAAGCTTGGGTATGTTGATGCATGTAAAATGCATAGATGAATTTTGCATATTTTCACATGGTTTTGTATTACATATTGCATCAAATAAGGGTATAATTCAATGTTTTATAGTATTTTGGGGTTAAATTACAAAGTCCCCCAACTTTTATGGAATTAACCCCGCCTGCCAGAAACCCCGTTTTCTATATTTTTGACGTTTCAGGGGGCAAACTTCCGCGAAATCACCTGAAAATCTGCGGGGTCATTTTCTTGGAAGGAGAAGACTTGCGGGCGAAGGATCCACGAGAATTGGGCAAGGAGTCCCAAAAGAGGACCCTCCACGCGGCCAGATTCCTTGGCCGCGTGAGAGGCCCCCTTTTGGCCCCGGTGGCCCCAATTCCTTCCATCTTCGACTTACCGACTCCGTCTTGACCTAAAACCGACTATAAAAAGGGTCCCCCGTACCCTTACGGAAGAGAGAGCCGCCAAAACACCGAAACACCGAAACAAAGACCTGGAGTTCCAGATTGGAGGGGGAAAACTCCGGCAGGGCGCCGCCGGTGTGATCTCCTACCCCTCCAACGTCATCTCCATCGACATCTCCATGAACACTACAAGAAATGTGTTGATACATGACCATTTTTTAATGACCGTGGATGAGTTGGTCCTATTTTAATGACGGTTTAAAACCAATTGGTCATTGGCTGTTTGGAAGGGTCCAAAGCTGAACAGATAACGACTATTTTGGTGAGAAAAGTCATGATTTTATTAGACGAATTGGTCATAAGACGATGACATTGAATGCATTCTGCCACTTCATCATTTTTGCTTATGTGTCATCGTAATTGTCTCAATTTCGGATACTTGTGTGCTGAGCTGTCAATTTTTGTCGCTTATGTGTCATCCTAATTGTCTCAATTCCGGGTATTTGTGTGCTGAGCCGAACTGGCATGTGGAACCCACTTACGTGTGCCCCACCGAACTGACATGTGGAACCCACTTACGTGTGCGTGTGCCCCACCGAACTGACATGTGGAACCCTTACGTGTGCCTCAACTAAACTGACCGGTGGGAACCAGACCTGAAAATGACAGAAAATAAGAACAGGCGCGGGACACAGGAATCGAACCCACGATCCCCTGCCCCAGCGCATACTCCTCCCGCACGTCCCGACCAGTAGGCCAACCGTTCGCATGTGTTAGAACGTGATGGTTTATTCAATTTAACATGAAAACAGTCATGGGCTGCTCGGACAGGCCGGCGCGTGTGAGGGATTCGCCGCTCTACTGGGCTGGGCCGGCCTCTGGCAGGGATCGGCCACGCTTCTCGGCTGGGCCGGCCGTGCTGGCAATTTTTTTTTCTTTTAGCAATTTTTTTCTGTCTTCTTTTCAAACTTTTGGTTATGAACTCCAATTCAAACCAAATAAGTTTTGATTTTTTTAAAATATGTATTATGTAATTATAGACTATTAGGGACCATTTTGAGTCAAAATAAAATAAAATACCCCTAAGCTTTATATATTGCTTCATACAAAGTTGTGAACATTCTTAATGAGGAGCAAACTACGAGGCAAACTACGGGGGACATGACCGTTTGTATCTAGAAGTTGGATATCACAAAACTCTTGCTGTATCTATGTTGAAATATGTACTTGGGTACCTAAAAATGATTTTTGCAAAAAATAAAGAGAAAACTACGAGGCACCTGTAGTTCAAATTTAGCCCGGTTTCAGCGGAATCGGCAGAATTTGTCTTTTTCGAAAGAGGTGTATTTTGAGCTATTGAGAGGCAGTAAGTTTGTTATTTGTAGATCAAACATGACATAATATATTTAGAATTTCACTTTGTACATTTTTGCAACATATTTTGTGTATGTGCTTCACAAAAAAAGCCAGTTTTGACACTCCGGAAAGGGAAAATGGTATTTTTATTCAACGAAAAATAAACTTTCTCCTTGAACATTGTTAGTTGTACCAATATGCATCTTTGTGTGGAATATGGTCACATTTAAACAAACTATGCCATGGATGTGGCCAAAACATCCGTCATTTCGGCCGAAAGCCATGAATCTTCGTACGAGATAGCTCATTTTTGTGAACACATTTTCCACCAAATTGTCGTATTCCAAGTTTATTATTTTTGGTGGATACTAGGACATATATAACAACACCACACGAAGATCTTGCATCGTTTTGAGTTTTTTTGAATTTTCTGGAATTTCCAAAGCCGGTTTCGGAAAACGGTCAAAACGGGGGAACATGACCGTTCGTACCTAGGTGCTGAATCTTGATGAACTCTTGGTGTATCTATGTTGAAATAGGTACTTGGATACCTAAAAATGATTTTTCCAAAAAATAAAGAGAAAACTACGAGGCACCTGTAGTTCAAATTTGGCCCGGTTTCAACTGAATCGGCATAAATTTGTCTTTTTCAAATGAGGTGTATTTTGAGCTATTGAGAGGTAGTAAGTTTGTTATTTGTAGATAAAACATGACATAATATATTTAGAATTTTACTTTGTACATTTTTGCAACATATTTTGTGTATGTGCTTCACAAAAAAAGCCAGTTTTGACACTCCGAAAAGGGAAAATGGTATTTTTATTCAACGAAAAATAAAACTTTCTTCGTGAACATTGTTAGTTGTACCAATATGCATCTTTGTGTGGAATATGGTCACATTTAAACAAACTATGCCATGGATGTGGCCAAAACATCCGTCATTTGGCCCGAAAGCCATGAATCTTCGTACGAGATAGCTCATTTCTGTGAACACATTTTCCACCAAATTGTCGTATTCCAATTTTATTATTTTTTGTGGATACTAGGACATATATAACAACACCACGCGAAGATCTTGCATCGTTTCGAGTTTTTTTTTGAATTTTCTGGAATTTTCAAAGCCGGTTTCGGAAAACGGTCAAAACGGGGGACATGACCGTTCGTACCTAGGTGCTGAATCTTGATGAACTCTTGGTGTATCTATGTTGAAATAGGTACTTGGTTACCTAAAAATGATTTTTCCAAAAAATAAAGAGAAAACTACGAGGCACCTGTAGTTCAAATTTGGCCCGGTTTCAGCTGAATCGGCAGAAATTTGTCTTTTTCAAATGAGGTGTATTTTGAGCTATTGAGAGGTAGTAAGTTTGTTATTTGTAGATCAAAGATGACATAATATATTTAGAATTTTACTTTGTACATTTTTGCAACATATTTTGTGTATGTGCTTCACAAAAATAGCCAGTTTTGACACTCCGGAAAGGGAAAATGGTATTTTTATTCAACGAAAAATAAAACTTTCTTCGTGAACATTGTTAGTTGTATCAATGGTGCACCCGAACGTGAAGCAGGCGTGAGGCCACCTCGATGGTGCACCCGACCAATGGTGTGCGACAAGCGTAACCTCTCGCAAGTCGGTGCCCGGTCTCCTCCTCGATAGTTCGCTTTGCTAAGCACAAGACAATTTTTCATGAAAAAAAGAGCAAAAGATAATGTTTGAAATTCTTTTAAATTTGTGCTAGTATTTATTAAAAATTTCAAGTTTATCCATAAATAGTACTATTAAATTGTTGCTAGTATTTATTAAAATTGGTGTGAGTCAATTTTGGAAAAAAAAAGGTGGCCCTAGGCCAGCTGCACCCACCGTGGAAAATGAGCAGCGGAGGGAAACAAAATGGCGCCATCGAGCGGGAATGCGGGATACGTTAGATCAAAATTTCAGATCGAGCGCGCGTTAGGCGTTAACCCTAGTCCACACTCCCCACAATCCCACATCCCCACATCGCGCACCCTCTTCCTCACCGCCGCCACCGCCGCCGTCTCCTCTATCTCTGTGCTCTCCTCACCGCGCCTCTCACTCATCACCCATCAGCGAGCAACCCTCCCTGCCACGCCCTCCTGCCCGCCGCCCCAACCCTCCATCCTCCATCCTCTTCAGATCGCATCGAGCCTCCCCACTCCATCCTCTTCAGATAGCATCGAGACGCCCCCACTCTCTCTCTCTCCAGATCCAGTCATGGCGGCCGCCGCCGCCACCACCTCTAGCCCTCCCTGCCTCGCCCCGTCCCAGTGTTGGCGAGATACTCTCCACCTTCCTACCCGCCGCCCCGCTCCACCCTCTTCATATCACATCGAGCCTCCCCCATCGCATCGCTTCCCCCAACGAACCCTAGCATCTCGCGCGGGAGATCTGTCCCCGACGTCCATCTCCCTGCCACCACGCCTTCATACCTCATCTCCATCACGCGGCGCGAGGGAAGCATCGCACAGATGGTGACCCCGCGCAATCTTCGATCATGTCTTCTCTCACGCGACGGCGACCAGAGAGGCAACTAAGAGTAGCGTGGGCGGACACCCGCGCCCGTGCTCAAGGGCTTCGTCGCAGATCCAGATACTCTCCCTCTTTCCTCACTCAAAACCGGCGTCGACGCCGCTTCCACCCTCGCCAGCAGGCGCCCCACCACGCGAGATCCGCCGCCGGGCGACATCCAACGCTTCCACCTAGGCCAGGGAGGACGTGAACATATCTGACTGTTGAACCCCCGTTGCAGGCCGGCGCGAAGGACGCATCTTCTCACCTTTGCTGGCCCGTGTTAAGGTATTCCCCATCCATTTCTCTCCCAACCCCTAGATCGTTCTCTACCTCTCTCAGTCTTCTGTATTTCCTGCAACAGGGACGCAGCCGCCGGATCCGCCCCTCCTGGCAAGGCCGACACCGGTGACGACGGGCTTGCAGAAGAAGGGCACGGAGAGCTTCGTCAAGTGGCAGGACACGATGCACCTGCCACTCCTCTATTATCTGGTCTGGCCGTGTCTCCTTGCACCCGTTTCTCGGGTCAGGCAGCATGCCCCAGACCTCCACACCGTACACATCTAATTCCCTTCTGCCCCTCTACAATTTTCTCCCATCTAGTTCACAAGCGGTTTCCATTGATACCTATGAGAATGAACATCACTCCCTGCATAAAAATTCAACTAAACAAAGGAAACACAACATGGCTTCATGCTTAGTTACTGCTCCTGCTTGTTTATTGGTTCTGTTTATATCACCTTCTTGGTCAGATATTGATCAGACAGTGAGGTAGTATGTACACTGGTCCTGTATTGGCTAAAGTTAATCATGAGCTGATTGTTACAGTATATATGACAAGCATCTGAATTGTACATGTATTGGATAAAATCTGTATGATTGTTCCTGTATTGATTGTTTGGACTTGCTAAACATGTATGATTGTTCCTGTATGAGTAGGTATTATATATCTAGTCTTGTGTCATGATAGTAACTATGTTTAGCACATGTAGTTAGACCTGAAGTACGATCTGCTAATAGCCAATTGACAGTGCCGTATCAATGTAAATTGCCTCCATCTGTTACTACTGGTAGTGCTCTTCTTAGTACCATAGCTGCTCTTCTTAGAACCCGTGTCTTGCCCTTGCCATAGACCACATAGTCCTTCAACACACATTTTTTCACTTGAGGTCTGTAGCTTGGAACTGTTGTTTGGTTTAAGTTTTTCTTCTCATGCTTGTACTTGTACTTGTTGGGGTGGCTGCTATTTTACCAGCCATTTCTAATCTATGTTTATATGGTTGTTCATGTAACAGAAAATAACTTAGATGTTTTTTATGTTGTCTAGAGCTTGATAATTATACAATAGAGTATCAGGAAATTCAGAATTTGTCCCTTCTATAGCTTGTTGCCAATAGAGTATTCACTGATAGTAATGTCACCTTATGGTTTTACTATTATTTCTGCACACGGGTGGCCTAGAAATTAACATATTATACTATTTATCTGTTTCAGTCTATTAAAGCAGATGGAGTAGTGAAGCTTTGGTGTTATTCACTAGATAAATGCCTGAACGATCCCATCCCTCCTCTTTCTCGTGCAGTTTCTTGTAATGTTCACCATGATACCTTGTTTGCAGCCTTATGCATATGAAGCACCAGTCTCTGTTTGCAATGCTTATGTCTGAACGAGTATTCTTGCTCAATGTGTGATTCTCAGGTCACCACTGGCGGCGGTTCTCTCTGACTATCAGCGCCTCTCTAGCTATCTAGGCACCAAAAAGGCAATCCTGGATACTATATGTTGTTAGTTTATTCTGTTGTTGGTGATAATTTGTTTCCAAGTTCTTCCAGCACATGTAATTAGTTGTTGAGAACTTACTTACTGTAGTTGTACCATTTTTTCAAGAAGGAGCTTCATATATTTTTGCAGATGAAATGCTAAAAGAGTTCGAGTCAGGGACCAGATATTTGGGCAAGCTACCACAACAACAGATGAATGCTGAATGTATGTAAATTATTCATTTCCACCTGTTCTGTGAGAGCATATTCTCTGTTTTGTTTCTTGTTGTATGATATTCCTCTAGTAGTCTTGAGTTAGATAATTAATTAGAGTCTTACATCTTTATTGCATAATCGGTGCACAATGCAGGAGGATGAAGCATCTAAGTTCTCCTGGACTGATCCGTTTAGTTGGGCGCAATTGGAACGACGCAACGCTCTGCTTGGTGCTGGTTGGGAAGGGCTTTGCATGTTTTCCTTGTGTAAACTGTGTGTAAGAATGTACTGTTTTGTTGAGTGCTGTCTGAAATGAGATAATTGCGATGACACTAAAATGAATTTGTTTTACTTGATTTCTCCTGGTTGAAATGAGAGAATTGTAATAGAAGTGACATGAAATATTTTGTGTTTATCTTGTATAAGATTTTTGGATGTTCATATGTTATGCCTGGAAGTTTGTATTCTGAAAATAGCAAAATGCCACAGCCCAAATATAATGGTGTTAAAGTGGGCAGTCCTGAAAAGTAATGGACCATAAAAGGCCCAATCCAAATTTATACGTAAAAGGCCAAAATCGAAAATTACCTAGATCTTTAGGAGGCAAGGCCCAAAATATATTGGTCTGGAATCTGTCCCACAGGCTTTTTCGCCAAAAAATCAGATAGAGAAAAAAATTTAAATGGGCTAAATAGTTGGGCTTGGCCCGTGTAAAGGAGCACTATGGACTGGGCTGATTCTGATATATGACTTTCTCATTTGGTCATGATTTTGCCACGTAGGATTGGCCACGTAGGATCTGACGTGGCTATGGCAGGATATGCCATGACCAAAAAAACCGGTTGGTCATGCAGAGCTATATGACCATCCCATTAAAAGGGTCATTGGCGACCGAATAAGACGCTCGGTATGTGACTTTCAATTTTTGGTCAAAAAGGGGTCATGAATGAAAGCATGTGACCTTTTGGTGACCAAAATTGAGGGTCATGTATCAACAAATTTCTTGTAGTGGAAGAGGGAGTAGTCCACCCCAGGGCTATGGGTTTGTGGAAGTAGCACTTGTATCTCTCTCTCTATGTGCTTCACTAATTAGATCCGTATGAGCTGCCTCACATGATTACGGGCACCATTGTAATTCCTATGTGGTGGATCTTTTCTATGAGTTATTGAATCTAAGATTGCAATTGTTTCTCTTGAGTTATTTGAGTAGATGTATCTTATGTACCCCGTTCTTATTTGCTAGCTTTGACCAATCTAATTCTTGAGAGCGTGTGTGGGGTGATGGGTGCATTAGTTGGAGTAACGGGGGGTGGCTAGTGCTGTGAAAGTGACAGAAGTTCAGCGATCCACTTAGGTTTTGTTAAACCTTTCTTAGTTACCTCACTAGGGATAAAAAGGAGTACCTTGTTACCGGGGATTTGAAGTGACACTAATCAATCTCCATGACTAGATCTAGCAAGTTCTTACTTCAACTTCATGTCACATTGCTTAAAGCTATACTCTGGTTTTTCCTTAATTATCGAGGTGTTATGATTTATTTCACATCTTGGTGGAGTATAAGAGGGATCAATATGACCGTAGAGATCTCTATGCTAGGACGTGATGCCCATATGAAAGTACTCAATGTTAAACATGTTATTGTAATCTCACATGTAATTCTTTATGTCCACCATCTACCACTTTATTTGAGAGAATGCAAGTGTGAAACCATGAACCCCGGTCCTATTTTAATTATAAGAAAACACTCTAGTTACTTTGCTGCAATTTACTTTACTTGCACTTTACTTTACTTGCATCTCCAATTCGAATTTACATTATCTCCATCACCACTTGCATCTAAAAAATACAAAAACAATCCATTGCATATTTATTTTCTCATTTGCATTTAGTAGTAGATTTAATTATTGCACATTTACTTTCAGTTTTGCATTGCAATTTAGAAGTCTCACACCTTGTGCTTGACAAACACTTGGTGAGGTTGAGGGCACAAAACTCTCTATTTGTTTGCATGATCCTGGAGGAAGCTTGGAAGACAACTGCTGAAATACTGGCTCCCCAAGAGTTCGATATAAACCCTCGAGTCAACCTCGTGGGGAAGAAGGCTTGCCACTAGCTACACACTCCGCACTTGGAGTCTCAACCTAGCCATCAATGGGCTCCCCCGAGATGTATGTACCAATTTGATACACAAATAAATTAGGTTTTTCTCACCCTATGTTTAAGAAACCAAGCATGTGAGCATGATTACTAAATACTTTGCATTTCCCGAAGGATATAACAAAAAACGACAAGCAATCATAGAGTCTAAGAAATTATAACTTGACGGTCATAGGAACACAAACGGGTACTTGAGGGTTCACTTAAACAAAACAAAAATAGTTGAACAAAGATAAAATGGAGCACAAACCTATAAGATCAAATCGAAAGGAAAAAAACTTGTGACCCAAACCATGCAAATCCCGTGATAACCTAATAGAGAACTCTTCTCCCCCTTTGGCACTAAGACACGAAAAAGTAGAAAAAGTCGAGCTAACGTCCCAAGGGATCACTCGGTGTTCTCGTCGTAGTCCTCTGCATTTTCATCTTCATGGTGCCCTTCATCCTCGTAGTCTTCATCTTCATACTTATCAACAGGAGGAACACCAAAGTAGAAATAATCATCACATATTGGAGGCATCGGAATGGGAACATATTCCTGAGCAGCGAGAGCAGGTGGATCATCAACAACATAAATCCTAGCAGCCCTTCTATCGGCATTATGAATCCACCTAGTCTCCTTGGAAATCTCCGTAGCATCATGAGAAATGGCTCTAGCGATACTTCACGTGTTGAACATAGCCTTGAAGAAGTTGGCAATGCCTCTAGACTACTACTGCTCAGGACCACCACTAGAGGAGCCAGAAGGAGTGTGAACCAGTTTGGCTTTGGCATTGGAGAACTCTAGAATCACAAGACCACGAATGAAAAAAGGAGTGAACTTCTTGGTGCGAATAACCTGATATATTTCCATGATCTTTTCATTAACTTTGGAATTAACGAACCTCTAAATGTAAGGCCCGTAAGATGGCTTCCTCTAATCCATCGCAGTCAAACAAATCTCATTGTATAGGAAATCCATGATCATAAAGTTTCTTAGGCATAATAGAGATATTAGAACCAAGATCACATAGAGCATTTTTGGTGATGGGTCCCATCCAACTTCTAATTTTCTAGGAATAGAGGCTTCACATTTTAATTCTTCTTCTCTATGCGCGAGAGCATTTGTAATATGTTTTATAAAAGATATATTAATATTATTAGCATCGGGATTATTAGCAAGCTTTTGTAGTAACATAACTACTTCAGAGAGGTTGCAATTATCAAAGTCAAGATCATTTTTATCAAAAGAAATAGGACGATTATATCCCATACCCAGAAAAAATTCAACACTCTTATCAGGAACAATTTTAGTGGTTTTAGGCAATTTTAAACGTTTAGTTGAAGAAGTGGAGACATTGCCAACACTAATTACTTTACCATTGATAGTAGAAGGTTTACTAGCATGAGAAGCTTCAGTTTTACTAGTGGTGGTAATGGTGCAAACATTAGCTATATTATTCTTTCTAGCTAATTTATCTTCTCATTCTCATCTAACATGCAATTTTGCTAACATCCTAACATTCCCATCAATTCGGATTTTAATGGCATTAGCATAAGAAAAAATATTTTCATCGATGGTTTCAGTTTTAGCGGTCATTCTAATGATTAAAGAAGATTGTGCTTCAGACATACTTGAAATACAAGTTTCAGCACGAGCAATTTTACCTTGCAAACCAGAAATTTTCCTATTTAAATTTGTCTAGTTCGTGACTAATATTTTTCAACATAGCAGATTGTTCCTCGATGGTCATAGTAAATAATTTATTTTGATCATATTGGTTTTGCATAAAATCTTCAGTGGCTCTCTCAATTTCTGAAATTCCTTCATAGACATCCTAGACTTATCATAAGAATAATTATTACCACTATTAGGAGGATATGGCCTATAGTTGTTGCTACCAAAATTATTCCTATGAGCATTGTTGTTGAAATTATTATTTTTTAATGAAGTTCACATCAACATTGTTTGGATCAATAGGAGGATGGACATTAACAAGCGTATACATAATAGCATCAAGTCTATCACTCAAAGAGGATGTTTTTTCAAACGAATTTACCTTCTTACAAGTTGGATCTCTTTCGGTGTCCCATTCAGAATAATTCACCATCATCTTATCATGAAGCTTTGCTGCTGCCCTCGTTACCAACATGCGCTCGAGCCCCAAAATCCAGTAAGACGGGGGTATGATCGGAACCGGTTCTAGTTAAAGCCTGAACCGTAGCCAAAGGAAATTTTTGTTCCCATTCCACCATCGACAAGACCATATCTAACTTTTCAAAAGTTGGACTGTCTCTCCTGCTATCCCAAGTATATTGCCTACCCGAGAGCTCAATCTCCTTCAAGTCTAAACTATGGATAATAGCATTAAACATGACATGCCATCTCGAATTATAATTGGCATTATTCTTTTATTCATGCTTCCGTAAAATGTTAAAATCTTCATCCACCATCATTGATAGTGTTTTATTTTCACAAATACGAATGAGCTCTGATAAGAATTGGGTTTAAATTCATCCTGAGCAAATACTAGAACCCATTCAAACCCATCACTCAAAAACTTAACAAACAACTTAACACAATAATCTCCAACGTCCACATTTTTAACATGAATGGTTGCAAAATTAACCACTATAAGCATACCACCTGATCGACCTCTTGGTGGTAAACAAATCCACGAAAAGTCCAAGCCCGAAGCTAAATGGTTAAGAAAAGGACAAGAATCGCATGACATACTTCCATACCAGTTTCGCTTAATGTTGTTGGGATTCCCCACAGGACCGATCACATCAAACTAGACGAACACACGCGCAAAAAATATTTGGCACGGGCTCTGCGTAGGTCGGCCTACGTTTGGCAAACGTAGGTCCCCTCGCGAGCCGTCCGATCTTCATGCGGTGGCTTGAATCGACATAATACAATTTTACATTTTAGCCCCCCAGCTTTTCAGTCCACAGCAGCCCCACTTAAAACGAAAAGGTATATTGTGTTGCCCCCGGTCATCTCAATAATTACAGCAAAACCGCCATTGAAACTAATTCACTTGTGTCACAACAAAAATTATCGTCCCGTGTACAAAAAAAAAGTATTGCAACAATTTTTTCCAAATCTTTTTCGAAAAATAAGTAACGTTACAAATAATAGTTAAACAATATGTTATTGCGTTGCAACAAAAAAGTTTAAACAATTCGACAAAAATCACAACCTATTGCAACAAAACAAAAATTGCGTCAATTAAAAAGTTGATAAGCAACAAGAATAATTTGTCACTGTTTCAGTTGCAACAAAAATCATCACCTATTTCAACAAAAAGGTAAATCGATAGAAACAACAAAATTGCATGTTTACAACATGTAAAAAAGCTCATAAACATGTCATTCCAAATAAATTCTAATAAACATATCATCATTTTCTAGAAATCATCCAGAAAAACATTCCAACATCTCGTTTGTTGTTTCTCAACAAAATACATGGGAAATTGTAACAAATTTTTAAGACGTACACAACATTGATCGAAATAGCGAAGAACACAATGTTATATATGCTGTACGTACTAATTATATTGGCTGCCAATATATACACTAAGGTGAAAACTAGACCAAAAGAACTATATTGGCTAGCGCGTTGTAGGTCGCCCTAGCCAAAATATTTTGCCAAGGACACGTATCGCGCCCTCTAAATCTTCTCTTTATTTTTGTGTTTTTTGGGTACAATTCTTGTCTAAACACATGCGCCTACCTTGCTTATATACACGCAAGCAACCCTTGCGTGCAACTTGCAAGCCGACTCGACACTACTCTTTCCTAAACTAGTACGGTGGGCTAACCACACCAAACCGGACTCAAACTTCGGCCAATACTACTCCCACGTATATACTAACCAGAATACTCATGCTAACTTTGCCTAATAAACTATTGATATTTCCTAATTGATCTCACACAAGATTAAGGCAAGATTATTGCTAACAATCTCTTCCTGACACTTTGTTTTTTGGGCTTCTCTGATCTTGACTCCCTGCAGATCCACGTCTTTGTCTAAGTCTCGCACCATGACAAGGCTAATTTTTTTGAAACAAAAAGCCCGAGCTCTGCATCTAGTCGATGCACACAACCCTTTATTGCATTAAAACCATCTTAACGTATGTAGTATGTAGTATCAATTATTACATCTCAGCGAAAGCAAATTGTGGCCATAAAGACCAACCAACGAAACAACACCAACATGGAAGAACTACACATAATGTAATCTTCTAGTGTGCAACCAGCTACCCTGGCTGAAGATAGCCCGTACAACCCCCCAACAGCCTGGTGCATCCAGAATCTGAACGTCCTCGTTTTTCTTCTGGCAGGAGGAAGGACCACATGTGAATCCAATAGATAGCTCGATGAACAACCTGCGAGAAATGACCAGCTTTCAAGTTGTTAAAAATCACATCATTTTTGCAATTCCAAATTGCGCATAAGAAAGCACATACACCTATGCGTATACTAGTTTTGATTTCTTTATCCACCCCATTCAGCCAACTTCCAAACAGGTTAGTAATAAAATTAGGTGGAGAAATACTAAAAGTGAAGTGAATTAGTCTCCAAATTGTTTTAGCAAAAAAACTGGAAACAAATAAATTATCGGCAGTCTCCTCTTCCGCACAAAAAACACATTTGGTACATCCTAACCATTTTCTCTTTTTTAGATTATCTTTTGTGAGAAGTTCTTTACGCATTAAGAACCACATGAAAATCCTGATTTTGAGTGGGACTTTTATTTTCCACAAATATCTACGCAAGAATCTAGTATGACCATTCATAAGATCCTCATATAAATATTTCACCGAAAATACACCCGATGATTTCAAGTTCCATGTGAACTTGTCAGACTCATTGGACAGAGACACAACCATCAATCTCTCAAGTAGATGTAACCATGACTCCCATTTATCACCTAGAAGCGGTCTCCTAAACGTGATATTAGGATGTTCATGTGGAAGAACCACTAGTGGAAACAGGGCCATTTGTCCCGGGTCGTAAGGGCCAATTGTCCCGGTTGTGCAACCGGGATGGGCTAGCCGGGACAAATGGCCCTCCCCCATTGGTCCCGGTTGTGCCAGGACCCGGGATGGTAAGGCTGGCCCACGTGGCGACTCTGGGCCAGGGACGGCGAGGGAGTTTGTCCCGGTTCGTTTTAGGGACCTGGATGGATGCCTTCTTAAAAAAATATATATTCCGCCCTTTTTCCCTGCCGCGGCAGGGTTTTTTTTTGGTTCGTTTTTTTTTTTGCTCCTGCCTCGCAATCGCCAACCGGCCTCCCCTTCCCCAACCGCGTCCAGACCCACGTCTTTAATTAAGCCCACATTGTTGGTCAAAAGGGCCCACTGGCCCGCGTCTTTTATTATATTCGGTCAACGACTCGCGGGGCCACTGGCCAGCGGCCTAGTGGCTGGCCTTCCCGGTCCCTTAAATTAAGACCACGGACGGTCCAAGGGCCCACTCCCGCCTCGTCTTCCCGCCCCTCCACTTCCCCACGCGCGAGTGGCCAGCTGCAACCGCCGCACGCCTCGGCTCCCGCCCCGCATTCATGGCCGCCTGCAACCGGCGCCACGTTCCGGCCGCCGGTTGGCATGCCAGCCCCCCCGGGTCCTTTTTAAAGAGTCCCCGCCGCCCGTACAACCCATCCACCCCGGCCGCGTCCCAGCCAAAGGAACCCTAGCCGCCATGTCGTCCCACTGGTTCGGCAAGCGTCGACGAAACGACCACGAATCCGGCTCCTCGAGCGGCGCCGGCCAGAGGGGCTCCGGCGTCCCACCCCCGCCGGCGGAGGCCTTTGGCTTCGGCCCTGGAGGCGTTCGCATCGGTGGGGCGCCGCACGTCCCCGCGCCACCTCCGGCGGCACGCCCGCCGCCCCGCGCCGCGCCCAGGGGCAAGCGCTTCCGCCCGTACATCCGGAAGGAGGAGGCCGAGTGGCACTGGGACCACGCCACGCCGGTCTTCTGGCCGGACGTCCACCTCCCGGAGGGGTGGCACCTCAACCCCCAACGCATCCCCGTGCCGCCGGCCCCGACCAACGAGGCCGCGCTCGAGGAGATCGACCGCCGGCGCCGTCTCCTGCCGGCCCACCTCCTCAGGGAGCGCGCGTACGCGCGCAGCTCCCCCTACTGGGCCACCTGGTTCCAGCAGGAGCACGAGCAGCGCCGGCGTTCCTACATCCCCGTCCCCCACGAGGAGGTGAACGTGGACGAATACCCCGCGCCACCGCCCGGCCGGGAGAAGGAGCTGTGGCTCCTCGAGGATATCGAGGACTTCTCCGAGGAGGAGGACCCCGAGCTCCGGGCCAGCTTGGAGGAGGCCTGCGAGGCCTCCCGCCGCAGCCTCATCGAGGACGAGGTCAAGCGGTGGGAGTGGGTCGTCGCCGCCGCCGCCGCCGACGCCAACACCATGCCGCCGCCCACTACCGAGCCTACCCCCTGGTGGCACGCGCTGTACGCCGAGTGGGAGGCGTCCGACGACAAGCCGCCCCCGCAGCCGCTCCCCCCCGGCCTGGAGTACGACATGTCCTGGGCCTGGACCAGGGGCGTCTGGTCGCCAGAGGAGCTGCCCCTGCCACCGCCGCGGCAGCAGGAGGAGCTGCCCCCGCCACCGCCGCTGCAGCAGGAGGTGCTGCCCCCGCCACTGCCATACGCGCCCCCGATGCCTCCGCAGCCACCGGCGGGCCCGCCCCAGCTGCCTGCCCACCTGTGGCAGGCACCCCCCTACCAGTGCATCTCCTCCGACGAGGAGGACTAGGCCGGCGCCCCTCCCCCCGCTAATATACTAGGACCCCCCCAAGAAACGGCCGGCCGCCTGTGGCCGCGCCGCCGCCCCTAGATGTAAGCACGGCCGGCCGCCTGTGGCCGCGCCGCCCCCCCCCTATGTAAGCACGGCCCTCGGGCCTTTTAATATATGTTTGTTCGTGTCCAGTAACGCGTCCCTAGTTCACCCCCTAGTCCCGCCCGCGGAACCTCGCCGGCGGGATCTTCCTACCCCCTCGCCGGCAGGGCTTCGCCAAGCCATGTCCGCTGTCCTGGGTGGTCGCTCGGCCTGGAGAGAGGGCCGAGATATTTATACAACCGGGCCTCTAGTCCCGGCCCGTGCCACCAACCGGGACTAGAGCCCCTTTGGTCCCGGTTGGTACCATGGGCCGGGAACAAAAACATATTTCGAATTTTGGGGGTGGCACCCTGCGCGAAGTTTTTAGCGCCAAAATTTTAAAATTGTTAAGTTTGCACATTAACAACTTCTATATACTTTCGAATTTTACAAAAATTCCAACATGAAAAATACTAGAATTTGCATAACTAATTTAAATTCATTTTTCGTTTAACTAAATAATTTTTCTAACTATTGAAACTATTAATTATTTTACCATTTGTATATAATTTGAATATAAAAATGTTACACTTTTTGTTTTCTCTCGTGATCTTCCGAGTTAGTCCAGAGCATACAAGGCATCCCGGGTGATTTATATAAAGTTCGAAAAAGCGAGTTGTACCTTATTGACACGGTGAATTTGAGATCTTTGTCTAGAACAGAAAAACCATAGTTCTTCTTCGAAGGTTTACTCTGCGCATCCACACGTATTTTCCCTTTATCCCGACCCCCGCTTGAAAACATAGTAACTTCCGTGTACGCGGCAAGCCTCAGCGGGAGCAGCAGACTTAAAGCAGAGATGGGCGGTCGGGCGGGGGAGACCGCGCCGTTGCTGTCGCGCTTTCCTCTCCTCTGCTCGTCCGCCGTCGCCGTCGCGCTCCCCTCCGCCTTCAACTTTGGGATCTTCGTTGTTTAGTTAGACGTTTCTCCTCCAAAAATTTATCATATCTGTTAAAGAAGTACCGAAGCTCAGATTGTACTTCGAAGTGTCCCTGCAATATCTGCCTACAGTTATCTCATACTCGGATATGGGTCATAGTTGTCAGCTTTTTACCGGTCAATACAAAATACTGATCAAACAGAACTATATGATCATGTATTCCACGCTTATTATTACACATCACCAACAGACGGAGGAGAGAGAAACATAAAAGTTGGTGGGTGTGCCGCTGGTTGGAATAATAATGAAGTCAGGCTGGTCATAGTTGTCAAGCACTCAATGCTTGCCAGCTTTTGACCGATCAATACAAATTATTGGTCAAACTTGCACCTACTCCATTCATAATCACAGAAAATGTATAAATATCATTTTGGCTAACAAAATCTCGTTCATACTGCGTTATAAGAACTATGATCATGTATTCCACGTTTATTATTACACATCACCAACAACATCCCTATCTAGTCTTCTGAATTTTCTTCGTGTCCCTTGCTTATGATCGCTTGGGCCGTAACCATGGAGCATCTTCATTATTTAACGGGATGGTGGGGTCAGCTTTCACTGTGAATGGTGGAATTTCAACAAACTTATTATAATGTTTTGACATGTCTGTCGTGTCCTCAATTCCCACAATGTTTCTTTTCACTGAGAGAACTATGTGACGCTTCGGCTCATCGTATGATGAATTTGTTTCCTTATTTTTTCTTTTCTTCGGTCTGGAAGACATGTCCTTCACATAGAAGACATGAGCCACATCATTGGCTAGGACGAATGGTTCGTCATTGTAACCAATATTGTTGAGATCCACTGTTGTCATTCCATAAAGCGGGTCTACCTTTACCCCTTCTCCATTCAGGTTGACCCATTTGCACTTGAACAAAGGGACCTTAAAAGGAGGTCCATAGTCAAGTTCCCATATCTCCTCTATGTAACCATAGTATGTGTCATTTTTTCCATTCTCGTTTGTTGTATCAAAGCGGACACCACTGTTTTGGTTGGTGCTCTTCTTATCTTGGGAGCTCGTGTAAAATGTATTCCCATTTATCTCGTACCCTTGAAACTCCCAATAGTCGAAGATGGTGACCCTGCCAACATGTATAGCTGATCTTCAACAGTGGTGTCATTTATAAGACGTGTTTGCAACCAACTTCCGAAAGTCTCCATGTGTTCGCGTTTAATCCATGAGTCATCCTTCCCCGGGTTTGCAGACCGTACAATATTCTTGTGTTCCTCGAGATACGTAGCCATGAACATAGAATTTTGTAGAACTGTGTAGTGTGCTTTGGTCAAAGAATGCCCGTCCCTAGGTATCATTGTTTTCTTTCCCAGCGTTCCTTTTCCCCTCAGTCTCCCCTCATGCTGCGATTCAGGAACACCAATTGTCTTAAGGTCAGGAATAAAGTCAACACAGAACCCAATGACCTCCTCTGTTCCATAGCCCTTCGAGATGCTTCCTTCTGGCCTAGCACGATTATGAACATATTTCTTCAAGACTCCCGTGAACCTCTCAAAGGGGAACATATTGTGTAGAAATACCGAACCAAGAATATGAATCTCTTCACATAGGTGAACCAGGAGATGAGTCATAATGTTGAAGAAGGATGGTGGGAACACCAACTCAAAACTAACAAGACACTGGACCACATCCCTCTGTAATCTTGTCAGACTTTCTGGATCGATTACCTTCTGAGATATTGCGTTCATGAATGCACATAGCTTCACAATGGGTACTCGAACATTTTCCGGTAGAAGCCCCCTCAATGCAATCGGAAGCAACTGCGTCATAATCACGTGGCAGTCATGAGACTTCAGGTTTTGGAATTTTTTCTCTGCCATGTTTATTATCCCCTTTATATTCGACGAGAAGCCAGACGGAACCTTGATACTGTAAAGGACTTCAAAGAATATTTCCTTCTCTGCTTTCGTAAGAGCGTAGCTGCTTAAGTAATGGCGCCTATCTGTGTGCTTGTTGCTTGGGTCTTTCATACGTTGCTGGTCCTCCCGTGCTTCTGGCGTATCTTTGGACTTCCCATACACGCCCAGGAAGCATAGCAGATTGACACAAAGATTCTTTGTCACGTGCATCACGTCGATCGAAGACCGGACCTCTAAAACTTTCCAATAGGGTAGCTCCCAAAATATAGATTTCTTCTTCCACATGGGTGCGCGCTTATCAGGGCCGTACAGAACTGGTTGGCTGCCAGCAGCCTTACCAAAGATTACTTCTAGGTCCTTGACCATATCGAATATATCATTACCACTACGCAGCTCAGGCTTCTTCCGGTTATCTGCCTCACCTCTGAAATGCTTCCCTCCTTTCTTTCTTACGGGATGCTTGATCGGAAGAAATCTACGATGCCCCAGGTATACAACCTTTTTACATTTATCCAAAAAAACACTGTCAGTATTATCTAAACAGTGCGTGCATGCATTGTATCCCTTGTTTGTATGTCCGGAAATGTTACTAAGAGCAGGCCAATCATTGATGGTTACGAAAAGCAACGCCCGTAGGTCAAATGGCTTTTGTTCGTTCTCATCCCACACACGTACACCTGGTTTGCCCCACAATTGTAAGAGTTCTTCCACTAATGGCCTTAGATACACATCAATGTCGTTGCCAGGTTGCCTCGGGCCTTGGATGAGAACTGGCATCATAATGAACTTGCGCTTCATGCACAACCAAGGAGGAAGGTTGTACATACATAGAGTTACAGGCCAAGTGCTATGACTGGAGCTCTGCTCCCCAAAAGGATTAAAGCCATCTGTACTTAGGCCAAACCATAAGTTTCTCGCCTCTCCTGCAAAGTCTGGAAAGTCTCTCTCGATCTTTCTCCACTGCGATCCATCGGCGGGGTGCCTCAACTTTCCGTCTTTCTTACGGTCTTCTTTGTGCCATCGCAACAACCTAGCATGCTCTTTGTTTCTAAACAGACGTTTCAGCCGTGGTATTATAGGAGCATACCACATCACCTTAGCAGGAACCCTCTTACGGGGGGGCTCGCCGTCAACATCACCAGGGTCATTTGCTCTGATCTTATACCGCAGTGCAGTGCATATCGGACATCCATCCAAATTCTCGTACTTCTCACCGCGGAAGAGGATGCAGTCATTAATGCATGCATGTATCTTCTGCACATCTAATCCTAGAGGGCAGAGAGCTTTCTTTGCTTCGTACGTACTCTCAGGCAATTCGTTATCCTTTGGAAGTTTTGGCTTCATTAGTTGAAGTAAACTCTCAAATGCCTTGTCAGTCACACCGTTCTGTGCCTTCCATTTCAGCAACTCCAGTGTGGTACCGAGCTTTGTGCTACCATCTTCGCAATTTGGGTACAACAATTTTTTGTGATCCTGTAACATGTTGTCCAGCTTCAACCTCTCCAATTTATTTTCACAGTCTTCCCTTGCATCAGCAATAACTCGGCCAAGATCATCATCGGGCTCTTCTGATGCCTGTTCTTGATCACCTACTTCTTCTCCATTCTCTTCCATTGCAGTATCGTCGTATTCAGGGAACAAAGGATCTTCTTCTTCTTCTTCATCGTCTTCCATCACAACCCCTCTTTCTCCATGCTTCGTCCAGCAATTATAGCTGGGCATGAAACCTCTCCGAAGTAGATGGCCGTGAATGATTCTTTCGGAAGAGTGCTCTCTGACGTTCCGACAATCAACACATGGGCAACACATGAAGCCATTATCTTTGTTCGCCTGAGCTACAACAAGAAATGCATTCAGGCCTGCCATATACTCGGAAGTGCGTCGGTCACCATACATCCATCGCTGCCGTGCATCCAGCTGCATCGTATAATTAAGTTTATCAAAATACATTACAATAACATATTAATACGACAAATACTACTTTTTTATGTATCAGTTACAGATGAAAAAGATAAGTTTGTTAACCTCGGTCGAAGATACCATTTTCAGTGAGCTTATGTGCGGCTCGGGAATTTCGTTGAACACCTCGTGTGCATAGTAAAATAAAATGCTATATAAAGAAGGATACATGAATGCCAAATAAGTAGACCCTAACCAATTATCTTCCCAAAATCGCACACTCTGACCATCACCAACTGAGCATGAAATATGTGGGAAGAAATCCCTCTTCACCTTCATAACTCCCTTCCAAAAGGGAGAATCTGTCGGTGTGGCCTCAACTTAAGCTAGAGGTTTGTCCCTAATATATTTATTATGTAGCAATTCATGCCACACTCCCTCACATGTTAAGATTTTAAATAGCCATTTACTAAGTAAGCACTTGTTCTTAACATCCAGAACCTCAATCCCAAGACCTCCTTGATCTTTAGGACGACAAACAATATTCCACTTAGTGAGTCTATACTTCTTCTTAAACTTGTCACTTTGCCAGAAAAACCGAGATCTATAGAAATCTAACATTTTCCTTACACCCACAGGTATCTCAAAAAAGGAAAGATAAAACATTGGTAACCTAGTTAAAACCGAATTGATAAGAACAAGGCGGTCTCCATATGAGAGTAACTTACCTATCCATTAACTTAACTTTTGTTCAAATCGATCTATTGTTTCCATTCTCTATTCAACAGCTTACGGTAATGAATTGGAATGCCCAGATATTTAAATGGGAGGCATCCTACCTCGCATCCAAAAATAATTCGGTAATCATGTTGTGACTCCCCAGCCTTTCCGAAACAAAAGATCTCGCTTTTATGAAATTAATCTTAAGCCCCGATAGTTTCTCAAACATAGCTAACAATAACTTCATATTAAGAGCTTTGTCTAAATCATGCTCAAGGAAGAGAATAGTGTCATCGGCGTACTGTAATATGGACACACCACCTTCCACCAAATGTGAAACGAGTCCACCGACTTGACCATCGTCCTTAGCCCTCGCAATTAAAACAGCTAGCATATCCGCTACCAGATTGAATAGAATAGGTGATAACGGATCACCCTGACACAACCCTTTTAGGGTTTGAAAATAATGACATATATCATCATTAACTTTAATCCCTACACTTCCACCTTGGACAAACCTAGCAATCCATTCACACCACATCGGTGAAAAACCTTTCATGCGTAAGGTTTGTTGTAAGAATGCCCAGTTAACTTTATCATAGGCTTTTTCAAAATTGATTTTTAGTAAGACATCATCCAATTTCTTACGTTTGATCTCATGAATCGTCTCATGATGGACAACCACTCCTTCCAGAATATTGCATCCTGGAAGAAAGGCCGACTGAGTTGGTATGATTACCCGCTGGGCAATAGAGGTCACCCTATTCGTACCCACCTTGGTAAAAATTTAAAGCTCACATTGAGCAAACAAATGGGTCTATACTGCTCAATACGACAGGAATCCTCCTTCTTAGGCAATGAAGTGATTACACCAAAGTTCAACTTAAACAGTTGTAAATCACCAGCATACAATTGAACAAATAGAGTCATTAAGTCCTCCTTAACGACTTCCGAGAACCTCTGATAAAACTCAGCGGGAAAACCATCAGGTCTCGGAGCCTTATTTAATTCCATCTTCGAAGTAGCATCCAAAACCTCCTTTTCCGAGAAAGGACTTGTTAGGATATTATTCTCAAAAGCAGACACCTGAGGTAAATCACCTGTCATTGATTCATCTAAGGTGACTGAAGTGGGCACCGGCGGCCCAAACAGAGTTTTGTAGTACTCAGAAATTAAAGTTTTGAGGTTTTCCTGATCAACTATCGTTCCTTCATCCTGCTCAAGCTGAAAAATTATTTTCATACGTCGTTTGCCGTTAGCAATAAGGTGAAAATATCTAGTGTTATCCCCACCCTCCTTAACATACCTAACCTTAGCACGCTTGTAACACCCGGGGTTTTTCTTCCATTAGATTTTGCTTGTTTTCCTTACTCACATCATACCATCATGCATCTCCATGTATTTAAAACTTGACAGCTAATTAAAGTTCATCAAATCTTATTTTCTAAAATGTCCTGGAATTTATTTGATGCTTGCATCTAATTTTAAGAGTGTCAGAACAAGTTGTAAAGAAAAATACTAATAAAAACTACCTCAGATAAAAAAAATTGTGGAAGAAGGAGGAGCCCAACCGAATTGGGCCAGCCCACCCACCAAACCGCAGCCCACCTCCCCTTTTCTTCCTCCTCCGTCCGTACAGAGGAGGTCGCTGTCAACCACCAACCCACCATGGACCCCCTCCTCCTAGCTTTCCCCTCCTCCTTAAAGCCACCCCCCTCTGCCTCCAAACCCTAGTCGCCTCCTTCTCCTCCTCCTAGCCGCCGCCCCTCTCTTCTTCCACCTCCTTCCCCTCCCTTTTTCTCTGTATCTCTGCTCCCCAATTTGAATTTTTTCTGAAGCTGTGCCATGGCGGAGTTGGGGAGCTTGGCCCGGTCGCCGTGGTCGCCGGCAGGCCCCGTTTCCCGCGGGAATGGAAACGGGGCATCTTCCTCTTCACCTTCGCATCCTTGGCCGGCCCGGGGAGGCACCAGAGAGGCCTCGCCGTCTCCGTTTCCCGCCGCCTAACTGCTGTCTGCCGCTGCTGCGCCTGCACCTTCTCTGTCGGACCGCGACGCCTCGCCGTCCTCCCCGAGCCCTCGCTGCGTCGCCCACACCCCCGGTGAGCGCCCTCTCCCCTCTCTCCTCTCCCCTCTCTCCGCCCCCTGCCCTCTGCGCCAGCGATCGCCGGCAGCAGCGCTGCAGGCCGCCGTCCGCCTCCCTGTTCCGATCGAGATGCAGACTGAACTGCGTTCAGTTTCGTCAAAATCCCCCAAGCCCACCTCAAAATCCCTGCGCCCATGTATCTTTCACCAACTGATCGACTAGCCCACTGGTTAGCACCCTTGCGCGCAAAGCCCCAGGTCCTGGGTTCGATCCCCCCCCCCCCCAGGCAGAAAAGCAACACCCTTTTTTCTGCCTTTTCTTTTTTTTGCCCGAATTTCAGAAACACAGATCTGTCCCTTTAATTCTAAAATCAATATAAAATTGAATATTGCTCCAAATTCAACGAATCAAGTTTCTGTGGATTCAAATTTTTGTGCTCTTTCTATTAGTAACAAAATTGCAACATGTTTCTGTAATACTTTTTGCACTAAATAATTAATTACTGAAAATGCAATAAAAATTGGAAACTTTGGAATTTCATAACTTGAGTTTGGTTCATCCAATTTAAGCAAACTTGGGCTCTAAAAATTTGTATTAACAAACTCTACACATTGGTATTTTATTTGGTCACAATTGAATTAATTTTGAGCATGTTTCCCTCTGTTTACTAAAAAGGGCAGAATAAGAATGTTTATAAAAACTTGCATAATAAATTCAATAATAACCCAAAAATTATGTTCAATAGCTCAAAATGTTCAGTGAAACATTTGCTTCATGTTTTCAACCTTTTCAATGCAATTTGTTTATTGTTTTCCCTAATTAAAAGTGGTGCAATAATCCAATGCTTTAATTAAACCTTTTAAATTGCAAAATTCATAACTTGGGCAATTCAAATCCAATTCCAACATGTAAAATATGTTTTCCATCCCATTTTTCATGAACTTTGCAAATATCAACTTTGTTTGCTGTTTTGAATAATTTAAATTGCTGAAAACAACTGTTTCTTATTTAATGCATTTAAAATTGTCAAATTAATAACTAATTCATTTTAATTCCTTTTTCAACAAATGAAATATGTTTTCCATCTAAAATTGTGTGTTCTTTCCAAATATAAATTTTGTTATCTGTTTTGAACAATTAAAATGGGTGAAAACAACAAATGTTTGTGTAACTCACTTAAGAAGCCAATTTCATAACTTAATAAGAAAAATTCCAAACTTGGTAAACACCTTTTCAAATTGAAGCTATTGTTGTTTTCTTTTTTTTTCCTCATCCATGAATCATGCTAATCCACCTTCACCTGTTGGTTAGTTGTAAAACAATTATTTCAACCTTAATTCATGGGCTTTTCCATATGCAATCCAAATTGCATATGGGCCCATTTAAACATGTTTATCATGTCAACTAGTTTATCTTGATGCATCTTTAAACTTGTCATGCATCCATATCTTGATCATGCTGGATCTTTTGCCGTAGTAGTAATTGTTGCATCCGGTGTTTGTTCGAGGTTCGTTGCTTCTTCCCGGATAGGATGTTGAGATGATGTGAGCAACGACAAGTTCTGCGGATGTACCTCTACTTGCTGGATCTCAGGCAAGTATACTCACTTGCTGCCAAATGGCTGCCTTTCATCACTTGTTACCGATTCTTTCCGTTGTTCTTATTCTAGCCTTATGATTCGATGCTTGTGTCTCGATCCTATCATATGTTTACCTTGCAGCCATGATATAGCCTTCCTTCCACTTCCTATTAATTGTTGTTTGTTTACCTTGTTGGCCCCCGTGTCGTAGTTGCATGCTTAGCGTTGTTTGCGCTCAAGTCTTGTTGTCCGTCTTATCACCTGTTTAGTTTGATAGTTGGGTTTCAGTTCAATCAACAACATGTTAATGTTTTGGGTAATAATAATTTGATGTTAAGGCACCGGCAGGAGGCCCGGGTTAGGGTTTTGAAGCCTGCTAGTGTCGACCCTAATTAGGAAAAGGGTCTTGTCTACTGATCCATGATGAGCGTGCTCACCGCATCCGGGTGGTGGTATGGAACCCCCCTCGACTTAGACCTGATTTGCAGCTTGTCCGAAGAGCCACACTTAGTTCGGGTGTTCCATTTGCTCCTTGCATAATGGGTTGGCCCCCCTTGGTTACTGATGATGATGATGATGATGATGCATATAGGGCGAGGCCTGTATTGCCGGGGTGTTGCGTCATGTGGGAGTTTTGCACACTTGCGCTGAGTATTCGGCTGCGTGGCTGGGACCTTATAGCTCCGTGGCTCCTAGGATGGGTTGTAGAGACGGTTTGGGTCGTGTCGAGCCAACCTGAGTTTTAGTTGGTGGCTCGAGTGTGTACGGGTACTGGAGCACACCCTGCAGGGATAAATCTTCTCGAGAAGCCGTGTTGTCCGCGGTTATGTGACGACTTGGTGAAAGTACTGGCTAACAAGTACTCAAACAACTTACACCTAACTATAACAACTTGACTAGTAATATAGATTACTTCCACCCTCAAAATGAATGTCACCTTAATCAACAGTGTGAGTTATCCTTGGGTTGCTTCCTTAGTAGGGGGTGACATTGGATGGGTATTGTTTGGTGAGTAGTTGTAGTTGGTTCCGATACGCTATCTTATCCCCCTCGTTTAGCTGGAAGTTGTAGTGTGTTTCTGTAGTTGGTTAGTGCAGCCCGCTGCCGCTTATTTGCAATAATCCCTTCCTTTCCGTTGAACCCAAAGTATTTGTATCTTGTGATGACTGGCTACGCCGGTATCTTGTGAGTATGGTTTATCCACTTGCCAGTACTTAACCGTACTGACCCACGAATCTCTTTCGTGGCTGCATATTCAATATTGCAGTCAACAGGTTTGAAGTCTGACGACGTTAGCTTGGGAATCCCTCCGGCTTGGCCTGGGCAAGGATTGGACGCTCTCGGTTATCTTCAGGACTCTTAGTCCAATTTGTATCTTGTCCGTAGTCGGCCGCTATGTTGTTTCTTCCGCTGTTATTTGGATCTTTGTATTGTATCAGTGGTATCCCTGATTCGTTTGAGTCATCTTGTATATATCTTTTCTGTTGTTGTTGTGGATTATTCATGAACTATTGTAATGTTATCACAACTGGCAACCTGGAATCGGTTATTATGTGGATTTTGGCGGGAATGCTGAAATCTGCATAGTGCCCGATCTCGGGGCGTCACAACGCTGAGCCCACTTGGACTCCTCATCACGTCTAAGGTTAGCTAAGTATGTATCAACAGCTTTTTTGGCCTCTCTCTCCTCCTCGGAGAGGGGAGTCGATTCAGCTTTGAGATCGAACTCATTGATAAGAAGAAGCAATTTCTCCTTAAGCAATCTATCTTCACCACTAAGATTCCTTGCCCATCCACGTAAGAAACTACGAAGGTGACGTATCTTGTTCTGCCATCTTTCAATAGGTGTCTCTCCCCTGTTAATTGATTCCCATTCAGCCTTTACCATCTCATAGAAACCATGCTGACGCAACCATGATAACTCGAAGGAGAAGAGCGATCTACTCCCCACATGAGCTGCATCCCCGATTTCAACTAGCAAAGGAACATGATCCGGCCCTGTACGAATCAAAGTCTGAATAGTGACTAGGGGGAATTTCTGTTCCCACTCAACACTAGCCATCACTCTATCTAGCTTTTCATGAGTTGGCACATCGCGCCTACTAGTCCACGTATATTGTCTACCAGAGATCTCAATCTCTTTCAAATCAAGGCTTTCGATGATAGCATTAAAAATGAAAGGCCGGCGGGGATTAAAATTGTTGTTTCTTTTCTCTTCTTGACTTCTAATAATATTGAAATCTCCTCCTACCAACATCGGAAATTTTTCTCGTTCACAAATTCTAACCAGTTCAGAAAGAAACTCAAATTTTTTGTCATCTTGAGCCGCCCCGTAAACAACTAGCAGCGCCCAAAGGAAACCATCAACCTTTGTTCTTAAATGAAACTTCACCGAGAAATCTCCTGCGATGACTGCTCGAACTGTGAACATCGCGGCATTAAAACCCACTAGAAAACCGCCGGATCTACCATGTGGGGGTAGACAATATCACTGAAAATCATACCCCCTAGCAAGATGGTTCAAAAGATTCACATGAAAACTAGACCTTCCAGTCTCCATCATAGCTACAAAATTCAATTTAAATTCCCGCACAGTCTCATTCACCGCCCTATGTTTAGCGGTATCCCCAAACCCATTGCTATTCCAAAAAAATCCTCTCATCTCGTTCTTTTATTGATTGATTTTATTCTTGCACTCCTTCGTTTATCAGATGATGAAACGATATGTTTCTTCTTTCGGGGCTGTGTGACCTTCACACCCTGAGTATGATTCATCGAATCATTCAGGCCCTCTTCTTCCACATTATTAAAATCTTCGCAGAGATTTGATGCCTTCCTAACCACAAGAATCAATGACACATCATTAAGATAATTGCTTAGCGCATTACATTTTTTTCATATCAGCAATTGACTCTCCCCAATTTTGACTTAGCGAATTTTACGGACCAACTCAAATATGATATGGACTACCCAGCCACGCTAGAAACCTTGTGGTAACACCACCCGTGGATCACTCCATCCACCTAGCTGTGATACATGCCGACACCTCGTGGACTAGACCATCCACTCCAGCCTCATGTACAGTCATGTCTGTTGGAACGCGTAGAGATAAATGAAAACTTTTCTACGCGGTACTTCCAAGATCTAGCCGAGGTAGAAGGCCACGAGAATTACCACTGGACGCGCAGGTGCAGATTATCGATGCAGCGCGTCGATGTAGTGTAGTCCCACGATCCGATCCAGCCGATCCAATCCGGCGATCGTCGAAGTGCTGAACGTACAACACCTCTGCCAGTATCCACAGGTACGAGGAGGAGCTCCGACGGCGGACTGCTAGGTCCGGTGCGACGGCTGGACTGAGTGGGGCTAGGGTTCCCAACGCATGGGAGTGGAGTAACGTGCCGCTGAGCAACCTGCGCCCCTCTTTATATAGCGAGTGGTAGTGGGCTTCACAACGCTTGTGGCCCATTCCCTCTGTGAGTCCGACTCACAAACTCAGTCCATTTTCGGTTCGGTTCCAACCCGACCAATATACTTGCTCCCGCTCTTAAGTGTGCGACTCTGCAGGCTCATGGCGACTTGGACACGATTGGAGTCCGACTCTCAATCGATCAATCAGGTAGCGACTCTTAGCAGAACATTCCGACTCCCAAGTGCCGTAGAGTCATGACGACATACCTTTCAATGTGACTTTCATCTGAGTCCCTTTTGCCTCACGATATACCTTGTCGAACTATAGGCGAATTATCGCCATCCCTTAAATAGCTCAACTCTCTTCTCGGTCCGTGATATATGATTCATCTGACTAACTCTTAGTCAATAGACCCAGTTAACACTTAACTGAGTCACGCATGTCCATGCTTCTAGAATCATATCACTCGAGAGGGCCTAGAGAATACTCTCCATTCGGAGGGGCAAAATCCCATCTTGATTATCCACATCACGCAGCTTGCTTCTCATTCGACCCGAACTCTGTCTTTATAACTGCCTTGTCACAGAACAGCGTTTGACAAAACCTAAGTCCGTGATCCATAACTCGGATTGTGCGATAACCTCAGGTCTAAGGATTACATTGATTGAGACATGCAAATGACGACGTACTCGTTGCATCTGAATATGGGTCAGTACGGCTTGCTAAACTCTTTAGCCAAGTCTGTGAACGTTGGAATGACATCGCCATGCCCATGACAAGTGGAACCGAAGTCATCAGCCAACACTCACATTAGTCTAGGGTGTGTGTCCAGCACAACCTTGATGACCAAGGAAAATTTAGTATGAACAACATGAATACATAGTTCCACAATCGAATCACATATTCAATGACATATCTCATATGTTTAAAACAAGGACAACTTAATAACTTTATGAATACATTGGGAATTACATCATAGATGATTGCGTCTAGGGCATATTCCCAACAATCTCCCACTTGCACTAGAGTCAATCATCTCGACATCATATGCCTAGGCATCGAATACCCATACCTCTCATGGGCACCTCATGCTTGGTTGTGGTAACGCCTTTGTCAGCGGATCTGCAATGTTTGCATCCATGTCGACTTTGCATAACTTGATATCACCTTGTTCAACAAACTGGCGAATGAGGTGGTAACGCATCAGTATATGTTTGTTCTTCTGCTGTTGTCTAGGTTCCTTGGCTTGTGCAATAGCACCATTGTTGTCACAATATACGTCCAATGGATTGGACGCTCCCTGAACCACACCAAGATCTATCAGGAGGTTCCTGATCCAAACAGCTTCATTTGCAGCCTCCGAGGCAGCAATATACTCAACCTTTGTTGTAGACGCAGACACCGTATCTTGCTTGGAACTCTTCCAGCTCACAGCTCCTCCGTTCATTACGAACACATATCCAGATTGCGAACGAGAATCATCTGAGTCGGTGAGATAACTCGCATCCGTGTAACCCTTTACACTGAATTCCTCATCACCTCCATAAACTAGGAACATTTCCTTAGTCCTTCTCAAGTACTTAAGGATGTTTTTAACCGCTGCCCAGTGGGCTTTGTCAGGGTCATCCTGGTATCTACTCGTTACACTTAGAGCATAGGAAACATATTGCCTAGTACAAATCATGGCATACACGATGGATCCGATTGCCGAAGCATACGAGATCACACTCATCCGACTTCGCTCATCAGTCGTCGAAGGACACTGAGTCTTGCTAAGTTTTGTACCATGGGACATCAGTAAGAATCCCTTCTTAGACTCTTCCATTTTGAATTTCTTCAAAACTTTGTCCAGATATGTACTCTGACTCAATCCAATGATCCGCCTTAATCTATCTCTATAGATCCTGACTCCTAATATGTCAGTCGCCTCACCCAAATCCTTCATTGAGAAACTCCTTTCCGAACGATTCTTTAGTTTCTTGCAACATCACGATATCATTTCCCATCAGTAATATGTCTTCCACATATAAGATTAGAAAATTTACCTTGCTCCCACTAAAATTCTTGTATAAACAAGAATCATGATCTCTCTTGATGAAGCCAAACGATTTGACTACCTCATCAAAGCGAATGTTTCAACTCTGAGATGCTTGCTTCAACCCATAAATGGATTTCTGAAGTTTGCATACCTTGACAACGTTTGGTGGATCGACAAAACCTTCGGGTTGTATCATATACACATCCTCAGTCAAATTTCCATTAAGGGAAGCCGTCTTGACATCCATCTGCCATATCTCATAGTCGAAATAGGCTGCTATGGCTAACATGATCCGAACTGACTTAAGCATCGCTACAGGCGAGAAGGTCTCGTCGTAGTCAACTCCTTGAACCTGTCGGAACCCCTTCGCGACAAGTCGTGCTTTATATACGGAAATATTTCCATCCATATGAGTTTTCTTCTTAAAGACCCATTTGCACTCGACGGGTCTTGCACCGTCAGGGAGATCAACCAAATTCCAAACTTGGTTTTCATGCATGGACTTTAACTCGGATCTCATGGCTCCAAGCCATGACTCGGAATCAGATCCCACCATCGCTTCCGAATAAGTTGCCGGCTCATTACTGTCTAACAGTAAAACATCACGAGCATTTTGTAATGTGGCAGATCTCCGTGGTTCGGGTGCTGTTACCGGCGTAGGTACCACGACTGGCTCAGCCTCCAAGGCCCTTGCCGACTCGCCCCTAGCTAGTTCCTCTCGAATTTCTTCGAGATGCACTGTGCTCCCACTGACTCCCCGACTAATAAACTCTTTCTCAAGGAAGACATCGTTCCGAGCAACAAACACTTTGCCCTCTTCTCAGTTGTAGAGGTAGTACCCCAAGGTTTCCCTCAGATACCCCACGAAGGATACACTTATCCGACTTGGGCGTGAGCTTGTCCGACTGAAGTCGCTTGACAAATGCTTCACAACCCCAAACCTTAAGAAAATATAAACTTGGCCTTTTGCTAGTCCACATCTCATGCGGTGTGTTCTCTACTGACTTTAATGGTACTCTGTTTAGTGTGAACGCTGCAGTTTCTAGACAATAACCCCAAAATGATAAAGGTAGATCTGTCCGACTCATCATTGATCGTAGCAAGTCCAACAAGGTCCGATTTCTCGGTTCCGATACACCGTTTCTTTGCGGTGTACCCGTCGGAGTGAGTCGAGGAACTATTACACAACTCTTTAGATGGTCATCAAACTCATGGCTCATGTACTCGCCTCCACGGTCCGATCGCAGAAACTTTATTTTCTTGTCGAGTTGATTTTGGACCTCACTCTGGAATTCCTTGAATTTCTCAAAGGTTTCCGACTTGTGTTTCATTAAATAGATATATCCATACCTACTCAAATCATCAGTGAAGGTAATGAAGTACTCATAACCACCTCTGGCTGTCGTGCTCATTGGACCACATACATCACTCACTAGAGGAAACACGGCCACTAGTCCCGGTTGGTAAGGCCCATTTGTCCCGGTTGTGCAACCGGGATGGGCCAGCCGGGACAAATGCCCCTCCCCCATTTTTCCCGGTTGTGCCATGACCCGGGACAATTGGGGCTGACCACGTAGCAAACCTGGCCAGGGGATTTAGTCCCGGTTCTTAACATGAACCGGGATGAATGCTCCTCTGTCACGGCAGAATTTTTTTTCCGCTTTTTTTTCAACTAATTCCATTTTACGATACACCCTGGCACCATACACTGATAAGGAGCCTTGTTGGCCCCTCCCCGAACCTCCCAGATCCCAGGAGAAGAGAGGAGCCCGGTGGCCCTTCCCTGGACCTCCGGATCCCACGACAAGAGAGGAGCCTCGGTGGCCCCTCCCCGGAACTCCGTGAAAAGTAATACGTATATATAGAAAAATAAGGAACACTTATATTACATAAGATAAGTATATGGAGCATATTACATGACCGATGGAATTACAAAATAAAATTTAGCCCGTAATTTCCTCCTGAATTGCTCGTATATGCTCCCTTGGTAGAAGACCGTCCCGGAGCCGTTCGATCCAATATAAAGAAGAGTGGTCAATATATATTAGTGAAATAGATGCTAATAAGAAAAATTGACGACTGGCGTACATTAAGGTGGTTCCCGTTTGACGAAATGAACTCGCAGACGAATATATTAGACGGAGATGTTCGTTCATGTCTTTGTTCCAGTTGCTGTGTTTGTTCCAGCGCCATTCCTGTAGCCATTTGGCGGAGAGTGAACAAAACATCAGAGGGGTCCAATTTAGAAGCACACAAAATATGTAAAAAAAATGGCCAGCTCATATAATAGAAGCACAAAAAAATGACCAATTTTTTTTAAAGAAATAGTCAGAAAAGGGACAGGGACAGGCAGCGACACAACGGATGCCTGCCTCGTAATCCCCAAACGGCCTCCCCTTCCCCAACCGCGTCCACTGGCCAGGGACACAGCCTTTCCCACGTCTTTAATTAAGCCCACTGGCCACGTTCGGTCAAAGGGCCCACTAGACAGCGACCCAGTGGCCGCCTCGACTTCCCCAACCGCGGCCACGCGGGGTCAAAGGGGACACTAGCCAGCGAACCAGAGGCTGCCTCGCATGCTCCAATTTGGTTAGTGCTCTTCTTATCTTGGGAGTTCGTGTAAAATGTATTCCCATTTATCTCGTACCCTTGAAAACTCCCAATAGTCGAAGATGGTGACCCTGCCAACATGTACAGCTGATCTTCAACAGTGGTGTCATTTATAAGATGTGTTTGCAACCAACTTCCGAAAGTCTCCATGTGTTTGCGTTTAATCCATGAGTCATGCTTCCCCGGGTTTGTGGAGCGTACAATATTCTTGTGTTCCTCGAGATACGTAGCCACGAACATAGAATTTTGAAGAACTGTGTAGTGTGCTTTGTTGAAAGAATGCCCGTCCCTGGGTATCATTGTTTTCTTTCCCAGCGTTACTTTTCCCCTCAGTCTTCCCTCATGTCACGATTCAGGAAGGCCAATCGTCTTAAGGTCAGGAATAAAGTCAACACAGAACCCAATGACCTCCTCTGTTCCATAGCCCTTCGAGATGCTTCCTTCTGGCCTAGCACGGTTATGAACATATTTCTTCAATACTCCCATGAACCTCTCAAAGGGGAACATATTGTGTAGAAATACCGGACCGAGAATATGAATCTCTTGACATAGGTGAACCAGGAGATGAGTCATAATGTTGAAGAAGGATGGTGGGAACACAACTCAAAACTAACAAGACACTGGACCATATCCCTCTGTAATCTTGCCAGAATTTCTGGATCGATTACCTTCTGAGATATTGCATTCAGGAATGCACATTTTACGGTAAAATCCCCCTCAATGCAATCGGAAGCAACTGCGTCATAATCACGTGGCAGTCATGAGACTTCAGGTTTTGGAATTTTTTCTCTGCCATGTTTATTATCCCCTTTATATTCGACGAGAAGCCAGACGGAACCTTGATACTGTAAAGGACTTCAAAAAATATTTCCTTCTCTGCTTTAGTAAGAGCGTAGCTGCTTAAGTAATGGCGTCATGTATCCGTGTGCTTGTTGCTTGGGTCATTCATACGTTGCTGGTCCTCCCGTGCTTCTGGCGTATCTTTTGACTTCCCATACACGCCCAGGAAGCATAGCAGATTGACGCAGAGATTCTTTGTCACGTGCATCACGTCGATCGAATACCGGACCTCTAAAACTATCCAATAGGGTAGCTCCCAAAATATAGATTTCTTCTTCCACATGGGTGAGCGCTTATCAGGGCCGTTCGGAACTGGTTAGCTTCCATCACCCTTACCAAAGATTACTTTTAGGTCCTTGACCATATCGAATAAATCATTACCACTACGGAGCTCAGGCTTCTTCCGGTTATCTGCCTCACCTCTCAAATGCTTCCCTCCTTTCTTTCTTACGGGATGCTTGATCGGAAGAAATCTACGATGCCCCTGCAGGTATACAACTTTTTTTACATTTATCCAAATAAACACTGTCAGTCTTATCTAAACAGTGTGTGCATGCATTGTATCCCTTGTTTGTATGTCCGTAAATGTTACTAAGAGCAGGCCAATCATTGATGGTTACGAAAAGCAACGCGCGTAGGTCAAATGGCTTTTGTTCGTTCTCATCCCACAGACGTACACCTGATTTGCCCCACAATTGTAAGAGTTCTTCCACTAATGGCCTTAGATACACATCAATGTCGTTGCCAGGTTGCCTCGGTCCTTGGATGAGAACTGGCATCATAACGGATTAAAGTCATCTGTACTTAGACCAAACCATAAGTTTCTCGCCTCTCCTGTAAAGTCCGGGAAGTCTCTCTCGATCTTTCTCCACTGCAATCCATCGGCGGGGTGTCTCAACTTTCCGTCTTTCTTACAGTCTTCTTTGTGCCATCGCAACAACCTAGCATGCTCTTTGTTTCTAAACATACGTTTCAACTGTGGTATTATAGGAGCATACGACATCACCTTAGCAGGAACCCTCTTACGGGGGGGGGGGGGGGGATCGCCGTCAGCATTACCAGGGTCATCTGCTCTGATCTTATACCACAGTGCAGTGCATACCGGACATTCATCCAAATTCTCGTACTTCTCACCGCGGTAGAGGATGCAATCATTAATGCATGGATGTATCTTCTGCACATCTAATCCTAGAGGGCAGAGAGCTTTCTTTGCTTCGTACGTACTCTCGGGCAATTCGTTATCCTTTGGAAGTTTTGGCTTCATTAGTTGAAGTAAACTCTCAAATGCCTTGTCAGTCACACCGTTCCGTGCCTTCCATTTCAGCAACTCCAGTGTGGTACCGAGCTTTGTGCTACCATCTTCGCAATTTGGGTACAACAACTTTTTGTGATCCTGTAACATGTTGTCCAGCTTCAGCCTCTCCAATTTACTTTCACAGTCTTCCCTTGCATCACCAATAACTCGGCCAAGATCATCATCGGGCTCTTCTGATGCCTATTCTTGATCACCTCCTTCTTCTGCATTGTCTTCCATTGCAGTATCACCGTATTCAGGGAACAAAGGATCTTCTTCTTCTTCTTCATCGTCTTCCATCACAACCCCTCTTTCTCCATGCTTGGTCCAGCAATTATAGCTGGGCATGAAACCTCTCCGAAGTAGGTGGCCGTGAAGGATTCTTTCGGAAGAGTGCTCTCTGACGTTCCGACAATCAACAGATGGGCAACACATAAAGCCATTATCTTTATTCGCCTGAGCTACAGCAAGAAATGCATTCAGGCCTGCCATATACTTGGAAGTGCGTCGGTCACCGTACATCCATCGCTGCCGTGCATCCATCTGCAACGTATAATTAAGTTTATCAAAATACATTACAATAACATATCAATAGATAAATGACCACAATACATCGACAAATATTACTTTTTTATGTATCAGTTACAGATGAAAAAGATAAGTTTGTTAACCTCGGTCGAAGACACCATTTTCAGTGAGCTTATGTGTGGCTCGGGAATTTCGTCGAACACCTCGTGTGCATAGTAAAATAAAACACACTAACACCCACCTCTCTCACACCTCCAAGCAAAAAAAAAGATGGAAGGGGGGGCTGGGGCAGTATATATAGGGGAAGGTGGGACATTGGTCCCGGTTTGTGGAATGAACCGGGACCAATGCCCATGCGCGTGCCACGTGGCCTGTGGCTAGGCATTGGTCCCGGTTCATGCCACAAACCGGGGCCACTGTCTCCCCACGAACCGGGACCAATGCCCCCAGGCAATTTCTGTTGCCCCGGGCGCACAAACCGGGACCAATGCATAGCATTTGTCCCGGATTTTGTTGCAACCGGGACAGGTGCCCCCTGGCCCCCCTGGACGAAAGGGGTTGTTTCCACTAGTGACTATGTATTAGTTCCAACAAGTCAGACGCCCTTTCACAACTCCTTGCAAAAGGTGTTTTGGTCATTTTGCCTAATAGGCGTGATTCGCATGTCTCGAATGACTCTAAATCGAACGAAGCTAGAAGTCCATCATCATGGAGGTTCTTCATGCGCTTCCAACTTATATGACCAAGCCAACAGTGCCAAAAATAAGTTATATTTGGATCATTTGGTTTCAACCTTTTCACATTTATATTATAGACCGTCCTGAACGGGTGCAAAGTCATGAAACATATCTTTCAAATATAAAGAACAACCATTATTCTTAATATTCTACTCATAACCTTGTCTCATCAAACATGAGGCGGAAATAATGTTTCGACTAAGCACTGGAACATAATAACAATTATTTAACTCTATTAAAAATCTTGAAGGTAGATGAAGTTGCATCGTGCCGACTTCCAACGCAGCGACTCTTGCCTTGTTTCCGACCCGAATATCAACTTCTCCTCTTGCCACGCTCGTAGTTCTTACCAGTCCCTGCAACGAGTTGCATATGTGAATAACTGATCCGGTATCATATACCCAAGAACTGTTAGCTTCATCAGCAAGATAAATTTCTATAACATTGCACACAAGCGTACCTGAGTTGGAAGTCACAACTCCACTCTTGGCTCTGTCAGCCAAATAATTGGTTCAATTCCTCTTCCAGTAGCCATCCTGCTTGCAATAGAAGCAATTGGCTCCGGCTGTAGGAGATGGCTTAGTCTTTGAGGAAGCGCTCTGGACATGGCCATGGGCGTTGCCTCCTGACTTATCCTTCTTCTTCTTAGTCCAAGAACTCTTCTTGAACATAGCCTTATTCTGCACAATCAACACTTGACTGGCGCCTTTCTTGAGATCAGCCTCTGCCGTTTTGAGCATCCTATGTAATTCAGTGATCTTCTTATCCATACCATGCATATGGTAGTTCGAGATGAACGGACCATACGCACTAGGAAGAGAGTTCAGAATTATGTCAGTAGCGAACTCTTCGTTAATTGGGAAACCCAGCCTATCCAGAGACTGCACGTAACCAGTCATCTTGATTATATGCGGACTCAGTGGATCACCGTCTTTGAGCTTCTAGCGTACCAAAGCTTAAGAGACTTGATACCTCTTGGTCTTTGCCTGAGCCTGGAACATAATTTTGAGGCTTTCAATCACATCGTAGGCCTCAACATTCTCGAACTGCTGCTGCAAGTCCGGTTCCATGTGTGCAAGCATAAGACAGCTAATTTCCGTAGACTCATCTCTAGTTTTACGGTAGGCATTCATGACAGCGACAGTCGCATCATCATCAGGCTCATCCGGAAGTGGAGTTTCTAGAACATGTTCTTTCTTGTCATGCTTGAGGACTATCCTCAGTTATGATACCAGTTGGTGAAATTAGTTCTATTAAGCTTATCTTTCTCTAGGATTGACCTCCACTGGTAGAAAATAGGCCTATAGTCCCGGTTCGCAAAGGCCATTAATCCCGGCCGCGCAACCGGGACTAAATAGGCGCGACTAAAGGCCCCCCCTTTAGTCGCCCCTCTTACGAATCGCGGCTAAAGGCCCGTCCATGTGGGCGGGTGGCGTGCGTCGGGAGCGGAGGACCTTTAGTCCCGGTTGGCCACACGAACCGGGATCACATGCTATTTCGTTATTTCTTTAATTCATTTGGGTTTCTAATTATTTTTCACTCCAATTTTTCACTCCCTTTTTTCAATCCAATTTTTTCACTCCAATTCTTCACTCCCTTTTTTTCCAGAATTTTTATTATTTGCTTAGTGTCTAACTACAATTATCTCTAGTCAATTTTCTTACTCGTGGTCAAACTCCCCGCTCGGTCACCCATCCTCCCACTACTCTAGCACTAGCACGCTTAACTTCTGAGTTCCATCCCGTCCAGCATCCAAGTGTTTCGCACGCATTTATGTGATACTAGTATCATATCAATCCTATTAACATGTTGGTCGATGCCACATTTCTTTATTATCTAAATTTCAAATAAATCTTTTAATAAACAAAAGTAATGATGTAATTAATAATTTTGAATAAATAAATAAACATTAACTTTTTAATTTGTATTATTTCTAAAAAATATTCAGAAAAATAAAACTAATTCATTTTAAAATCTTAAAAATACAAATAATATATCAAAATAATCAGAAAAATAAAACTAGTTCATTTTAAAATCTTAAAAGTACAAATAATATATCAAAATATTCAGAAAAATAAAACTAATTCATTTTAAAATCTTAAAAATACAAATAATATATCAAAAAATTCAGAAAAATAAAACTAATTCATTTTCCCCTTTCCTAAATGCAAAATAAAATATGATAAAATTCATGAACCAAACCATATGAAATCTAAACCATATAAAATTTGCAGATCCAAGTTTCGACTATTATTTTGGACACAAGAACTGTTTTGGCAATGACTATCTGTGAGAATGATTTGAACCTAACTTTTAAAATGCATAACCAAAATGGACAAACTAAAATGTTCTGGATAGATATTGAAAAGATCTATCCATAGCACTTAGTCTCACATCAAGATCAACAACCAAATGAAAATACCATCCTTTTTAATAAAAGACCAGTAGGCTCTTCTATGATTTTTAGAATGAGTTCAAAAATGAATTTTGAAGTAAATCCAACTGGATGAGTTTGATATTGACTAGATCTATGTTTTCCTGGTTTAGATTAATTTTTGAACCTCTAGATTTATTTTTGGTGAACAGATATAGAGACAGTAGTTTTTGGTGAACAGATATAGAAACGGTAGTTTTTCTGTTTTGTTTTCTTGATGTGTTTTTGTTTGTTTTCTTGATGTGTTTTTGTTTGTTTGTTTTGAAATGTGTGTTTGACATAATATAGAAATAATATAGCTAGGAATTAATATAGAAATAATATAGAAATTAATAGAAAGACATATATCCATTACATAATATCTCCATTACATATATCGAACGCAAGATGCGGTACACAAACTACATCTACTCGAGCTCCGAAGAGTAGATGCGGAACAACTCGAAGGCAACGTATGCATCTATTGCTGCATACTCGAGATTGATCCGGTCCAGTGGGTTCTTCCCCCAATACATGTGATTCCTCGAGGGGAAACGAGTCTTCATGGTTTTATAGTCGGCGTGGATGAAGGCAGTTGCCATCGGAGCCATGCCGGTCTTGTGCCCGTACAGCTCATCAAAATGGATAAGCTCCTGAAGATCAATGTAGTGATCTTCAGGTATCTCAATACCCAAGCGCATCAACTTCTGCCGGTCTTGAGTGATGTCAACGCTACAGAAGTCGTACCCCTTGTTGACAAGAAAATCAACAAGTTCTGGAGATTTCTTTGAACTACTGCAACAACAAAAATAGAACACGTGTTAGATATGTTGCAACACGTGTATTCTTCCAATGCAACAAACAAATCAAAAATGCAACACTATCCTACAAGAGAGATTGTACGTGTGCGTTACCTTGCCCATTGGAAGACCAAAACGATCTCCTTGAAGGCAATCTGGATGACGGCAACATCCCGTTGATTCGCCATATACTCTAGATCAAGCCCGAAGAACTTATGGTGTTCATCGGCTTCTTCATAGAGATTGCTCAAATGCTTAAGAGCATCGGGGAGCCTCTCGCACATATTGGTGTAGGCCACGTCGAGAATCTTGCGGCATGGTGTGGGCACAAGGAGAAGGTTCCAAACGGGAGAATCCATGGGTGCTTGGTGGAGATAGAAGAGAGGAAGAAGAAACAGAGAGTCTCGGGTGCGCACTGTAGCAATGGTCTTCTGCCTCTCGCTCGCGAAATAAAACCGCCGCGCGGGAGGCGAGCAGTTTGGATCTTTAGTCCCGGTTGGTCTGGCCAACCGGTACTAAAGACAGGGAGGCCAGCAGTTTGGATCATTAGTCGCGGGTGGCCAGGCCAACCGGAATTAAAGCCCTCCACGCGCTTCCCAAACCGCGACGCATGACCTTCAATGTTGCTAGGTGCGCATAATTTGGGGACTGATGGGGGCGTATGGAAGGCCTTTTTTCTACCAGTGCTCAACGTAAAAGCGGACAACTGAGGAAGGTTGCTAGGTGCCATTGATCTACAACAGAAAATATGCAAAACACTTAAGACATGTATTCATAAAAGAGCAGGCATATTAAACGCTTTAATACTTATGCTCCCACTAGAACCAACATCCCTCTGATGGTTGCTAAGTGATTCAAGATCCTAAATAAGCAAGCCGACTAGTGACCTTTAGCATCACCGCTAGCCGTCAAGTGATCTAGGTAGGCAACACCTTGCCAATCGTATCCAATATGACTCCTGTTAGTTGGGTGGCATCACATGCCCCGGCTCCCAACCGACCTCGCCCCGAGCCCCACAACCGTTGTGATCGACTCGTCTAGCTTACCAAGTGCTTCGCTGTAAGAGTTCGACTCAAAACCCACCTAATCGGAAAGAATTGGTAGCACCTAAATTTTATGAGCCCACTACCAAGAATGTCCGACTTATGATGGTGCAGCACTGGCGGGGCGACCGACTAGACCTTCTTTGAGGGATTAAAATCTACCAACTATCTAAATAGAGGTAAAAGGAGACATAACAATAACACAAATAAATCAATTATAATGTGAAATGGTCTGGCTCTCTTCATGGTGATCTCCATCTCCATAAAGCTTGTAAGTTGACTCGTGCCAACTCTTGTCACGTGCCATCTTACTCCATGTAGCCGACTTGTACATCGACTTGCATGCCATCCGGGTTCTCCAACAAACTACACTAGCTAGTAAATGAAAAAATACATAGATAATCCGACGCGCAGGCCGTTATACAATAAAATGACAGCACCTAGGCTCCGGCCGACTGACAAAAACATGATATGCAGATCATGTATGGATTACACACATTACATGCACATAAGCCATACCATTCACAACTTCATGCAAAAACAAGTTATGCATAGAGACGATATCTACCGGCATTGTGAAACTCGTAACGACATCTAAGGCGCTACGATGGGGCGAAGCCGGCGGTCCCGCTATCCGACGATTTTGGAAAACGCAGATCTCATGTGCATTCCGAACATGGATTTCTTCATCAGATAAAACGATTTTACCCAAATCTGATCCGTATTCCAATTCGATCACACTCTTTGATCTTCGATCACCGCAATTGGATTTATGTGTCACGGTATACCCCGATGGCGGAAACCGACCGGTAGGGGTAAGTTGTTCCACGACTTTAGCACATATGGTACTTGAATAAAAAAAAATCATTGCTAAACGGATTCTTGTACTTTCGTACGTAAAAGCAGGTGTGTACTGAAGTGTTTTTTGTAGATGCATATGTTGTTAGACTTTTTAGTTCTGTTTAAAAGGTACATATATAAATTGAAGCATTTTCTATGTATTTATAGATGCATCCTCGTACATATAAGGAATTTTTACGTATTCGCTGCAACGACATTAGTATACCAAGGTTTCCAAGAAATCGATCCCAACAAACTGTCAATTAGGGCCATGTATTTTTATTTCCCAATAGTTCACACTAACGTATAAAGTATCTTCCAGATGACTAATCCCAGAGATAATGCTCTTAATAATTCAAAATGGTACCAGACAGACCCGAGGCGAACTCACCACAGCCTATGACTCTAATCACCTGAACAACGCAGGGGAAATGATAAGTACCTGAATCATAGCCCAGATAGCAGCTGCGAGGGAACTTCTCTACCGAGCCTTATCCACTACCAAAAAATTGGAGTGTATATATACACATGCTGGAGTAAGATGGTTGAAAGTAGCAGAGACCCAAACTAAAGTAGAAGAATCCACCACGTACATAAGTTGTTGGCAAATATAAAAATAGCTCCAAGTGGCAATTCGGTATGAAACTGAAACATAAGACATCGCATCTAAAATCAAAATAGAACAGTTACGTTACACATGCAAAAGCAAAAACACATAAAGCTTTAAACGGTTTCCATTTTCACCAAATATACATAATATGTGATTATAATATTCTCAACAGCTGTCAAATGACATAAAAACTCAAAACAACATATGTGAATGTGCTTGCCAGTACTATATGTTTTCCTATAAACTGAAAAAAAGTTTTGGCAACATTGGTCAAAGTGTCATATGATAAAAAAATAGAAAAATGCCACTTTAATTTTGCTGAGTGTCAACACATGAGGAGTACCATGCATTATATAATTATGCTGATCCATAACACTGGAAACTACAACAAGATTGTTAATCTGCCAAAAAAAATTGGTCTTTTTTTAGAGAAGTAAAGAGAATAATGTTGACTGGGTAGTGTTTCTTGCAAGGAGGTAAAATTAAAGGTGAACCAGATGTGTGGACCAGAAACATACGAATAAGGCATTGAACATGAGTTGCTCCTCGACATAGTATTGAACATCTGGAGCCATATATATAATTAGGCTGCACTGAAAAAAAAAAGAGTTTTTCATAAATATATTAGCATTTAAAACACATGTGACCTATATAGAATACATGACCTCCTTCAATTGCACTGTATTTTATCTGGGTGACTCCAGATTCTCCAATAGCCTATGTATATGTATCACCTGAAGTCTTTTCCTCATTCAAAGGGGTAGTTGACTGTTTTTTAAGCTCCCGCAAGGGGCGTCAGCGCTTGATCTCATATTTATTTTTCGCATACCACTCTCTATCCCTCTGCACGTCGACCTCTCTAGGATCTGCATACACTGCACAATTTACCATATTCACATAATATTTACGGTTCTCAATACAATCTTTGTTGTTAATTACCTTGGATTTTCTCGTTGGTTATGTCTGGAAATGGAGTGAGCTTAGAAGATGACATAGGCATTTGTGCTCCGTCTATGCAAGGAAAGTAACAGGTATACAACAAAGGCAACTACCTGCAAATCGTAGTAGCATGAAATGAATATATTGGAGAATATCCTTGTAATACCCGGTAGCATCAATAAATGTATGAAGAATAAAAACCCATTAATTTTGGAGAAACATCAGCATTCCGAGAACCTTAATAACAGCTCCAGCTAGCCAAGCAGAAGCTTAAAGTTACCGAAGCAGAGAGAAAATGCAAATCATACAACTATTTAGCGGTAGTGAAAAAATCACAAACAAAAGTCAGGCATCTTGAACATCAAACTGAGCAGTTTTAAGGAACGATAAGTACGCTTCAGTAACTTTATGCAAATAAGAGAAAGCTCCCACTTAATCATCTCTAGCTCGAATCAGAGTTCAGTAAAAGCACTATATGCCTTAGTGTTTATAATTTTCAAACTATTAGCCGATCAAATTTAGCATTTTTTTTCAAACATACAGATCTTTAATTAAAATGCAGGTCATTGCTTCCAGCCAAAGCAAGAGTCCCTCAGGTTCATAATGATTAATCAACAGAACTGAACCCAGCTGTCAATAGCAAGAGAGTTAAGTGATGGCTTCTGGAGACAGTACTGGCACTTCAGGTTCAGCTAAGCGACTGTAATGACGAGATAACTGAAGACCGTGACCTGAACCTGATGATTTTGACCTGAACCTGAATGAAGTAGAGTCAGACATAGGCAGGGTAGCTGTCGAACCTGAGGGATGTTGAGCTGCTGGAGGCCGGCCGGTGTAGGATATGGAGGGTGTTCCAGTGTCCGTCGTGGCGCCGCGCGATACGCGGGTCTGATGTTCCGGCGTGCAGGGTGCCGCGTCTGTTTGCGGCCTGCATGGCGCATCCGTCCCGTGTGTCGGAGGGCAGGCCGCGTCGGCGTGTGAGAGCGCTGGAGTTCCGGCGTGCAGGGAGGGGCCTCGTTTGCCGGCGACCTCGCTCCCCGGCGTGCAGGCTGCGGCAGTAGGGCAATGATGGAGGGCGGTTGTGGCGGCGATGAACGGTTCGATCGGTAAATCAGGATTAGCGGGGAAAATTCTGATTAGGGCGTCGGGTGTTGTCTGCCATCTCATCATGAGCCGTCAAAGATGGAATCAGTACGGGTCGCTGGATATTTTGGTTTGACGGCTGTGATTGGTTGGATCAGACCCTCTGGGTCCTTTTATATTAGTGTGTAGATGATCACGGAAATCAGATCATCCATTAATCTTGAGTACGATTGATCCAATCAATATTGTACAAAACCGATCTATTTTATAAAACGACCACCAAAACAACACTTAGATCGAATCTAATGCTAACTACATATCACATATGTGCAGATCACGGGACTAAAACCGGAAACTACCGCTCTACCACTGTTGAAACACGTAGAGATAAACGAAAACTTTTCTACACGGTACTTCAAGGATTTAGCCGAGGTAGAAGGCCACGTGATTACCACTGGACGCGCATATGCGGATTATCGATGCAGCGCGTCGATGCAGTGTAGTCCCATGATCCGATCCATCCAATCCAATCCCGCGATCGTCGAAGTGCTGAATGTACATCACCTCTGCCAGTATCCACACGTACGAGGAGGAGCTCCGATGGCGGTCTGCTAGGTCCGGTGCGACGGCTGGACTGAGTGGGGCTAGGGTTCCCAACGCATGAGACTGGAGTAACGTGCCCGCTGGTCAACTTGCGCCCCTCTTTATATAGCGAGTGGTAGTGAGCTTCACAACGCTTGTGGCCCATTCCCTCTGTGAGTCCGACTCACAAACTCAGTCCATTTTCGGTTCGGGTCCAACCCGACCAATACACTTGCTCCCGCGCGCTCTTAAGTGTGCGACCCTGCAGGCTCATGGCGACTTGGACACGATTGGATTCCGACTCTCAATCAATCAATCGGTAGCAGCTCCTAGCAGAACGTTCCGACTCCTAAGTGCCATAGAGTCATGACGACATACCTTTCAATATGACTTTCATCTGAGTCCCTTTTGCCTCACGATATACCTTGTCGAACTATAGGCGAATTATCGTCATCCCTTAAATAGCTCAACTCTCTTCTCGGTCCGTGATATATGCTTCATCTGACTAACTCTTAGTCAATAGACCCAGTTAATAGTTAACTGAGTCACGCATGGCTATTCTTCTGGAATCATATCACTCGAGAGGGCCCAGAGAATATCTCTCCATTCGGGGGGGGCAAAATTCCATCTTGATTATCCACATCACGCAGCTTGCTTCTCATTCGACCCGAACTCTGCCTTTATAACTGCCTTGTCACAGAACAACGTTTGAAGAAACTAAGTCGGTGATCCACAACTCGGATTGTGCGACAACCTCGGGTCTAAGAATTACATTGATTGAGACATGCAAATGACGACGTACTCGTTGCATCTCAATATGGGTCAGTCCGGCTTGCTAAACTCTTTAGCCAAGTCTGTGAACGTTGGAATGGCATCGTCATGCCCATGACAAGTGGAACCGAGTCAGCCAACACTCACATTAGTCTAGCGTGTGTGTCCAGCACAACCTTGATGACCAAGGACAATTTAGTATGAACAACATGAATACATAGTTCCACAATCGAATCACATATTCAATGACGTATGTCAGATGTTCAAAACAAGGACAACTTAATAACTTTATGAATACATTGGGAATTACATCATACATGATTGCCTCTAGGGCATATTTCCAACAGTGTCCTCATTGAAGAGACTCACCTTCTCTGGTTTACCGCCCCCTCACACTTGAAGTTGATCCTGTCGTCGAGACATGTAGACCTGGTTAAGGCGCGCTGACAGCCACACACTATCTTGTTTTTGCGCCTTCGTCCCTGGTGATAAATCACACCGGACAGTCACTCAACCGCGACGCTTCATCTGCAACAAATCATCAGTGAGACGAGCACTTGGACACACAGACGACTCACTGACACGACACCGACCACACGTGCAAATGTGCAAACACTTCGACTCATCTAAACACCCGGTTGATGATCTTGACGAGACTCCCGGCACCGCACCTCGCCACCACCGCTCCATCCTCGATCATCCACTTCCACCGGTTTGCCGATGACAGCTCCATGTCGTCTCCTCCTTCTCGCTCTGTCGAACGACGATCGCCCGCCGTCTTATCCTTGTCATCCCAACAAACGACGATGGCCCGCCCCGAGGTGCTAGTACGGGTCTCTTCCCCAGGGCAAGCGTGGCCTCAAATCTTCGACCTCGCTCTGATACCACCTGTTGGGATTTCCCGCAGGACCGATCACATCAAACTAGACGAACACACGCGCAAAAAGTATTTTGCCAAGGACACGTATCGCGCCCTCTAAATCATCTCTTTATTTTTGTGTTTTCTTGGTACAAGTTCTTGTCTAAACACACTCGCTACCTTGCTTACATACTAGCAAGCAACCCTTGCGTGCAACTTGCAAGCCGACTCGTGTAGGAACTCCAAAGGACACTACTCTTTCCTAAACTAGTACGGTGGGCTAACCAACACCAAATCGGACTCAAACTTCTGCTAGTACTACTCCGACATACTCCCTCCGTTCATAAATAGATGACTTCCATTTGTCTAAATATGAATGTATTTAGACACACACACGTCCACATACATTCATATTTGGACAAATATGAGTCATCTATTTGTGAACGGAGCGAGTATATACTAACCAGACTACTCACTTTAACCTTGCCTAATAAACTATTGATATTTCCTAATTGATCTCACGCAAGATTAAGACAAGATTATTGCTAACAAATGTAACATCCAGGGTTACCCCAGTTAGGAATTGTTTGTGTTCATTTTCGCATCATGACATCACACATTGCATTGCATTCCATTTTCTTTGTTGAACCGTTAAAATTGTTTTCTCTCACACCTATTTTAATTGTCAACTCAAATATTTTGATTGTTTTCAAAATGTACAAGTGACTTATAAGTAAGTCATTGTTTTATCTAAATTATTTTACACACATTATTCTCCTATTTTAAAACCCTCCCTAAAATCTCTCTTAATCATTCCTAAAAAACAAGAAAAAAAGGGTTTTGGTGGAGGCAGCTGAGCTAGCCAGGCCAAGGCCCAGCCAGCATGCCACCTATGACACCTCCCAGGAAGCAGCCCACGCCCACCTCTCCTTCATCCTCCGTACAGTCACAGGAAGAACCTGATCCTCCCTCCGGTAGCTTTCTAGCAAAGCACACCACCACCTCACTGATTCTTACCATAAAGCCGCTCCCAGGCGCGCCCCGAATCCTAGCTTTTCCCTCTTCCTCCTTCCGCCGCCATCTCCCCCTTCCTCTGAAGGCCGGCCCTGGGCAACAACTGCAAGATGTGTGGCCGCACAGGGCCCTCATTGCTAGGGCCCCTACTCAGGTATGTACTCCCTCCGTCTCAAAATAATTGTCTCAAAGTTGGACAAAAGTGGATGTATCTAGACATGTTCTAGTGTTAGAGACGTCTATTTTTGTTCAACTTTGGGACAATTATTTTGAGACGGAAGGAGTACAAAAAGTTGGTGTTAACCATTGTTGTTAAGTAGTTTATCTAGTTTATTTCAGTTTCGGTGTGTTCAGTCTAAGTCTAGTACAGCGTTACATGGCATCATGGTGAAGTGGACTGATGGATCGGCAATGGTGCGAGCTGACCATCGGTCAAGTGAAGCCGGGAGTTGCGAGTACATGCATATGTTCTAGATAGATTTTATCAGTACATGCATGCGGGGTTAGTTGAGGCAAAGACGTTGTGTTGGTCCATCAGAATGGCTTGATGTGCATGCACTTGATCAGTGGAGTACATGTGTGCGTGGAGCCTGAGTTTAGGATCAGGCATGTGTGTGTGGCTTGGCCCGTACGTTTTCTTGCCTTTAAATACTCCTGTAATTACAGTGGTTAATTAAGAGAAAGTGAGTCAGATTAGGAACAAGTTGTGCGGTGCCAAAACTCCCCGTGTTCATGAGTTCATCTCCTATCTTGGGCCAGATACAACACAAGAAGGATGGCCCAATAGCAAGAAAGGTCGGGAGCCATGAATTTAGGCTGCGCTTGATAATCGCACTAAATAGAGAAAACGCGCCAGACATAGCGCATCCTTATACCCTCCTATTGACACATAAATATATGATGCTATTGCAATAAAAATTCTATAGCTACCGTAGGGCCCCTTTTCCTTGTCTTGCACTAAGAGCAACTCCAGCAGTCGCGCGAAAAACCGCCCGTTTTCCAGCGTGCAGGCCATCACGACGTGCTCCAGAAGTCGCGCGATTAGAGAGCACGCGCGAAAATAATTATAGCGCGCCGCCAACGCCCCCGTACACCGCCGGTTTTGCTAACACTAACGTCGCCCCCGCCGCCGCCGGGCAAGGAGTCGCCGCGCGGGCTGTTCACGGCGCCGCAGATGAACTCGGGAGACGGCCGCCCGCCGCCAGCGTCCGCCCATTCGGCGCCCGGCTCAAGGACGGCGCGCGGAGGACAGCACAAGCGCCCGACCGTCGTCATGCCGACCGCGGCCGCCGCGACGAAGAAGGCACGAGCTTTGCAGGGGCGCAAGGCGCTCGCGGCGGCGAAGCAGCTGTCGTCGCCTGCGGGCGCTCCGCCGCCGCACCCTCCACCGCCACCACAACAACCGCTTGCCGCCACCGGCTTTGCTGCGTATGCGCCCACCCGCAACTTGTTCGGTGAAATGCCCGAAAGGTATTTCCGATTTCAAGCTTTATTTTTTGTTATTGTATGATGAACTTGTCGCCTTACTTGGTGTTTCTTCTTATTTGGTGTAGTGATGATGATGACTCCTCCTTTGCAACTATCAATGTTGAATCAAATCATGAAAATTGGACTCAAGAACATGGTTCGCAACAAGATTGGTCTCAAGCATATGGCTATGAAAAAGGTGACGAAATCGATGAAGAAGGCGAGGGCATAATTGAAGGGAAAGGAAAGGGCACTAGCTTGTAACACCTGGGGTGTTACCCTTAGTAGGAAGTTGTTTGTTTTCTGTTGCTTGCATCACGTGCATCACATGAGCATTGCATTCTGTTTTCAAAACAAATCAAAATTCAAAACAATTTAAACTTTCACACCTTGTTCAAAAATTTCCAATTTAAAAATTGCAAACTACAACAACTCAATTGTTTTCAAATAGTTGGAAGTTGATCTATTTAAAATTGCTTGTTAATGAAACTCCCTTTTGTTAACACTCCAAATGATAATTTCAAATTCAAATCCACTCAATCATAATGGGCATGATCAAATTGTGGTTTAAACATTAAAATTCTTGCCAACTATTAAATTCAATAATGTTTGCAAAATTGCTTGAGCTTATTAAATAAATTTGTTTATTTCCACAATTCCCAAAATCAAACCTTATTTGAAATTCAACTAACCACTTAAAATCAAACTAATATTTCAAATTTTGAAATCATTAACTAACCTTGCTTTTAATTACTGTTTTGCAATTAATAAAAATTATTCATAAATAAACACCCTCCAACCCCAATTGAAAAATTCAACTAATAATTTTAAATCAAATTAAAATTTTCAAACCTGTGAAAATAATGTTAACATTTGTTTTAGTTTCTGTTTTGAAAATTAACACAAATAACTTATAAAAAAAACCCCTAACCCTCTTCTATCTCCCTCTCCTTCATCCCTTACAAAAAAAAAAGAGACAAAGGAAATAACAAAGCAAAAAAACAGAAAGAGAGGGGTGAGGAGAGAGCCAGCCCACCCATCCTTTTTTCTCCCCAGCCCACTTCCCCTCTGGTGGCCCGATACCCCTTCATCCTTGTCGTCTTCCTCCTCGACATGTCGTCAGCATGTACGACTGCATCTCCACCCTGCGATCCTCGCCTCCCTTCTCCGATGGCTGCCGTAACTAGCTCCTCCCCACCATATAACCACCTCCCCTCTCACCTCGCCCTAGCCTAAACCCTAGACCTCTAGCCCTAGCGCCGCCGATCTCCTTCCTTCCCCCCCAAGTTCTTCTGTTCTGAACACCCCAGCCGAGCACACCCCACTGCCTCCCCTTAGCCCCGATCGCCATGGTCACCGCGAGGATGCACCGCGGCCGGGAATGGAACCGCGGCGATTCCCGCCACCGCCTCGTCTCATCGCCGCTTGCTGGGAGAGACCGTGGAGGCCGCGTCGTCGCCGGGAACATCCCCTCGCCGCCGCACGTCGGCAGCCTTCCTCGACAGCAGACCGAGGTGATCGCCTCCCGTCTCCTCCTCCCTTTCCTAACTGTCCGCCTCCGCACGAGCACCTCCAGCACCTGTGGCAGTCACGCGCACGGCGGCGCCTCCCGTCGTGGCCATGTCGTCGCTCTGTCGCCGTGTAAACCTGTCGCCTGCACCTCGTTCAGTTAAAACATTCAGATAGCCGTGGTTGTTATTACTTCTTTGGTCAGTCACGGGTATTTTCAGAAACAGCGTTTTAGCGCACTGGCTACGAGCCTTCCGCGCGCACGCATCGATCGCGGGATCGATCCCCGCTCGGGCAAAATCGCCACCCTTTTTACTCCGCAGCGCTACCCCGGCCCCACCTGCCTTACACCGCGCTGCCCAGTCACCTCCTAGCCGCGCCCCGTGTGCGCCAGCGTGGCCTGGGCCCGCTTGGCAGCGGCCCAGGGTCACTTTTGGCTCGGTGCACCTCCGTTTTTTTTTTTGGCGCTGCTTCACAGAGAGGCCCCTGTCCCCCTGTTTCCTTCACATCCAGGCCCTAGCAAATCACAATTCGGTCCCTGTCATTCAAATGCATCTAATAAATCCATTTAAACTCCAAATTCAAAAAAAAATAAAATATGTACACCAATCAAAATTAAATGCTCTTTCCAAATGCATCCCGCGCCGTCGTCGTACTCGCCGTGGAGGAGCGCCGTCGACCCGTGGTGGAGCGCGCCTGCGCCGTCGCCCTCACCCGTGCCCGTGGACGAGAACTGCGCCCGCGCCCGTACGTGGAGGAGCTCGACGTGCCCGCGCCGTTGCCCGTGGAGGAGTTGCGCGCCCTCGCCGTGGACGAGCTCGCCGCGCCAACGCCGGCCCGTGCCCGTGCAGGAGCTCGCCGCGTCAACGCCCTCTCTCTCTCTCGACTCTCTCTCTGTAAGAAACAGAGAGATTTTTTAACTCCTTTTGTTTTTACTTTTTTTACTGTCTTCATTAGGTACATTAGTGTAGAAAATTTTCACCAAGTTAGTGTTAGAAAATTTCACTAATTTAGTGTTGGAAAATTTCACTAAGTTAAAAAAGTTCACTAAGTTAGAAAAATTGTAATGTAGAATTTTTTTACTTAGTGTTAGTAAATTTAGGTATTTTACTTAATGTTAGAAAATTTAGGTATTTTACTTAGTGTTAGAAAATTTCACTAAGTTAGTGTTAGAAAATTTCACTAAGTTAGTGTAGAAAAATTTCACTCAGTTAGAAAATTTCACTAAGTTAGAAAAATTGTAATGTAGACATTTTTTTACTTAGTGTTAGAAAATTTAGGTATTTTACTTAGTGTTTGAAATTTTTTACTTAATGTTAGAATTTTCTACTTACTATTAGAAAATTTAGGTATTTTACTTAGAAAAATTTTACACTAAGTTAGAATTTTTTTACACTAAGGTATTTTTACTTAGAATTTTTTTACTTAAGATCTTGTGATTTTCACAAAGTTAGGATCTTGGATGTGTCCATCCTAAATATGAGGCACACAAACCGATGACCATCTTGTTCCTGTTAAGAGGTACTATAGGCGGTGGTGATCCGGGGAAAGGAACGAATGTGAGGGTTTCTGGATTTCTTTGGAACTAAATAACGTCACATATGTAATATGGTTTTTGAGATCCGAACGAAGTTGAACCCTTTGATGCACATTCGTAATTGTGACATTCCTCAGAAATCCCGTCCGGAGTTATGACGAATGTCTCCGTTATGGATGTGCACAAAATGATCTAACTTTGTTCGGGTCTCACTATATTACACATATGTTTTTGTTTAATTTCAAAGATGTCCAGAAACCCTTCCTTCCCCCACATCGCCATCACGTGTACTACCTCGTAGCAAGCACTAAATGTGAAGGTCCAACTTCACATCAAGGCCCGATGACCATCTTGTTCTTGTTAAAAGGTACTACAGGCGGTGGTGATCCGGGGAAAGGAATGAATGCAAGGGTTTCTGGATTTCTTTGAACTAAATAACGTCACATATGTAATATGGTTGGTGAGATCCGAACAAAGTTGAACCCTTTGGTGCACATTCGTAATGGTGACATTCCTCAGAAATCCCGTCCGGGGTTATGAATAATGTCGCCGTTATGGATGTGCACAAAAGGGTCTAACTTTGTTCGGATCTCACTTTATTACATATATGATTTTGTTTAATCTCAAAGATGTCCAGAAACCCTTCCTTCCCCCGCATCGCCATCACGTGTACTACCTCGTAGCAAGCACAAAATATGATGGTCCAACTTCACATCAAGTCCCAATGACCATCTTGTGCCTTTTAAGAGGTACTGCAGGCGGTGGTGATCCGGGGAAAGGATGAAGATGAGGGGTTTCGGTTGAAACTAAGGAACGTCGCATATGTAATATTATTGTTAGTGACATCAGAACTGAGTTGCACCGTTTGGTACATATACGTAATGGGGATATTTTTCATAGCCCCGGACGGGGCTATGTAGAATATCCCCATTATGTATGTGCACAAAATGGTACAACTTTGTTCGGATCTCACAAACACTTACGTATGTGATTTTGTTTAGTTTCAACGAAGTTCAGAAACCCTTGTCTTCATCCTTCTCTGCATCACCATCACGTATACTACATCGTAACAAGCACAAGATATGAGAAGGGACAATTTGATCCTATTTCTCCATTTACTATTTTTTACTAAGTTAGAAACACTAAGATATTTTACTTAATTAGGAATATGTACTTAGTCCGGGTCTGTTTTTAGTTTATGTCTCTGTTGGACCCGACGAGCGATGTCCGGGACTGGGCCCCCCCGGGCTGGCACTGGGAGGTCCTTACTACCAGGACACGCGGCTTGGTGAGAAATACGGGTGACGTGGTTGAACCAGATATTCTTTGGTGGCGATCGCATGGGCCACGGCCGTGCGGGGAGAACCGGCCCCTAAGGAGGTGGTACATCAGCGTATCAGGGAGGAGGACGAGCACGTCCGTCGCTAAATGTACTTGCTCGGTAGGGAGTATAGCAGTGGTTGGTCGATTAATCAGAGGGTTCCTTACCACGTGATCTATGGACCTGTGAGGGTTTTTTACCTATGGATGCGTAGCACCCGCGGCTTAGGACCCGGTCGGAGTTAATTAGTTTGAGAGATGTTTCCTGAATATGTATAAGTGATATTTATTCGATCGTGATGTATTAGGTTTAAATAAAATGAACCCGAGCTATGTAACTCTTTGTGTGTATTCATACTATTAAATATTTCATCAATGTTGCTTTTATAATTGAAATGAGGATTTGGATCATATAGTAACTCTTTTTTCTAACTTGTTTAGCTATAAGTACTATTAGCTAGTATCTATAAGCAATTTTGATGAAACGGATGCTATTAGCTATATTTTTATTAGATTATATGCAATTGTTGCGAACTGACACTAGTATGGAGCCAAGAGACGAAGAAAAGATTATATCAAATTTTGACTTAGGGAATATTGTGTATTTGCAGAAAAGTATGGAGCCAAGAGATGAAGATGCGGAAAACTTGCTCGCGAGTTTAATCCGCGGGCCCGAGGGAGAGACCGATGTGAGCCTGTGGATGAACAACTCCGGTGAGGGAGATCCGGAGCTCACCCGAAGAGACGTCTCTGCTAAGGGAGAAGCCGTCGGCTCCGGTGGGGGAGAAGCCGATGGCTCCGGTGGACCTGTACAAATTACAAACATCGGCTCTGAGGTGCATATAGATATGTTAATTAATGAACCATCCGTTTTCTTTATATATGTATTAACACTCTTTATTTTTTTAGCCATCCGGTTCAAGCATATCAACTGGAAAAAAGACTAAACGAGGCACAACAAAGAAGTTGAAAGATACAGAAAGATATAGGATTGAAACGATCGCAACAGACGGCGCACCCGAGCTTCCCGTTGATGTTGCCAAAAAATTTACAAAGCAATGCGGAGTGCTAGTTAGGGATCGCATCCCGATCACCGTTCAAGAGTGGAATGAGGCAAAAGATCCGTAGAGACAAGGAATTTCATTTGTCAGCAACTTAGCAAAAGATCATCTTTTCAAAAAGATCATGTGTAATTTCACCTTACCGACGCCGCAGGTGGACGAGAATGAGGTGGATGAGAATGAGGAGGTAGATGGTGAAGCCGATGCTAATAAAAATAAACTTGTGTTAGTGAAAAAGGTCAAGGCGTGGACTCTGAAAAAGTTTGCACCTTGACTTTATCAAGAAGGGCAAGACTCCGGATTTCACTCAAGGGTATGAGAAAATAAAACCCTTATTGGAAGATTTTGTGAAGTACAATCTGTCAGATAATGCAAAGGAAAGGTCAAAAACAAATAAGAAAAAACGCCGCCAAAAAGGTATATCACCATATTATGGGGCAAGCTGGCTACAAGGGTTCCCTGCCCAAGTGGGAAAAATGGGAGAACGACCTGTTTGAGAAGGGGATAACTCCCGAGCAATTGATGTGGGTCGAGCGGACAAGGTCTTGGTTCTACGGGCATGGGGGCCAGTTGGACGCCGAAGGAAAAGCAATCTATAACCTAAGGCATAAAGAGAATCCTCTACCCATAGAAGATCTTAGAAGCGCAATAAAGGATGTTAAAGAGGGGAGGTTCCTGCCAGATAGAGAGAATGACGAGCTCACACGCGCCCTCAAGAATGCGGAACACGTGGGGCGTACACGAGGCACAAAAGGAAGTGTTCCGTGGAGTATTGGGTTTGACGAGAGCAAAAAGAAATATCCTGATAGAAGTCGTCAACGGAAAAAGGACGCGGAGGCAGGTGAAGCAGCGAGTCAGGCAAACTGGAGGCGTCAACTTGAAAAACAGATGAAGCGGACGCAGGAGGTAGCAATGAAGCAGCAGGAGAAAATTAACACACTTAGCCAGCAGCTAGTGTCTACCGGCGTACCACACATGGTAGAAGGTGAAGTCGATGCTACCGGTGCCGCACATTCTCATCATCGGAAAAGCAATGTTGCGTCCATGCAGCTCGAGGGTGATGATACATCGCCGATGATGCACCCGATGGATGATATCACAGAGATGACAACTTGTGAGTTCCACGTGAAGGTCGTCAATATAACCATCAAGGCGGCGGTCGACTATGTCTTACCTATTGGCAACGAACCAAATCACCATAGTCTTCCGGTTCCACGGGGCTACGCTGTTGTTGGGGTTGATGAAGTTGTCAACAGATTCGATCGGGTGAAGCTTGAATTCCCTGAAGGTGAAGACGGAGAGGTGACTGAACTTGGAGAAGCCAAGAACTTGACCGTTCTACGGCTAAAGGAATGCATTGTGCTTCCAAATCAGACGGCAAGGCCATCGACTCCTCCCCATTTCCAGCGCAACAGTCTCCAGCGCGGTCGTCTCCGCCGTGCATGCCGTCTCTAGCGCGGTCGCCTACGCCGTGCATGCCGTCTCCAGCGCGGTCGTCTACACCGTCGCGTGAGCCTTCTCCGTCCACTAAGTTTCTGCCAAGTCATAAAAGATCACCGAAACGTCAACGGTCACCCCTCCCGAAGGTACCAAAGGAGTTACCCAAGTTACCTTACGACTATACTCCTGAGCAAACCCAGAAAATCGCAAGGTACGAATACGAGGCGTGGAAATCGAAGCCGAAGGAGGAGAAAAAGGCAGATTTCCCCGACACCGAAGAAGATGTAGAACAAGGGTGGAAAATGGTGAAGACTCTTCATCAACCCGAGCCGAGTCTGTCATCTGACTATGACCGCTCTATTGTGAAGTCCCACAAGGAAATGGTGCGGTCGACGAAGAGTAGTAGCGCAAGCGCGAAAAGCGGGAAATCAGTTGCCCAGCTTGGAGAGCAGAAAAACAATCCATCTCCCCGCTCAAAGTGATTTCCAATACCCAGTTAGGGCCGAGCACTAATGCTGACGAGAAAATTGATCTGGAGTTTATAGAACTGTACGGACTAGGGGCAGCTGCTGCGGGTTTCTCCATTGCTGAGTATATGCAAACAGTAGAGTACTTCCCCGCTTCTGAATATGCGTACAAATACCAGCACGGGAAACCTCTCGTCAAACCTGAGGAGGTAAAGAATCTACCGACAAAAATGCAAAGAGTGCATAATTTGTATATGGAGGCCGCTCAGAAATCTCAGGACTGGATAGTGCTCGGAGTTAGAGACGAGCACTACGGGTATGGAGATGGACTGGTTCTAATTCAATTTTCCGAATTTTTCAGTTATTCCAGCAGAAGGCCCTCGACAAATCTATCGTTAGTACCTATTGTCTGTAAGTACTTATTTCTCTAATTAAGTCTCTAGCTAGCTCACCTCATTCATTGCATTCATATATATAGTACACTCATTATATTATAATTGTAGAATGAAGATTATCGAATGCAAAAGAGGACAAATCTATGATATTGGGTTCATTGACCCATATTTTGTTAATCATAAGACTCTTGAGCTATCTCCCAAGGATACAAAAGATAGCCTTCTAAAGGCAATAAGGTTTCAAGAACACAGAAGAGAAATACTATTTCCTTACAACTTCGGGTGAGTGTTACTGTGTTGTACACATTCTGTTTTCCTTACTCGATGTTCAGTGTATAATTGATGAGTTATGCGTGCGCAACTTCCACTATATTCTGCTAATCTTCCAAGTTGACAAAGGAAAACTACTGGTAATGGACCGAAAACGTAAACCCCTAGAGCTCTGGGCGGACATGCAGGAAATGATCCAGCGGTAATTTCAATCTTTATATATGGCACTATATCGAATACTTTGTTTCATTTTCGGATATCAAGTAATTACTAACTCTTTTTATTCTTTTTCTTTCCCGGACAGCGTTTGGAAGAGGTTCACAAAAAAGGCTAGGGCTGAATGGAAATGAGAGCTTACATTTGAAATTGTGCAAGTAAGTACTACTATCTAGATCCGTAGATCTCCTTGATTGTAGTTTCGATACCATTATCATGGCTGGTTGATTATTATTTTGATTAAAACCATGTTATCGTAAATTTCTTGCAACAGGGAGACGGGAATTACTTGTGTTGATACTACGTCCGCGAGTTCATTCGTCAGACGACCTGTCCCAAGGGCAGAGATTTCAACAAACTTCATGTACGTCAGTCGTCAATTTTTTTATTACCATCTATTTTAGTTACTTAGTTTCATTAATATATATTGACCACTCTTCTTTATATTAGATCGAATGGCTCCGGGGCGTTTTTTTACCAAGGGACCGCATACAGGCAATTCAGGAGGAAATTGCGGGTTTCTTAGATGCAGAGTTCCTAATTGTAAATGGACAGTACTGTAACATCCCAAGTATGAAAACCACCCCTAGAATGTTTGTTTCTTGTTTAATTGTTGTTTTGCATCATGGCATCTTAATCATTGCATTTGTTTTCCTTTTGGTTTGCATCTATTTCCCTTTGTTTTCACAATTGAAATTCAAACAATTTTCAAATGCTTTGTTTCATACTTGTTATGTTACAATTTATCAAATAAAAAGTTCAACTCAAAACTCCATTTGTTTCCATTAAACCATAAGTTTCAAACTAATTAAAAATTTGGCTTTTAGTAATTCACTTAATGCAATTTGCATTCAAATTCAAATACATTTTCCAAACAGCAACCTTTTGGAATTAAGGAAAATTACAACACAGTTATAATCATATGCTTCCAATTAAAATTATATGATCACCACATTTAATTCTTGTTTTCACTAAGTCAATTAATCATCAAATCCATCCAAATTTGAATCAAATCACAAACATCTTTTTATTTCGAACTTTTTGTAAAACAAAAAGTTGCAATTTGTTGCTATTACATAAATAAGTAATATTATTTTTTTCCCTAAATTTTTCTACCCCAAAACCCTTTCTATTCCTTCCTATTTCTATTGCAGCAAAAAAAAAATAGAAGGAAAAAAATAAAGAGCAAAAAAAAAACGCAGGAGAGGGGGAGAGGCAGGCCCAGCCCAACTCTCCCTCAGCCCGCTACCCCTTTTCTTCCCCACCTCCGTACGCTGACGTCGTCCATGGTGGACAGCGACGTCCCTGCTGCCCCACTGCTCCACCCGATTTTCCCCCTCCTATATCTACTCCTCCCCCCTCAGAAACCCTAACCCTAGCCGCGCCCGCCTCCCTCCTCTCTCCCATCTCCGCCGCCATCGAGGAGGACCTCGCCTCCGTTTCTTCTGCCACCGGCCACCGCTCGCCGGCACGCCGCCGCCGCCTCCGGCACCCCCCGGCTGTGCCGCGGCCATCCCTGCGACGAGGGTGAGACCGTCTTTCCATTCCCTACCTCACCCTCTCGATTCCTTGCAGTATATGCATCATTTTCTTCCGTGCCAAGTCGCCATTGCTGCTCCCTGTTCGTGCTTGTTTCCCGTCAGATAGAACAGCTGCAGGTGTTTGCAGGTTCAGTTAACGCGTCGGGCTATGTTCAAAAACCAATCGATCCCTTAGGCAATCAAACCAACCGCAGCAGACCAGCTGGTAGGGCGCGCGCAGCGAGCCCAGCAGCTCGCGGGATCAAACCCCCGCACCCCCACCTTTTCTGCTCCTTATTTTCGATTTATTCAGTAGACGAATTCCTGAACCTTAACCCCCCTCCGATGCCCCTTTCTGTCAACAGAGCCTCACTAGCCCATCTGGTTGTTCCCTTGTGCGCAGCAAGCAGAGGGCAGGGGTTCGAATCCCACCCCTGCCACTTAAAACCCAATTTTTTTTCATTTTTTTCCTAGATCCAGATCTATCCCAAATTGCTCACAGGTCCCTGCTACTTTTATCTAGGTCCCTATAATTTTCTTTCCAAGTCCCTGTATCTTTTCTAGGTCCATAATTATTTCTATGAACCATAAAAATGCTTAAACTTGGTAATTCAATAACTTTTGTTTGGAAACTCCAATTGCAAAACTTTAAACATGCAAATCACTCCATTTTAAATTCTCTACCCAAATAAAAAATTTGTTTACTGTTTTGAATATTTTAAATTGGTGAAATATTTGAATTCTTGTTTAATTCACTTAATTTTGCAAAATTCATAACTTGAGCATAAAAATTCCAAACTCAACAAATAAAATATGTTTTCCATCCCATTTTTCATGTACTTTGCAAATATAAACTTTGTTTCAGGTTTTGAATAATTATAAATGGTTAAATAATTTAAACCTTGTTTAAATCATTTAAAATTGCTAAATTCATAACTTGCTCAAATTAAATTATTTTTTAACTTATGAAATATGTTTTGAAACCAGAAAAGTATAACCTTTTCAAATATGAATTTGAATTTCTGTTTTGAACAAATAAAAATTCAAATAAATTCATACTTGAATTTAATTCATTTAAATCTTGTTTGATTTGTTTAATTCATAAATAATTCATCCTAATTCCTTTTTCAATAATTGAAACATGTATTCCACCTAAAATTTTGTGTACTTTCCAAATATGAATTTTGTTATTTGTTTTGAACAATTAAAATTGATGAAAACAACAAATGCTTGTGTAACACCTTTAAGGAACCAAAATTCCCTAACTTAATAAATAAAATTTCAAACTTGGTAAACCTTATTTCAAAATTGTTCTATTGTTGTTATTTTTCTGTTTTCCTCATCCATGCATCATGCTAATCCACTGTCACCTGTTGATTAGTTGTAAAACAATTATTTCAACCATAATTCATGAGCTTTCCATATGCAATCCAAATTGCATATGGGTCCATTTAATCATGTTATGTTACCATGTCAACTAGTTTATTTCTATGCATCAATTAAATGGTCATGCATCATCCCATGATTGTGCATTATGCCATGTTATTGATTGTTTATCTCTTTGCGTTGTTTGTTTGCTTCTTCTCGGATAGACGACGACGTTGAGACAGACGAGCTTTACGACACCCCTTCTGAGGATCTAGCCCAGTACCAGGCTACTGAGTTTGCAGGCAAGTATTCACTCACATGAACCATTGTGTTCCTTTCAACATTGGATACCGATACTTTACGTTGTCTATTTCTGCTAGCCATATGAATAGTTGCTTCTGTTACGAACCTATCACATGTTATCCTTTAACCCTGATATAGCCTCACCTCCACACCTATAACCCCTTTGCTTGTTGCCCGTGTCTTACTAGCATGCTTAGGGTTGTGTTTGCTCGAGTCTGTTACCCGTTACTTTCTGTTACTATATTTCTATTATGTTATGGGGCTCGATGTTTACACAATCAACCTGTTAATGGTTGACGTAATAATAATTTGATGATAAGGCACCGGCAGGAGGCCCGGCGTGGTTTTGAGGCCTGCTAGTGTCGACCCTAATTAGGAAAAGGGTCTTGTCTACTGATCCATGATGAGCGCACTATCCGCATGTGGGAAGCGTGTATGGGCGCCCCCTCAATTTGATTCGATTCGCATCTCGTCCAAATCGCCTCATTTAGTTCGGGTTTTCCATTTGCCGCATGCATATGCAGGTGCGAACCCTTGGTACCAGGGTGGAACTTTTGTAGTCGGCATTTAGGGAGACACGTTCTTAGAGTGCTATGAGGGTCCCCCTTTTCCTCGTGGGGCTTGATTAGCCGTGCGCTCACTGCACGGGGTTCTTTGGGCTTGATGCGAAGAATAGTTGAGTTGTGTTGAGTGCCCCGCTTGGTGGGAGGCATTCCATCTGGCGGGTTATTCTTACGTGTACGGCCAAATTGGTGCACCCCTGCAGGGATAAATCTTCTCGAGAAGCCGTGTTTTCCGCGGTTATGGTTAACTTGGTGAAAGTACTGGCTAACAAGTACTCAGAACAACTTACACCTAACTAATGATAACTTGACTAGTAATAGTCTTATTGACACAATAACTTGAACCATCATTAATCCAGTTGTGTGAGTTATCCTCGGATTGCTTCTTTGGACAAGGGGCGAGATCCAGGATGGGTTTGTTTGGAGTTAATTGTAGTTGGTTACGATACGATATCTTATCTCCTTTCTGTTAGCCGGAAGTTGTAGTATGTTTCTGTAGTTGGTTAGTGCAGCCAGCTGCCGCATCTGTTGTATCACCCTTTCTTCCGCTGAACCCAAAGCATCTGGGCTTGGTGTTGACGGGTTACACTTTGGTGAACTGTGAGTCTTGCTTGCCAGTACGTCTATGTACTGACCCCTTTGGGGCTGTGGTTTCCGTAGACTACACTTACGAGGATCCCCGTGACGGCTACTACGTGGAGTTTGACGAGGCTGCTGACGAGTAGATAGCGGACCCGGGCAGGATCCGAGACTACGTGGATGGGCTCCGTTTTCCTTTCATTCCCGACTTCTTAAGCCTATTTGGATTTGTCTGTACTCAGACCTTTTGAATGCTTCCGCTGAGATGTAATGATGATATGTTGGGACATGTGTCCTCTGGATGATTGTATTTGCTATCTCTGCTCTAGTGAGAGCTATTTGCAACTTATTTCTATTTATTTGTGTCTTAGAGATCTGTTGTGTTATCATTTTGTTCAACGCCGTTGACGTACCATGTGTGTATGGTATGAAGTACGTCAATGGTAGTATCCTGATTTCTATGGGATGGTTTACGTAGACGCTGAACAGATAGGGGTTGGTTGTCACACATACGTGTGTTGGCCTACTCGTAAGAGATGCGGGTGCCGGTAAGCCCCGTAATCCAATCCACTACTGTTCAACGGAACTGCGAGTATCCTCTAGAAGTCCGGGTGCGACAAGTACTATAGCGCTTGGGAATGAACTTGATTTTGTAATTCATTCCATCGGTCATGTAATATGCTTGATATTCTTTGATTCTGTAATATAAGTGTTCCTTCTTTTGCTATATATATGTATTACTTATTCACTCGTGGGATCCGGGATGTCCGGGGAGGGTCCGCCGAGACTCTTCTCTTCTCGTGGGATCCGGGAGGTCCCGAGAGGGGCCACCGAGGCTCCTCTCTTCTGGTAGGATCCTGGAGGTCCGGGGAAGGGCCACCAGGCTCCTCTCTTCTCTTGGGATCCGGGAGGTCCGGGGAGGGGCCACCAAGGCTCCTTATCAGTGTATGGTGACAGGGGTATCGTACAATCGAATTGATCGCAAAACATAAAATAAAAAGGAAAACAATAAATAAATAAAAAACTCTGCCGCGGCAGAGAAAATGGCGAAAGTGTTGCCGCGGCAGAGGAGGCATTCATCCCGGTTCGTGTTAAGAACCAGGACGAATGGCCCTGGCCAGATTCCAGCGCACCTGCCACGTGGTCAACCCCATGCATCCCGGGTCATAGCACAACCGGGACCAATGGGCGTGGGGCATTTGTCCCGGCTGCCCCATCCCGGTTGCACAACCGGGATGAATGGGCCTTACAAACCGGGACCAAAGCCCCTGTTTGTACCAGTGACACTATTGTTTTATAGATAAATGAAATTTTATTACCCGCCTTTGAATTAACAAAGCCTCAGAGATTCAACACAGTTAACAAAATCTCAGAGATTCAACACAGTTACTACAGCGCTACGACATACAACTTAGTCAAAGTAAAACAAGACAACATGTTACTGCATACAACTTTGCCAAAAAGGAAACCAACGTCCAGAACTATTTGGCAGACTTGCGGAGTCAAGTTTCTTTAGCTCCAATCAGCCAACTTGGGCCTTCCCGTTCCTAGGGCTTGAGAGTGGGAAGCCGAAGCTTTAGAAAAAAAAAGTACAGTTTTGAAAATAATGTCAGCAGTATGTTCAATGATTTTTTCTTCAATGACGAGGTTGTTATGAACATGTCATAATGGCATAATGCCCAATATTGAGCGACAAAGAACACCAAAAAAGCCTACCGGCCGGTATATATGGGCCAGGATATTCGAGAGAATAGGGAAAAGCCGGAAAAAATAGCCAGGCAAGAACACTATTTTCTGTGCGCAACTATTGGTCATATCTTGTTATGGTCCCTAAACATAGATCAGCTTTTAAAATCAAGCATATATATCGGCTCCCTCTCACACGTTTAAACCGGTTCGCTATATTAACAGATTAAATAATATTATTTCTTGGTTTCGTAATACATATTTTTCTCAAAATTGTAACTTCTGAAACTGAATTATTTTCGCTCTACATTTCCGCACTGGGTGAAATATCGAGCCCACAGGTAAGTGTATTGATGATTACTCTAGACTCTAGATGATGACGGTTGTAATAACATTTTAAATAATTATAAAAGTAAAAAGATAAAGAAAACAGACTGCATCAATTGAGGTGGATAACTCAAGGTGCAACCTATTTTTGTAAAGTAAAATACTTGATTTTCTTTGAGTTGTCGAGTAGATTTGTAATGTTACGCATAGTGCAAAAAATAAATTTACTGGAGAAGGCAATGACTACAACATTTCATCCAACAAAGTACGTACACAAGCACTCCATGATCATATGATTATTTTCATGGAACGCGACTTGCAGAAAGGCGTTAACATGAAATTAATCGTGTGCATATTTAAACAAGTGTACGTAGTTAAGACCAATTTCATAAGAACGAGATCTATTATTTTTGTAAGGATCATCAATAGATGAATCTCTATGGAGAAATTTTCGGCTATGAATGTGGCTCATTTCCTTTTAAATACTTGGACTCTAATCCACTAATGCTTTAATAATGAATATAAACCGATAGAAGATCATTTTGATCAAAATCTTGGTTGTTGGCAAGGAAATCTACTCTCATATGAACATATGCTTACTTATCTAAATTTATTTTTTACTAGCTTACAAATGTTCTGAATTACTTTTTCCATTTACCTAAGAGGGTACGAAAGAGATTTGACTATTATAACTCTCTCTATTTTCTCGTAGAGTGAGTAGATTAAAAATATGTATAGATTAACTAAATGGAATATCATTTGTAGACCAGGGGTTTTGGGTGTGGAGGTACTGGATTTAAAAACCATTTGTTCACTAAGAAAATGGCTCTATAAAATTTTGATTGAAGACGGGATTTGAAAATAATTGTTCCATAATAAATACCTTGAGCGTAAAATACTGTCACGCTCCTCTTTGGAAGGGCCTCATGGGGGTTAATGATACCTTCTTCTGAAAGGTCATTTTGTTGTTGGCAACAGAGTGACCACTCGTTTTTAGGAGGATGTTTGGTTAGGGAATAGGTCTTTAGTTGTTCAATGTCCCTTTCCTACAAATATTGTGCGAAGGAAAAAAAAAAGGTTCTTGTTTCAGACATGTTGTCGGTACATCCACTAAATATTGAATTCATATAAAATATGTCAGGCAACAAGTGGGACCGATGGGTGTAGCTAGTCCTCCGCTTGATGAAGGTCATGTTGTCCAATTAGCAGGACGTTTTTGTTTGGAATTTAGCACCCTGTATGTAATTGGACTGCATGGATGATCATACTGTGCTTTGGCGGCAATAGATTTGGAATATTAAATTTCATTTAAGGATTAAGATCTTTATGTGCTTCTAAACAATTTCTAAAACGAAATTGAAATGGCTGTAGGAAATGTGGGTTTTGCTATTCAGAGAATCCATACCCTATCTATTTCTTACTTGCGGAATTGTTGAATTCACCTTTAATTTACCACCAACAACTAATATCACGAATATGTTTGGGATTCGGTTGAGAGTGATGCACAAATTTGGTGTATGTGCTATGTTATGTTCGCCGTGGACGTGGGGAAATATTTTGATTTTCGACAAGAGAAAATATGTGTATTATTTGCAGGTTACAAACGAGTCTACGTCCCGACTTCACGCGTGGTCTTTTCTCCTCCCCTTGGAGCAACGGGAAGATATGACTTCAGGGTGTGCCCGATTCGTGAAACTCGATCAGGCGTTCTACAACCTGGCTGGCTGGCAGTTATATAATATATTAAATAATGCACAATTGTGTCGTTCTTATTGTATTTCGCAGGCTAGTGTTTGTCTCCACCTTTTTTTTTATCCATGAATTATAAAGTTTGAATCTTAAATCTGACAACTTTGAAATAAAACGGCTATGTACATCAATTAGCTGTGTAGAGGCCGGGGCCTTGTTCCCCAATTTCGGAAGAAAACACAAGCACTTAAAACGTGCACTAATACTGAGAATACATATATAGTTCCCATCGTTTTATACAGAAATATTTGGAATACATAAACAAGGCCAGATGAATTACAGTACAATAATGATATGTCACTCGGGTGCGTCACGCTGCCACATTCATCATCCGTGCGACGATACGTGGATTATTTGGAATAGAAGCGAATTACTGAATGATACAAACTTGTGAAGATAAAAACAGTCACAAACCGAATGATTGCATAGACCGATGGGTCTTGAGCATCTTATCTTTGGTGATGTATGGCTGATCAGCGACACATGATTCTTGCAGTAAACTTAGGACTGTCGCCTGTTTCTATGCTTGCTTCCATCTCGCACCCTCCGGACTTAGAGTTGGAAGAATAAGTAGAATTTGCCACAACGTTGTACATGGCAACCCATTGGTTTTTGAAGGCGTCAACGGCACCGATCTCGCAATAAGCCTGCATGCACGGATTCGTGTTAATATTACTACCCGTCCTGTATGTGTAAGAGATGAGTTTGTTCATGTAAAAGTAAAAAAATGAGATTGTTGGTCTTAACAAAATATTTACTCTGTCTGCCGGGTACGTAAATACAATTTTATTGCCAAAGTTTAAACTTAGACGAACAATTAATCCGATTTTATAGATGGGTTGTATTATACACCTTACAAATACCATTGACTTCGTATTGACAAGCTCTTTCTTAGGATTATTTGCTTTGTAACTATGAAGAAAGCATTACAGAAGAGATCTGGGAATGCCAATTCAAACTTCAACAATAAAAAAGCGTAACTGAGAATTTTGAAGAACTAATGGCACTTTTTTTGTGGAAATGTACGTACCTTGTTACGGTACCAGGGGCCCCATGGGGTGCTCCAGGCAACCAGATAGTCCTTGTCAACACTGTCTCTGTCCATGCCACGGTACACTACAGCACCGACCGAACCTGACGGCTCACCGAGCCGATGAACATGATGGAAGGCAGCCCATTGGCCATTGCCGATCACATCAGGGTATGGAACGCTGCCGATGTAACCATACCAGTCGTGGTTGTCGACTTTGCGAAGTACGTCCCCGGTTGCGTTATACACAACACACAACGTGGACTGCCCATCACCATACACAGCTTTGAGACCTTGGACGTACCTGAAAGCATTGACGTCCTTGCCTTCATCGTTCACCAGATTGCAGGCCACTCGTGCCCGGTCTTCCAGTGACTTGGGCTTGCCCATGTACCTCTCCATCTTGTTCAACAGGTTGTCATCAACCACAGTACCGAAGCAATTGACCGGCGCCATCTCTCTCAGTTCTTACCTCTATCCTTTTCTTGTACTTCCGTTATGTGATGAGGTCGAGTGTTTGATGGCTTGGCGGAGCATTTGGAGGCATTTATATGACAACCACGCAGTTCGTTAGGTCGTGGACGTGGGCACGACTTCTTCAAGCTGATTAAATGAAATACCTTTCTGTAAGGGGGCAATATTTGTAAACATTTGTCAAAATGAAGCTTCCACACTCAACTGTGACAGAAACGTATTAAGTATTGTTCCCTGTTTGTCACTTTGATGTTGACGTAGCAACAAGAGAACTTTGCAATGTACAACTTCAAAACTACTAGATAGAACTAATGAACAATAGACTTCCACTATTTCATCATAGTTTTCACTTGTACAAAGCCAACATGTAAATATATTCACTAGTAGATAACAGACCTCTAGTCCCGAGTCATAACTGGATTTAGTGCAGGTTTTTCATCGGGGACTAGCCAATCGGGACTAGAGGCCCCCCTTTGGCCCCAGTTTGCCACGATCCGGGACTACATGCGCTCCACGTAGCCGCACCTAGCAATGCGGGCTGGAGGACCTTTAGGACCAGTTTTTACGGCTTAGGCTTGTGCATAAGCCACCCTGCCTTGAGCTGCCCAGAGAAACTGCTGTGGGAATAAGCCACAAAGAATTGTCAGAGTTGATTGATGAAAAGTCTGTAACGCCCTCAGAATAAAGTTATGTTCTAACTAACAAAATTTGAGTTATTTCGTATTGTTTTCGCAAATCTGACCACAAAATAATATTTCGAAGATCATAGATTGTTAAATATTACAATTATAGTAGATATAATTTCTAGTTCAAATAGGATGACTATTCACAATAAAATATACAAATTAAGACTGATAGATATGAGGAAACACACTCTTGGCGATATCATCACGGATTCTTTTCATGTAAGTACCATCATCTTCGGGCGGAGAACTGGGATATGAAGCACTCTCCTCTTGAACATACCCTCCACTATCAAACATGTCAAAATGTTTATCACGCAAGTTGCTATCCCGAATGTAGTTGTGTAGACACATGCATGTGGTAATTATCTGCTTCTGGCGCTCGGTTGGTCTGCGAGGTATGCCTTGCATCATCCGAAATTTCATTTTGAGACAACCAGATCCTCGCTCGACGCAGTTTCGTCCTGCCGAGTGTCGGGTACGGTGTACCGAGTAGTTTTTTATGGCGCTAGATAGCCTATTCTGTTCGGGTATCCCCAATCCAAAAGGTAGTATTTTCCTGCAGTGACATAAAAAATTAACTTAGGTAATATACTAGATGTAATGAAACAGTAAGAAAATGTGTACACAAAAGATTACCAGTCGGCGGGTGAGGATAATGGGGATATGTCACTTGAGCATCAGCCCATACACGTGTGTCATGAACTGATCCGGGCCATTCAGCCACAAAAAAAGTAAACCTCAAATAAAAATCACAGATTCCCATCACATTTTGACTTGTATAACCATGCTTGTTCATGTGTTGTATCTCGAGTTTATTTTTGGCACAATCAATTTAATAAGTGTTCAATCTATAGCCCCAATAGCATCCTTAAAATGCGACCAAAATCTTGTAGTTTGCATATTGGGATGCACTTCCGGTGAAATTTCTGTCTTTTGGCCTAATAAAATCACCAGCCATGAGGTCTACAGAATCCAGAACTTCATAAAACTTTCTACTGATTGTAGACCGGCTATGTTCAAATCGATCAGCAACATTATCAGTAGTTTGACATGTCCCCACTGCTGAAATTCGGATGGGCTGCAGAGCCCATTAGCCAATTTTCATTTAATCCCAAAGGCCCATGCTGCCATAGCAAATGGTGGGAGTTTAGTCCCACATTGCTAGTTGGGAGAGTTTTGCACCAGTTTATAAGGTGAGCTCTCTCCCCACTAGTGTGAGTTGGTATGAAGAGAGAGGAGTAGTGGAGGTGTTCCACACGCGCGCTCCTCCTCCTCCGCCGCCTGCCTCGGCTCGGCTCGGCTCGGCTCGGTCGGCTCGTCACGACACGCCGCGGGTTGCGGGAATGAGCCGAGCCGATGCCTAAAACGGCGCATTGATTACGTAGTAAACGCCAAATTAATTTGTGAGCTGACCGTTCTCCTACCCGGCCGTGCCTATATATTGAGGTCGCAGGGGCGGACACAGACACAACTCATACGCTCTGCACCCATTGTCGTTCTTCTCTCTGTTGCTGCCGCCGGTGATCCCATCCCGTCTACCGCGTACACGGCCGACGGGAGAGCAGGCCTCCGAAACCCCGCCTCTCCAGATCCAGTACGGGAGAGGGGCGATTATGTTTTTGGGGAGCGTCTCCTACGCGATTGCTCACTGTCGTACGTCTACTTCGACTACTACCTCATCGTCAACATGGCCACCCGAACGAGCTGCTGCTGCCGCCACTGCTGCCACCGAGGCCGCTGCTGCTGCTGAGGCCGCCACCGCTGCTGCTGCCGCCGCCACGGCTGCCGCCACTGCTACGTCTATTGCCAACTGGCCGGTCTCAGGGTATAACACGTTTATCCCTTCCCTTGTTATTTCCATGTGTGCGATACTAGTAGTTTGCATAGATGTGTCTACTGTAAATCTAGTATGCATGAATATGGTTAATTATCAGTATGTTTACGTCATGCTCATGATTTATACTTGGATTAACTTAATCTGTAAATTGCCTAAATTCCTAACAATCCAAAAACCTAATATGTGTAGGCAATTTTTGATTCATGGTTTTGCTACTGCACTGAAACCGGACCCGTTTACGGGGACGTACTTTAAGCGTTGGCAGACCAAAACATTCTTATGGCTCACGGCCATGAATGTGTTCTGGGTCGCCGGTGTCATTCCCACGGGAACGATTACTCCTGAACAGGAGAAGGCGTTTAGGGATGCCACCGTCGTCTTTGTTGGATGCGTTCTAAGCGTGATCGGAGAGAAGTTTGTTGACGCATATTTACATGTGCGGGTTGCCAAGGACTTGTGGGAGGCGCTCGAATCCAAATTCGGCGCAACCGATGCTGACAGCGAGATGTATAGTATAGAGCAGTTCCATGACTACAGAATGGTCGAAAACCGTTATGTATTGGAGCAGGCTCATGAGATACAGTGCATCGCTAAGGAGCTTGAAATTCTCAAGTGCGTGCTACCGGGCAAGTATGTCGCGGGATGCATAATAGCCAAGCTGCCTAATTCCTGGAGGAACTTTGCCACTACTCTGAAACATCAGAGGCGTGAATTCTCAGTAGAGGATGTCATCGGCCATCTGAGTGTTGAGCAGAATTCGAGGGCAAAGGACTCGCATGGAAAAGGGAATGGAGGGACTTCTGCGGACAATATGGTACAGAAGAACTACAACTCCCACAAGAACAAGGCGAGTACTGGTGTCCAGCAGAATACCGACTTCAAGAAGAAGGCTAAGAAGACCTTCAAGAAGGATAAGAAGAAAGATGGCTGCTTCACTTGTGGTTCACTGGAACACTGGGCTGTGAAGTACCCAAAGAAGTATGTGAAGCCAGGACAGGATTCCAAGGCTGTCAACATGATCGTGAGCAACAATGAGAATGGGGCATCTGGGTATGGTAATTTGTTTACTGTATTTTCAGTTTGTTAGTCTACTGATTGGTGGATTGACACAGGTGCAAACATTCATGTGTGTGTTGACATCTCATTGTTTTCTTCTTATCAGGTCACAAGGAACGGGTCCGTTTTGATGGGGAACGGCGCAAGTGCTTCGGTACTTGGTGATGGCACGGTCGATCTGAAGTTTACTTCGGGAAGGATCGTGCAGCTCAAGAACGTGCAGCATGTCCCCGCCATCAAGAAGAATCTCGTTAGTGGCTCCCTTCTATGTAGAGAAGCGATGTTGTACTTGGTGTTGGCACGGTCGATCTGAAGTTTACTTCGGGAAGGATCATGGGGTTACGGCTGCTGATGTTGTTGAAGATAAAAAGGAGACATATGATGATGCACAAGCTACCACGAAGAGGGTAAAGCGAAGAATGTGAAAAACTTGCAATAAGATAGCTGGGCACAATTCTTTAACATGTCCTTAGAGAGAAGACAAATTAGACAAATCCACGCTAGAAAAAATGAAGCCAAGCAAAAAGGGAAAAACTAAAGTATCATTTGAAAATAGCGAGGAGGAAGAAGAAGGCGAGGACAAAGATGAAGCTGAAGAAAATGAAGACGGAGGAGAGGAAGATGAAAAAGATGGCGAAGAAGGAGAGGAAGATGAAGAAGACGAGGAAGAAGATCTGAAGAAAATGAAGACGGAGGAGAGGAAGATGAAAAAGATGGCGAAGAAGGAGAGGAAGATGAAGAAGACGAGGAAGAAGATGATGGACCTGGACAAAAATCGTCTAGAATGACGAGAAGTATAAGGAGAAGAGAAACGCCAACATCACCTACTCCAGCGAGAAAAAGCACAAGAAAAAGAGCAACCTATAACAAATACTCCTACTAGAATAAGGTGAGCGAAAAAGAAACTAGTTACAACACCGGCACCAAGAAAAGGGAGCAGAAGCACAAAGACAGATACAAAATTACGAACAAGAAGGAGCGCTAGGTTATTATCATAGAGTTACTTGTTCATCAATACATACATCATTTTGAGCGCTTATTTGCGAGAAATTAAAAAGCAGCGTATGAAAAGGCAGTTTTGGAGAAGTTCATATCAACTTAGGAAGCAGTTCTCACATTTAAGCAAGCAGTTCTGACATGAAGAGGTGGAAGTTCATTCGTAAAACAAGAGAAGTAAAGACTTCAAACACACACAACTAACCATTTTTACATATGCAGTTCATAGAGAAAACACATAATAGCAGATACGATAGCGTGTATGACAACAAAAGAACAGAGAGTTCCACACGAATAGACAGGCTGGTAGTTCAAGCAAACACTAAACCATAATACATAAAAAGCCACCCAATATAAATGGTGACCATATAGGAGTGCTCCACAAGAACGAAACACATAATCTACTGGGCCTTGTGGTAACGTGCGTGCAGCCCTACTTTCTTCCTCTTCTTCCTTGAAGGACCAACACCGCCGTCGTTTTTATTCTGAGATACCATGCCCTGCATATGAAGGAACTCATACAAGGCCTTGTGCTCAGCCCGGACTTTAGCTAAATCTTCGTCGTCTCTCTTGGACAACGCAAAAGCGTGTTCAGCAATACTGGTGACGTCAGCGCTAAGAAACTTCTGATCAAAAGGGCAACGGTACCTGCCGTCAACAATGCTAGTGAGGTTGTACTTCCCTTCATCTAGATCCTACAGGACCTTGACTGCATCAGTTTTCCCGTTATAAACGGTGACAGAGTCATCATAATTATATTGCATTGTGAGATAAAAAAGGTTCAGATTTCAAATGGTAAAACATGGATTTAAAATCTAAAACAAATAGAGTAACAAAAAAGACATCCTACAAATAAGTATAGAATGATTTTCAGAGAAGTACATGCGTGCAGATCTATGAAGTTCACACTAAACAAAGAAGAAAGAAGAACATAGTGATGCTCAGGGAAGTACAGGAGTACATATCTGCGAAGTTCACACTTAACAAAAAGAACAAAGAAGTACAGAATGGTACTCAGGGAAGTACAAGCGCATAGATCTAAGAAGTTCAGACATAACAAGTAAGAAAAGAAGTACAGAATGGTACTCAGGGAAGTAGAAGAGTATAGATCTAAGAAGTTCAGACATAGCAAGTAACAAAAGAAGTACAGAATGGTACTCGGGGAAGTACACGCGTATAGATCTAAGAAGTTCAGACATAGGAAGTAACAAAGAAGTACATAACGTTACTCGGGGAAGTACACACAGACAGATCTAACAAGTTCAGACATAGCAAGTAACAAAGAAGTACAGAATGGTACTCAGGGAAGTACATGCGTACAAATCTAAGAAGTTCAGACATAGCAAGTAACAAAAGAAGTACAAAATAGAACTCAGGGACGTACCCGCGTACAGATCTAACTACAATTGCAGATTACTGACCTGAACATCATCTCCGCTGGAGTAGCAAACAGGACTGTACAGATCTGCGTTGTAGCTCCCCTTTTGGCTACCAGAAGCCTCGGATGCGGCAACAATGATGTTCGACTCCTGGTTCAAGGGAGGACCAACAACAGCATCTACAGACCAATATCTTTCATGGTCCACACCAACAGCAGACTTCTCCCGAGAGTCGATGACGCCGCTCGTACGCTCCCCGCCTCCAATAACATCGGGGGCGATGACAACGGAATCCATACGTGGAGGAGATGGGGATCTCTTGCGGTTCTCCATGGAGAAGCGGTGCCGGAAGAAAATGGCCGGTGCAGATACAAGCGGTGGTTGGTGGGACGTAATATGGGTGGTCTTGCGGTTGTGTCCGAAGCGGGAGTGGGGGGAGTGGCGGAATAGACGAGGAGCCGGAAATTTCGTTTATTTTAGAGAAGTGGGATAGGGTGTAGAGGTGATGCCATAAGAACCCGACAATGCAACACCTGGCGGACACGTGGACGATAACTAAGCACAAAAAATAACTTCAGTACCAACTACATATATATCCTAATTTTCAGCGATCGACGCGCAGAAGTTCAGAAAGATACACGTAGAAGTGCTAAAAAAAAATCTGATTTAGGCTTTCGAAATAACACCAAATTGGTTTTTGTAAATAACACAGTACAAATAAAAATACTCGTACATATAAAGAAGTGTAGACACCAAAAACAACGGTGCAATTAAAAACGATCACATTTAGAGAGAAGTTGAGGTATACGAATAAGAGAAGTTTTTGTCTTAATCGCTCGAAGTTTATATATCATATACATGGAAGTTCGAGAATTGGGTGCGGAGAGGTACATATATGCTTAATACTTAGCAGATCATTCCTCGTATAGAGAATAATTTAAAAAATTTGAATTCTAAATAGAAATCCATCTTAGATCATGTATCCTAGATCTAGCTTTGCTGTGAAAGGAACTTTAGAAGTTGTTGTCCTTGTGTGCTGAAAGCGGAACTACCAGGAGAGAGGTACTAAATTTCCTTTGGCAGTTCTTCGAGAGGGACCTTGTTCTTGGAATGGAACACCGATAGGAACAGATATTCCGCCTTCCAGTCATCAGCACGAGGCTACATGATTAAAAAAATGGAAGTTCATAAGATTAAATAAACTACATAATAATACAGGTCAATTATTCGTACACTTCGAGGGGACTTACATCGTTATCTTTGTACGAGTTAACCAGATCGTCTCCATCGAAGTAAGAAGCAAATTTCAAACACCAGAATCCACATTGGTTAACACCCTAAACCGGTACCTTAACAAACCGTGGCTTCGAAGCAACCGATGATTCCATCATGAGTAAGGTTGGTCCCCATATTTTGATTTCATCAATAGAGTCATCCTCCTGGCCTATTTGTATGTGAAAAAAATTTAGAAAGAGAAAAAGTAACATAAAAATAGGTGCCTGAAGTAACAAGAAAACAATGCACGCCTACACTAAATAGAAATTATATAGGAGTTCAGTTCATCTTACATCATATAGAAGTTTAGGTAAACAACAAGTGAAGTTCATGTACAACCTGCTAACAATGCCCGCATACTCTAAAATGCAAATCAACTATAGTTCAAACACAAACAAAAGAAGTCCCAACACACACAGAAAGCAGTACAAGCACGAACAGAATGTAGTCCAGAAATCTCAAACACACAACAACTCAAACAACATAAAATGGAGCAGTTCAAGACAGTATGGTGGTAAGTTCCAAGCACACACAGAAAAGTTCATAAAGACTTACAATTTCTACAGTCTCATTGTGGAAACTGCTCTTCGATGATTTTTTGCCCCTCGGCCACTCTTTGATATTGAGCACATCAAATATAGAGCGGTATTTATTCATAACATATAAGGAGTAGTGGACACTGCTTGAATCAAGAAATTTCTTGCAATGAGGAATCAATATCTGTTCCAATAAAAATACATAAGCACATTACACAGGATGAGTAGATATAAAATTGGAATAATATAGAATAAAACTAACCAGGCTTAATCTCGTGAGGTCATCTTGAGGTCTGACATATTTGTCCATCAATTTAACAACTTTTTCCACGTCAAAAGTTTTACTTGTGCCAATGCCATCCATTTATAGAACATACTACAAAAAAAATTAAATCAGAAAAGGAGTTCATGCGACATAAAAAGTAAGCAGGCCAGGTCTATAAAAAAGACAAAGCTCAAGTTAAAAAAACTTTTAAGAAGTTCAACATCGATAATACAGAATTTCAGCGAAAGTAAAAAATATTGCATCTCATGTATATGGATACCTGCAAGAAGTATGGGCTCAATAAAACACGCCTAGTGGAACCAAACACATGGTTTTAAACGTCATCGACCTTCCATTGCCTTATGACATAATCCATGAGGTCACCCTCAATCTCACCGACTTCATGCTAAGCCTTGAGCCAGACATTACCAGTGAAGGTTGTATTAACTACTGATCCATCATCATACGTGCCGTGAATGAAACGACAAAATACAGTCCTAAAGCAACAACAACCACAAAAACAAAAGTCACGGGAATAAAATTCATATCTAAATGCGAATCATTTTTTTAAGAAAATGTAGTAATGAATACTCACTCCTTGTTATGATCCTTGGAATAATCACTAAGGAGATATTGGCGCCGAAGTCGGGCACTGGCAAGATAAGGAGATTGACCTGTTTTAAGAATTTCAACAGTTGCATACCATTTTTCGGCCTTTGGAGAGGCCTCTTTGTTGAAGTAACATTTCTGATAGACAGTGTCGGGTCCTTGTTCCTCGCACCAGCACGAACTTTCTTATGTTTCACAGGTGTTAGTACTTTGCCAGAACTTGTCATGCGTGGCTCAACGAAATCATCGTAAGAATCATCTTCAGAAAGCTGTGTGGCAGGCACCTCAACAACAGGTGCTGTACTGAAATCATCCAGCTCACCAACATTGACTTCACCAGGCATGACTATAGGTTCACAGCTTTCTGCCTTTTCTGGAAAATTCATCCGAGTCTCAAATAGCTCAAAGTTTTCTGCTTCTTCAATTAACAATTTCCCAGCAAAACCATAAATCAAAACAATCAAAAGCTAGTCACAAATGTTGTAGAAATATACTAGAATAACGTTCATAAAAAATAGAAAGACTATAGGAAGAACTAACTATCAAGACTATAGACAAAAGCCCTTTAAAATCAATATTGAACTTCTCAAACTTCGCCCACATCCATAGCATCAGCTTCTTCATGTTGGGGATATCTCTGCACGTAAAATCTGCATGTGCTTCAACATCCCAAGATTGGGCAATCTATAGCATGAAAAACCCACAGTCCCGACTGCAGTTCACAAAAAAAATAATCATCAAAAATAAACAAGCATGCTATAAAAATCCTCGATTTGCGAAAATAAAATCTATATCTAAATGGAAATAGCACCAACTTAATATTTTGCTTCGGGCAAATCATGTAATCAGTCCTGAAGCCTGCAACACTAGAAGGTCTATGAGGGCGATCAAGTTTCTTGTCTTTTTCATTCAGGATATTGCATAGAATGCTGATGTTTTTGTTCATCTTGTGGAATATGTCCCAGCCTACTGTTGAATCAGATTAATAGAAAGAGTCAAAATACTCAAAGCATTCAGCTTTGAGATTCAAGCTAACTACGACCCAATGGCCCACACAATCTTTTTCAACCAGGGGATCGAGAGATAAAAAACGACCTGAAAAAGTATTGAAATTAACAATAATAGAAGCATACCTAATAAGAATAGAAATAAACAAAATATACTGCATCTCATGGAGTAAACAAAAATAAACATACAATGTTATACTGGTCCATCCTTTCCAATGGATTTTTAGTGAAAAACTTGATGACACCCTTGTCAAAAATCCCATTGAATAACTTATGCTGAAGAAAACAAAAAAAAAATCAGAAAAATGTACAAAATATTTGATGGTGCCAAAATAAAATAAAATACAGAGAAATTATGTGAAAACAACTACTTACAGTAATCCAGTAGGGCACAATCAATCTGTCAGGTGATCCTTTATATTTCTCCCTCATAACATACATACCTACAGTAGCTGCCTGGGAACTAAGCATGCCACGAGGCCGAAAGCAATTTGCAAGTTCTACTACTGTAAGTGGACATTGAGCTTCACTAATGATTGGGTAATTCCTGAGCATACAAAAAACATCAATTTTTAATTTGGTACACAAACAAATAGATAAAAATAGATTTTACATAGTGTTCCTGTAACTTACGCAATTCTATCCCTTTCCCTAACCATGGTAACAATCTCATAAAATTCCTCAATAGCATCAGGAACCTTAGTATTGACATTCAAGAAATAATCATTTGGAAAAACATAAAAAGTGAAAGATGTTAATAAAAAATATGTCCTGGGGATGAAATAGAAACAACAAATACAGGAAGTTTAAACAGAAAAGCACATCAAGGACAAGAGACATGTACAAAGAAGTGAAGACAAGCTAGTAGGGTAGTTCATGTTAATATAAAAAATAAGCCCAATGAATGAGATACAAATAATAACAAAAGAAGAAGTAGACATAATGTACAAAGAAGTACGCATACAGGTAAGAAAGAACGTCACAGTGAATATTTCATAATACTGTACAAACTACGATTCAATATGAAGTTAACAACAACAAAAAAACTGGGCAGTTCAGAAGCATGTCAAGTGAAGTTCAGAAGCGCCTAAGTGGGAAGTTGAGGTAAATACGTATGGAAGTACATACTGGGTCGTATTGGAAGTTCGTGTGGTTGTACATCAGAAGGTCAGCATAAAGGGACGTGTTAGAGCAGTAATTGCAAACATTAACCAACGATTCACGTCATCAAACACGCCCATGAATTCATTAAGAAAAAAGGTACCACTGCGAACCCAAAATATTTTTACAAACATTGTGCCACATTAACACATAAAACAGTAAAAATAAGTTCAAAATATTACAACCCCAGCCACAAACCCCATCTCACGCGGTGAGCCCATGTTTAAATTAAAAAGTTTATCAACTATAAAATTAAAGGGTGGACTTCATCGGTTCTTGCCTAGTCCAGAAGAGCTTGGAGTGACAGCAACATCTGCTTGATCAGCAACGAGAGAGCTCTTCTCAGCATGATCAACTACAGCAACATCAGATACAATCTTGGTGGCATCTGCATCTTCGGCGTGGTCCACGGAGAGAGAAAGAACTGTATCAGGCAATTGAGATGAATGTTCAGCCTGAACATGTTCAGCTTCTACCACTTCATGCTCATGCATAGGAGCATCGCGTTTTCTGACAACTGCAGCAACTTTATCCTCGTGAACTGCACGACGAGAAGATATGTCATTTTCAACAAATGCACCATCAACTGCAGTTTGGCCATGATCATCCACCGAACGAGTACGTTCGTTGTCATCTCCTGCAGATTCCTCTGGAGGAGAAATGGGACAAGCACGCACTGGTTCTTTTACAGTGTGATCCAGCGGTGACATGCCAACATCGTCGACATTTACCTGCTAACATAATACATAAATATTAACAAGAGAAGTTAGAGGCTGTAAAACATGAAAACAATAACACATAAGTTAACAGAGATTGTGACTAACATGCTCAGTATCATGCATTTTCTGGCCAACTGCATCATCTTGCTTATTGATATCATCGATGTAACGTTGTGCTTCATTCTCATACGGCTTGTATCCACTAGTGGAGGGAAGCTCTTTTGCCCCGGTTGGGGGGGGGGGGCTTACGCACCGGTTGCGCAACCGGGTTTCGCAAACCTGGGCTAAAGCCCCCCTAATGACCCGGTGGTTGATACCAACCGGGGTAAAAGGGGTGCCCACGTGTGCTCTGCGCAGCGTCCAGGCAGGCACCCTTTTCGGTGAGGTTGTAAATGACATATTTTTTGCACATTGATAGTAATCATCGAAAAAATCATTGCATGCATTGATATAATCAAAAGATAATTACATTGATCTCAATTAGATCATTACAGCCGAATAGAGTTATACACATTGAGATCATGAAATGCAGATAATTGTTTATACTTAACAATGCAATTATCCATTTTCAGCTATGACCTCCTTCAGCAGAAAATCCGCAAATTCCTCTTGAAGTGCTTGTAAGTTGTCTGCCGGTAGGATCTCCCTCTAGAGATCGTGGAGCATTTAGTTTATCCTTCTTCTTAACCACTCATTCACGATTGTCCTTATGTTCTCAATGACATAGAAGCCACATAAATTTGTTCCCTGTGGATGCTGAGGGCACTTTACGAGAAATATAATTGAGTCAAATAATGCTCAAGGAATTAAAGAGAGATGCGTGAATGTAGCAAGTACTACTTACGATGAGTGTGTCAAATCTCATATTCAACTCCATTAAACCGGGTTGTCGTACGATAATGATTGAAAAAAAAGAATATATGGGTCATCGTACGATAATTATTGAACAAAAGGGGATGGTGTAGTGCGACAACGATTGTACTTACTTTGTGAGCATTGAAATAATGGGATTGTACTCCTCTTGGACTTTATCCATAGAGTCCATGAGATGAACTATTCCGGTGCCAACGTGACTGTTGAAAAGAATCCAGTGAAAACTGCACACACGATTATATACATAGTCATGCATAACTCATCAAATACACTTAATACCGACTTAGCAAAATAGAAATGTGAAGGAATATGCATAAGACATTAACAATCACTCTTGTCTCTAAGGAAATATATTTCACTACAGTGAAATTGTTTCCTATAAAACATAACTGTGTTATCCTCTGTCTCTTCAGGGAATTCCACTAAAACGTAATCATTGATGATATATGGGTAAATGCACCCAATGCCACTCTTTCCATTACATTCCAGAATCTTCATCCTGCATAATATATATCTTGCAGTGACGATAATATATATAAGAATCAATGATCGAACTAGATGAGGTAGATACTTACAGACAATAGCTGCTAATGATCGATTTGTCGAGGGCGTCTAGGTTATATAAGAAAAAAGAACTTCAAAATCAATAAAGATCGATTCATCGCGGAAGTAATTATGTTCTCTAATTTTCATCATGAGTTGGTCTAGCCCCTCATTTGCGGTTTGGATACACCACATATGAAGTTGGCGCTTGAATGTTGTTGAAGTGTTGAGCTGATCAGGTTTGACAAGAGACTTCCCTAACTCATATTTCCATGCCAATTCAGCCGGTTCGAAGTTGTCGGATTGGCCTAGGAGTTGGTCAACTGTTATACCACAATCTCTGGCAAACCTCTCAGCTGCTTCTTGATCAACTTGATTGTAGGGATTCTGTACAGTGTCTGACACCTTGAGCGGGGGGACCGAAGTTTTTGTTGCTTCCCGAGCTGGGGAATTGTTCTCCCCGCCTTCTTGACTTTGTCATAAGTCATCGTTAATCTGCGATCATAGTCAGATGGAAGATTCATCTTAACTTGGGATGGCATCTCCAGCATATTATTGAAGTGCTTCTTTACATCCGGATCTATTGGTTCCTTTGGCGGCTCCGAGGTTCTCTTTCCCCACGAAGCCATCTGACGTTTCGGTCTCCTCTTCATTCATATGGTAAGCCAACTTTTCTGGCAGCTTCTTGGCTTTTTTCTTCGTACGACGTTTCTTCTCAAGGGAATACTTAGAGACAGCAACCTTCCGCTTAGAGGACTTAGTGGGCGGCGGAGTCAGCTCAGGCATCAGAGATCGAGCCGGACTCGGGCTGCTGACGTCCATGGCGTCGACGTGTGCTGGCGATGATCGACCCGGATGTGTCTCAGACAAGTAGGTGGCCGTGGTGGCAGCGGTGGAGTGTGTCTCGTAGAAGGTGGCGGCGGTGGACTCCGTCTCAGAGAAGTAGGTGCTTGTGGTAGCGGTGGACTGCGTCTCGGAGAAGTAGGTGGCGCTGGTGGCGTCAGACTACTCGGGGGAAACACTATGCCACTCTTTTTCCATTGAATGATGGAAGTGATGGCCTCTCGAAGTGTCTCTACCCCGTCACCTCCGGAGATGTCAAGCCGCATTATCCCCAAACCGGCTGAACAACATCAACGCCAACACGAGCATAGCCAGGTGTAATCGGACGACCATGCGAGGTCACTCCCTCTAGACAAGGTAAAGCGTTGCTGTCCGCCACCTTGATGGATATGTTTGAGACCGACACGTATAGCGCACAACTTTGTCCTTGATTGCATCCAGGGCCTCCGTCTGTACATGGGCATCAACATGCATAACTGCAGCGGAAGCCGGTACCTCCGTTGAAGCCATGTTGTTCCGGCGTTGAGATGGGTCTGTTTCGTCGAATGTAGTGTCTTGCATCTGGGAGCGTCGGCCAGTAAGCTCATTAATATGTTGTTGCTGCTTCATCACTGTGCTTCCAAGACACCAACCCGTTCTACGACCGTTGCCTCCTTCTTTATCTTTCCTCTCTCTCGGCTTCTATATGGAAACAGACAATCTTCCGGCTTGAAGCCAAAGCACCACGGATATCGTCCTTTGCCTCGTGTCCAGCTGCCATGTTCTTGATTCCCCAGGGCCTTTGTAAGCTCGTCATTCTCTCGACCTGGCTTGAACTCTCCCTCTTTAACCTCTTCGAACACTTTCTCAAGTGCCACAAAGGGGACCTTTATTTTTTTCAGTCATAATAAGGTGCCCTTCTTCGTCGAACATCGCCCCATGCCCAAGCAACCAATTCCTTGACCTCCACGGAAAATCCTGAGTACCTGGAATTATCCCCTTCTCTCGCAGATCTGCCTCGAGTTTGTCAAACTTAGGCACTTCAACTCTGTAGCCAGTTGAACCCATCTTATGGTGATATACCTTCCTCACCGCATTTTCCGCATTCTTGGCTGACCTTTTCTTCCACTTTTCTGATTCCTTGTACGCGTTAAATGCTGGCCAGGTGCCTTCTGCTTCTCAACCGGCACCTCAAATTTGGGGACTTGTTTTTTCTTCTGATATTCCTTCCATAATATTTTGTTGTAAGCATTGAAAGCCTCGTCCATATTCTTCAGAGCCCAGTGCATCACTGGGTTGCGCATTTTCTTCTGTGTCTTCTCGGTATCACATTCGGGAAGACTTAAATGGTTCATCAGCTTGTCGAACATGAGTTGTTTGGCCCGGTCTGCGACAAAAGAAACTGCCAGACGCTCAGGATCGTCTTTGTCCTTTGATGGTGCATTACATTCTTCAGTACTTATTGGGATCATGTCCCTAAAAATGTATCTCCACATTGGCTTGTAAACTTAGTTGATGTCTTGATGGGCCAAGCAGGTTCGCCGGATCGATAGACTTGCTCGATTCGCAGATGCACTTTTGAGATCATCTCTTGAGCCGGGCCTCGTTTCGATCTCTTGCTAGACAATGTCGATGCAGCCTTGACTAACGCTTGTTCATCGACATCCGGTCCTTGCAATTGCTCTTCTTCCTCCATTCCCTGACCTGATTCATTCAGGTAGTGCGAGCCATCGTCTTGATCACCTCCACCGTCATTGGGGAGTGTCCTTTCTTCTATTATCGTGAACACCCGTTCTTCACCCTCTCTGCCGTCCATATCTCAACTAATACAAATGGAAGATAAAATACTTTAGTAAATCAAATATTTGCACCAGTCAATCAATTCAATATTTTAATAAATTAAAATGCAATCAAGTTTCACATATGTCTAATTACCACTAAGTAGTGTAAGAAAAAATCATTATAACATAGAGTAACACACCTACACATGATAGAAAACAATATTCTAATAGACATGCTTGGTGGATCGTGTGCGGGGTGGTTGTGGTGGATGTGAGGAGTGGTGTGGCGAGAGGGTGGCGGGGACAGGGTCTTATACGAGCAGCGCCGTGGTCGGGATCGTGTCGGGGTGGTTGCGGTGTGTGTGAGGAGTGAGCGCGGCGCCGTGATCGAGATCGTGTGCGGAGTGGTTCCGGTGGGTGTGTGGAGTGGTGTGGCGAGAGGGTGGCGTGGACGGGGTCTTATACGCGCGGCGCCGTGGTCGGGATCGTCTCGGGGAGGTTGCGGTGGGTGTGAGTGAGCGCGACGTTGTGGCCGGGATCGTGGTCGGGAATATTTGGACATGGAGGTGCGGCGAGCATGGGCGCGGTGATGCTACTATCTAAAAAACTCTTGGTCTGAACTTCGTTGAAACTAATACAAGCAGCCTTGTTACACTCCTTTTTATACACACAATATGACAACAAAACACAAATAGTACGTATATGGTACTATCTAAGATAGCTAATGGTACTAAAATGCTAATGTACTAAAATAGCTAATAACTAATGCCCTAATAGCTAAAAAAATAGTGCTTAAGAAAAATGTTAACACTAATGCCCTAATAGCTAAACATGTTAACACTAAACATGTCCTTAATGCCCAAATAGCTAAAAATGTTAATTAACACTAAAACTAAAACAATATTAAGAGTAAAACTAATACTAAAATTAAATAAAACAAAAAACTCGGAGTAACGGCGGTGAGGGCTAGTGGTTGGCGCCGGCCGCTCACCTCGAGGGCGCGGGCGCGAGTCGAACGGCAGCGAGCAGTACGGGGCTGAGGAGCACCGCGGCGAGCAGTACGACGACGAGGATCCCGACGGAGAGCAGTACTAGGCGCGAGCGCGGGGGCGAGGGGGAGGGCGCGGTGGCGCGCATGGCGGCGACTTCGAACGGCGCGGCGCGGTGGAGCGCTCATCGGCGGCGCGTCGCGGCGTGTCTAGCGGCGCGGAAATCCGGCATCCTGACGGCGCTGTGGTGATTTCTGCGTCGTCTGGGACATAGCGGTTCTGAGGGTTTGCCCTGGGCGGTTGCTCCGCCCGGGGTTATATAGGAGGGGGCCTTTTTCCCCGGTTGGTGTAACCAACCGGGGCAAAAGTGTGTCTTTTACCCAGGTTCGTGTTACCAACCGGTGAAAAAGGGGGGGGGGACGTGGGCTCTCGCTTGCCCGCCCACCTCCCCCTTTTGCCCCGGTTGGTAACACAAACCGGAGCAAAAGGCCCAAATTTTTGTTTTTTATGTCCTGCCGCCATTTTTTCCCTGCCCGGTTTAAATACTTTTTCAAAAAAAAATTCAAATACATTTCAAATGATTTCGAATTAGGAGAAACTTTCAATATGAAATATGTTTAAAATTGAACAAACATTTCAAATACATTTTCTGTTTAAAAAATTAATTATTCTAACTATTTAAACTAGTAACAATTTTTTAATTTTCAAACATTTTTAAAAACCCTAGTGTATGAATGGTTTTGAATTTGAAGAAACTTTCAATATGAAATGTGTTTAAAAGTGCGTAAACATTCCAAATATATGTTCTGTTCAAAAAATTATTTATTATAACTATGAAAAGTGAGGCGCGGGAGTTGTGCCGCGTGGCGCAGGAGTCCTGCCACGTGGACGCGTGGCCCGGGAGTTGTGACGCGTGGTGCGGGAGTTGTCCCGCGTGGCCACGATCGCGCGGTATAAACTGCCGCGCCTCGATCATATTCTCCTCTCCACGCGCGCACTCCTCTCCACGCACCGTTGCGCCGCCACCATGCCTCAGAGGAGGAACAGCACCACCGGCTTCAGCGGCGTCCGAGCACGGCCGAACGGAATGTTCACTACGCATATCCACTACGGGGACAACCGCATCCCCCCTCTGCTCCTTTGCAACGGCGGCGGAGGCCGCCTGCGCCTGACGCAGTGGCTTGGCGCCTCAACCGCCTGCAGTCGATGAACTTCAACGACTGCCACACTCTCTAGGAAGCAGAGGCCAGGGCACCGACGCCGCAGATTGTCACTGCCGCCGACCACCGCCACCTCCTCCACCGCGCATTTCAGGGCCTAGTCGACGTCCGGGACGACCGCGTGGTCCGCTACTATTACCGGAATAATCCGGGGGAGGAGAGCGCCGACGAGGATCTCTGGCAGACCCGCGCGGCTGAGCGGGCGGAGCGCTGCCTCGAACACCACCTCACATTAGATGCCGCTGGTGGGGCAAGGACGAAGGCGCTACAAGAGCTCCGCCGGGCTGACCACGCCGGTGAAGTCTGGGCCTTCGACGATCCGAGGTTGGGGCCTATCTCGCACATATCATCATGCACCTTCGACGACGACGAGGAGGTCACCGACGAGTTTGCCGCCGCCGACAACCAGGAGGAGGTCACCGACGAGTTCCTCGACGATGACGATGAGGAGTAGTGTTCCTCTGTTTTCTGTTTTTTAATGAAAGAATTTGTATCCCGGCGAACTATGGTGCGCTAGCGCGTCTGTTTTCTGTTTTCCGTGTGATTCTTCCTGATTGGTGGGATTCAGACGCCAGAAAGAAACACACCCCTCATCCAACGACTCACAAGAGCTAACATTAGGGAGGATGCGGTACATTTGGATAGATAAACAAGGCACAATACATAATGGAAAGAGTGGATCTAAACCTAAACGGAGAGCATAGATCTAGATAAGCAAGGCAGTACATAATGGCAAGAGTGGATCTGATTTGCTAGTCATACTCCTGCCTAGGACTATAGTACTCCGACTCGTAGTCGTTGTAGTCGCCGCCGTCGTAGTCACTATCGTGGTACGATGCTCAGGACTCACTCAGAGGATCACGACCCCAGGACTGGGCGTGAGGGTAGCGCAACCGGGGTTTATCGCCGGCTCTGTTGTAACATCATGACGCTCTGAAGAGTCCGTCCGCCGCCCCACCACAGCTGACGACCGGCTTCGTTGAAGTTCGAACGAGGCGGGCCGTTCTCCTCGTACCTGGCGAGCGCACTCTCACACCGATTAATAAAGAAGGCGTCCCAAGTAGGGAGGTAGTCGGGATTCCAACTGGGATTCCTCCGCTGCTCCGGCGTGATCTCGTGATAGTATTGCTTCGTGATGGCCGTCCGACGCGCCACACCTTGAGGAACATGAGGGACTGGCAGTCCTCCAACGCTCAGCATCTAGCCGACGGGGACGCTGTAGACGGGCGGGCAGGTGTAGTTCGAGGCGGAAAGTGCCTCCGCCTGCAGGAAGCTTACAGTGGGTACTGTAGAAGTCATGGGAGAGTGGTGAGTTTATATGTGTTTATGCCAATGGTGGCAATGCAAACATACATATATATATATATATATATATAGTGAGAAGAAACAAACCCTTTAGTCCCGGCCCGTTTTACCAACCGGGACTAAAGGGTTAAGGTTTCGTTGGGACCAATCACAAAGAATCACACGGACCATGTGTTTCTTTCAAGCGCTTGTGAGTCGTTGGATCACAAAGAATCACACGGACGATTTGTTTCTTTCAACCGCTTGTGAGCAGAACACATCGTGAGCTAGAGGACCCTATATATAGCCCACCTCTCAGTTCATCCACCGAATACAAATCATTCGGATTCGCCAGCATACGTCCTACCGTGCATTTAATATGCATATATGCACTCAGGAGCCACAGTGGGGCTGTATGCTGGCGATACCGATTGTTTTGTTCTACATACCCCATTCAAGGTTTGACAAAAGGTTTGATACATCATTCAGTTCATCGACCAACTACAAATCCCGACTGTGCATTTGATATGCATTTATATATGCACTCAGGAGCCACAGTCGGGTTGTATGCCGGTGACAACGTTTGTTTTGTTCTATGTATCTACAAATCCTCCTTTTTACACGCCCGACATTCATGTTGATACAAAACATGTCGAAAACAAAGGTAGACTAGTCCAAATACATGAACCATGCAGGTTTGATATATTATTACACAATAGTCTAGCAATATTACATGTTTGTTTTCTGCGAGCCTAGATGGCATTATGCTCTCGGACATTTCATCGAACACCTCTTGTGCATATGAGGGAAAAACAAGTTAGAACACCACACCAAAAAGTGAGTGACATGAGGATTGGAGAGGGCTGGCATGGCGGTGTTTATAAAAAAAGAGAATTTTTTTATTTCAAGAAAAAAAGAATTCTATTAATTTTCATTTTCCATCTATTTGGTTAGTTTTTCTTAATAAAACTGTAATTATTAAATAAAGGGAAATATAGAAATAAATATACAACTTTCCATCTAGTGGGGGTCTTTTGCCCCGGTTGGTGGTTCCAACCGGGGCCAAAGACCACCACACGATGCGCCCTGCTCGTGGGCCTTTAGCCCCGGTTGGTGGCTCCAACCGGGGCAAAATCCCCCTGACCACGTGCCCTGCTCACCCCGGCCCCACCGCTACAGCCTTTTGCACCGGTTGGTGGCCGAGCCGGGGAGAAAGGGGTACTCGTCACCGAGAAAAAGGCCCGTTTTCCACTAGTGATCGAGCATCTTGCATCGACTTCACCATCCGGAATGAACTCTCGATCTGTGATAAGTTAAGATGCAGACCAGATATATTGATTGACTCTAAGTCAAGGGCCTCTCTGCAAGCTTCCTTGTCAAGGAAATGTCCATGGGTATATTCAAGACGGCTGCTGGTTGAAGGAAACTGCATAACATACTCGTAAGCCTTTGCAAAATGGAATTCAAGCTGAGCCAAGGTGTCGTGAGTGACATTGACGCTGCCACCAACAGGATGCAAGTTTGCTGCACTGGTGCTACCTGTGTGAACACGATTGCTCGCAGATTCTTCAAAGGATGAGCCAACAATCCTCTTACGAGGAGAACTCTTTATAGGAGCATGCAAAGAAAACAATGGCCTTGTCTTCTCTCTTCGTAATAGACAGTTTCAGATAACTTTTTCCACTGGAAAAAATTACACACACAAAAAACAGTAAGGAAGAGAATTTCTATTTACATACAATGAGAAAAAAACAAAAAACACATACATGAAAAATTAAGTAAAATGATCACTCACAGGGTGAACACCAAAAAACCATGTTCTCGGGTTATCCGTGCCACCATCTCCAAACATTTCAAAATGGGCAAGCTTACTTAGATTCTTCTTGTCCATGTATAATATACAAGGAGTACAGCTATCGGTAATTATGAGACCGCGGGGATCAAGGCAATCAAGATACATCAATAAAGGGGCAATGCAACATGCAGGGATTGCTAGACAATCATATCTAGCACACTACTGCTGCTGCAAGTATATAACTGCCTTCTTCAACTCATCAACAACCAGCTGACACAAATCATAATCCCAAAGGTCAGCTAGGCTAACTTCTTGAACCATAGGGGACTCTCTACAAACCCGGACAGTTGCTCCAGGACAAATGAACTTCATGTACAATATGAGGCCAAACACTTTCATAGCAAGATTATCTTTGCTCTCATCTTCAACAAGGATGTTGAGAAGAGCTCACAGACAATGTTTACTGTCTTCTACGGATCAAAACCGAGCTCTTCCTTCAGTTGTTGCAATACTTCAATCATGCCCATCATTGTTCTCTTTATGTGATGGCCTTGGGGCTGTCTTACTTCCACGAGGAAGCCCGAACAATTTCTCGATACCATGTGCAGTAATCTTCAATTGCTTGCCAACATCACCCAAATCAAGAGTCATAGTGGAAGGGTCAATGCGGTGCATGAAAAAGAAAATAAGAGGGCGGAAAATGTTAGAATCGATATTGAAAAATGGAAGATTGCCAAGACCTCCACACTCAAGAATATCAAGGTGTCGTTGTTTCAATATTTTGATGCAACCAGCTAACTCCTTCAAAGAGCACCTGATAGTAATGTTAACACGCGTCTTCTTCGAAGTTGGCTCAGAACCAGGATCCAATGGGGCTTGGACTGCCCTCTTCCTCTTACCAACTCTCTTAACAACTTTAAACTGCAACAATAAAATACAAAAAAAATCAGCGGGATCACGCAAAAATACAGATAGAAGTTCAATGACTATTACAAAGCAGTACATACTCCAACGGATAGAAGTTCATGAACATGAGTAGGACAGTTTTGCACATAAACCATAGCAGTTCAATATTAATTAAAAAAATATCATGAAGTTCAAAGCTACAAACACTGCAGTTCAATAAAATAAACAAAAGAAGTTCGAGGACCACATAAACAGGAAGTTCAATATGACAAAAGCAGCAGTTCAACCCAACGCAAAAGGAGATTGGACATGTAGGAAATGAAGATAGAGTAAAACATAAAGGCACGTACTGGTGACAGTTCATCAATACACAGTACAATTAAAGTACCTAAAACGATAGCGGATAAAAATTGCACATACACTAAAAAAACATGCATATGACAAATGAAGTACAGTTAAACATATGGAAAACAGTACAGAAAAATCTCACCTCCTTCACATCTGGGTCCTCAGCAGAATAATCATAACCATTCTTCTCATCGTCACTTTCGACAACATAAGAGAAATGCACAACTTTAGTAGGGTTACGAGGGGACTTCCTGTAAGGCCCCCCAGAACCACTGTTCAAGGACACCTCCGATATGCATATATTCACGATCCCAGATCACACTAGTCGTGAACAACATATCAAGTTGGTACACAAATACAATATTCATTGACGATTGCATAAAACACTTACAAAAGGAACATGGTCACGTGACCAAGTCCAACACAACTGCCACGCAGGGCAACACACAACACACACAGCGGAAGGCTAAACACACAAACGTAGTAGAGCCCAAGTCACGCCTTAACCTACAGGCTGCTGACCGGGAGACAATCCTAGTTCGCAAAGCCATCAGCTCCGTACTCCTCTTCGTAGATCTGCTTCTGAGGCTCCCCCTCGAAGTCTGGCAAGTAAATACCATGGACGAAACCAATATGAGTACATTTGAATGTACTCAACAAGACGCCCATCATGTAGCTTACCAAAATGCAAGTATGCTTATATAGTGGAGTAGGTAGGCTATACATAGGGTTCACTATCCATGATATATAAAATACATATCATAGTTGATTTTGAAAATCTCTGTATCTTTGTTGAAGAAGATACTTCAAAAAGAAAATAATATAGTTTTCTTTCCCTTGTAGATATCACATGTAAAAGAGGTTTTGTAAAACTTTGTTAAAAGGAAATTTTCTCTTTGCAAAACTTCTTGGAATCAACTTCCAGTTTTTGTTTAGAAAAGAAAGATTGTCTTTGCAAAACTTCTTGAAAAAACAACTTCTGGCTTTTCATCAACGGTACCTCCACGGTACAAGGTTTCCTCCTTTCAGTTCTTCATAAGTCCAACACCTTTTTGAAAACTCCTTTTTGAAAAAATTGACACAATGCTAGCTACATTGCCATTCAACTATCCATATCCGAGGACGCGGCTATTCCGAATAGTACTATTCTGCAGAGGTGTACACAATCCACCAGATCCAGTACATCCGCCGTGAACAACCATGGACCGTAACAACAATATGTGAACATGAGATAACTGATCCTAACCATCCACTATGATCAAGCTAGAATATGACTACCTCTTCAATTGGGTTTTTTCTCCTTGGCACCATGTCACACATTGCCACGGCAGGAGACCCAACTGTCGCATCCTGAGGGAAAATTAATCCCACACTTTATATGCCTATTTTGATTCATCACTGTTGGCATTTTGGTTCGAGGGAAGTCACGTCCCTTATAGAAAATTGATATAGAACACACACTAACAAGAACAAACTTCAAGTGAAGCCCCATGCCCATGTTGGGGTAAAGTGGCATCACGGTAAAGGTTGTACGGTGAAGACTAGGTTATGTGTCATTTTTTTAAACACGTTTTCCCCAAAAATGTCCACTTCAACAATCCTCCGGTGAGTAAGGCTTCGCCTACCCATCGGCTTTTCTATAAAGCCTTTGTTTTGAAAAAAACATATTTTTAGGGTGTCCATCAGGGACATATACTTTTGGTGGTATAATAAATACCACATGCTGGCTATGGGCTTGGTAACACCAAGTATCAACTACCGACATAGTAATGATATATAATATTAATAGTAGTAGACAATCAAAAATAGTTTTTTTTGGGTAATCAAAGTTTTGTAAAACTTTTCAGAAGTAAAACATGCATGATAGATAATGATAAGTGTAGTAATAGCAAGCATCAAGATGGCTTTCCTTAAAACTCTTAGTGTCCCTCGCCTTGAAGTAGCTTGAATTTGACGCACAGCTCCACCACTGCTTCTTCTTCTTCTTCTTCTTTGTTTTCTAGCGTCGTAAAAGAATAAAAGACACACACTCAGAACTAAAGGCCAAAGAACTAAACAAAACAATACATACAGCAAGCAAACTTAAACTAGCGCAATCACTCAAACGTTATCGAGAAAACTATATCACAAGCTCTCATGGTACAAAGTTGTCGTCACACAAACATATGGTTGAGAAACCATATTGCACATCTTATATATCATATATGGAGTGGGCGTACCACTCTCATTCCAAGATACATAAGAAGCTAAAAAAATAGCTTGTGGTCACAAGGGTGAGACTACTACAATAATAACAATCAATCAATGCAATACCCATGGCAGTGGGTATGAACAACAGACAAGAAAACATCACCAAACAAGCTCACCACCAACTCAAAGAAGGGATAACCAGATACTACTAAGCACAACAACAACACTAGCACAACAATAACATAGGTACAATACTCATGCTAAGGTAAACACTCATAGAATCTCCACACAACAAGCAAACACACCACAGATGAATAGGCTAGTTATAGACTATGCTAATGTCTACCCAAAGTTATGGAATCCATCAATCATGAAAATAAACAAACAAATCAGTAGCTCAACCAATGGTAAAAAGTCATAATATACATCCTAACACACAAGCATGACAAGGGATAATAAGGCTAGAACATACATAACAACAGGAGTCCATTAATATCATACTAGTATGAGAAATCTACACAAGCATGCTATAAGAAATAATTGTATTCTACAACTAATAGCAACAAGAAACTCCACAAGTCATGTCACAATAACAGAAGTAATAACATTATAAACATGCTAGAATAAATCATACACTAACAAAATAAAATGACAACAATGCTAGAGAACCTCAAAACAATCTAGTGGTGACACTAGTTTATCACTAGAGGAGCAAACAATGCTATAAGGATGCATGATCCTAAAAAAGCAACTCATGAATAAATATGCCTAACTAAAATCACATAAACCTTACACATGCTAGTAAGCAAACACACTAAAATAATTCCATGAAAACATCTACCCAAGCAAGCATCAATCCATTCTAATAATACATGCTTTTCTAATCAATTAAATCGCAAGCAATCAAGGTACATGACATAGAACCAGTAGCTATGTACTCAATACAAGATCAACTAAAAAATTTCAAAAATCCAAACACTCAATGAAATCCATTCACAATTAATTTATCAATCACAAGGAAAACATTCTATTTGCAAACAACAATCAATTTAACAAAACCATAGCGAAACACTTCTTAACATGGTATTCCTAATGGAACATTATGTTAACAAATTCAGCACAACTGAACATACTAGGTGTCACAAAGTATTACTAATACTTCATTCAAATAATTCATACAAACAACCATTTTCCTTGGTGGAAAATATTAAACACACATATAGAAAAACAAGCTACAAGCAAACATGTGTATGGTAGGGGATTTGCATCCCTAACCAAAATGCAATGGGACCAGTGGGTTATGGGCCCACTAATACCAAGTCATCAATAGGTAACAAAGCCTCTGGTCACACATGAAAAATTAATCTAACAAAGCAATCAATACAAGGCTATTCATAATAGTGAAAACAATACTAGTGAAACCAAGCAACAAATGTTACACATGCTTTGCTACAAAATAAGGTTCAAGCTAACAGAGATAATAACATAAAAATAACCGTACCAAAATGGTACTGGACTCAACTCAAGCATAACAAAACTTAGGTAAAACAAATCTACAAGGATTGACTCACACAATATATCAAATAATAAAACTAGGAAATAACAAATGCTATTTCTGTTTCTATTTGACTTTACAAACATGCACACACTTCCTAAGGTAGTAATATTGCAAGCAAACAAACTAGTAACAAGTGTCAACACATCTATACATGCTAGGAAACAAATCTCAAGAGATCACACATTTGTTTACACACAAAACAGAAAAGGTGATGTTTCTATTTTTGCTCACCAAACATAATCTAGTGCTCCAAAAATTAATCCAAGATAGGATTTGATAGATCTAGTCATCTTAAAACTCATCCAATTGGATTCACCTCAAAAATTATTTTTAAACTCCTTCTAAAAATCCTAGAAATGTCTACTGGTCATTTACCAAAATAGATGGCTTCTCCATTTGGTAACTCACCTTGATGTGAGGCGAAGTCCTAATGATAGATCTATGCTCTAGCTATCCAAAACAATTTGATTTGACCAAAATGGATACATATCCAAAATGTTATGCCAACAACACTTTTACAGATACTCTGTGGAAAAACAATTATTGTGACAAAAATAAAAGTGTAAACCTAGAACTACCAACTCGACATGGTTAGAAAAACATAGATCTAGTGCCATGAATTTTGGTTGATTTTATTTTGCAATTAAAGTATTTTTCACAGGCTCAAAGGAAACAGGCAACAATCTGTAAAAAAAGGAAAAACAATCACACACAGGGCGGGCTGGATCTGCTGGCGTGCGGCCCGTTTAGGCTCAAGGCGGCCCAGGCGCACGGCTCGCGCGCTCACACTCGAACGGTGGAGGATAACGGCGGTCAAGCGCGACCGATGATCTCCGGATCGACGGTCCTCTCTCTCTCTTCCTCGTCTCCTCTCCTCTCTCTCTCACTCGAACGGTGGATGATAACGGCGGGGCAGTGTGCTCACCTAGAGGGCCCGACAAGGGGCAGCGCGGCTCGGGGGGAGGTGCAGGGGCTTGGGGCAGTGGAGGGGCGTTGAGTTCGGGCGCGGGCGTGGCGCCAGTCGACTGGGAATGGCGGGTTCCCATTGCGGCGACCGTGGACGGCGGTGGCGTCCTGCAAGAAAACAGACCACGAGGAGGGGTTAGGGCGCGTCATGGGTTCATGAGGAGCTGAACGGAGTTGAGTGCTGGAGGTGGGAGGGCGTGGATGAGGCGCTCCACCTCGGGCTCGGGCTAGGTGACCGGCGGCGAGCTGCGGCTTGTGGACGCCCACAGAGGCTAGTGCCTTGGTTTCTACGGTTTGCGGGAGTGAGTGGGGATGTAAGGGAGTGCTATGGCGAGGGGGACATGGGTGGGATGGCTTATAGCCATGGGTTGGAGTGCACGGGCAAGTGTGGCTTGGGTGGATGGCATGGATTTTCTCTAGGGGGTAATTTGGGCCTTGCCAACCATGGCATTGTGCCAAGGGCCAAGGAAAGCAAGGGGCAAGTAAAAACTTGGCCTTTGCAGTGGAGAAGAGGGCAAGGAAATGGCCTCAAGGGTCAAGGTATGTGAGCCCATACCTTGCCACATCACCTTGTCCCCTCTCTTTTCCACACTTTCAAAACATGACCACAAACCTTCTAGAAGCAAAGAAATGGATCCTAGGTCAATAACATATCTTGGTCAACACACTAGACAAAGTCTCATTTCAAATCTTGCAAGCAAAACAAAGACAACATCTGCCCAAAAATGTATCTGTCACCGTTCAAAAAATTCAGTTAACACTTAGGAATGAGCAAAAAGTTTGGATTGTTTTCAGAGACCAAATGGATTACAAAAAGTTTGGAGTTTGTTAAACATGTTGTAAACTTTCAAAAACATCTTCTGATTTTTTTTGAAATATTTTAAGGCTATGAAAACAAACTGGGAAAATGTGTACTTTCTGTTTTTCTCTGTTTCTAAAAATGCCTTTTTCTGCCTTATTTTTCTTCCACAAAAACAACAAGCAAAATATTATTTTTCTCATTCCAAAAATCAAACCAAGCTTATGGATTTGTACTCCATATATCAAAGAACAAATAAAAGTCAAGAAAACCTAAAATAACATTTTATAGCCCAGTGAAAACAAAGGTGGAAACCATGTATTTGGCTATATTTTCAGGGAATAGTTTCTAGAAAACTTAAAAGAAAACTTCCATAAATCATTTTGAAATTTTGTTTTCTTGGATCCAACAAGGAGAAAATTTTATTTTAAGATGCAAACAAGAATGATCCAAGTCTTGGAATAAAAATCCACTCAAGTAACATCAGGGAAATACCATAAAAGTGTTTTCAAAAAAATTTGGTATTGGTTCGAAAATGAAACAAAACTTGCATTGCATATATGATTAAGATCATAGACACATGTTGGTTCAAACAAGCATGTTGTTATAAAAAAATATTGTTAGCCCTAATTTTTGTCTCCTTGAACTACAGTACAAGAATCCAAAAACTGGGGTGTGACACTTCCTCACTCTAACAACAACTTCTTTCGTTTTAGCAGGAGGCTTGCTGGGTTTACCAGCAGCCTCCTTTCCTTTCAAAACAAGTTTTTTCACCGCAGCAGCAATCTTCTTCACAGGTGGAACAACATCACTCACATTACGAGGAGACTTCCTCAAAATAGCATCAGACGGCACACGAGGGGCATCACGACCAACTGTTCGTGCACGGGGAACTGGTGGAGAAGGCGTAGGTCTAATCATTGATAGAATATGAGGACAGTGTCGTAGGCCACCCGGGCGTGAAACTTCTGATTTTTTCAACCGCCTTGCAGTAGGACCAAAAGGGGGAGAAAATGGCACTACGAGGAGAATTTAAATAAGATGTATCATCAGCTAGCTGCTTCGAACAATGTTCAACAGCCGCAGCAACCATTGCGTCTTTTTCCTTATCAACAACTTCAACAAAACTTATTGCTCCGAGCTAGGACAATTTTCCTAGCCCATCTCTCATGATATGAAATAATCTGAGTTTCACCTTCCGCCATATGAGTAACAGGCTCTATACCGTCAGCATCATGACTCTGGGTATCCAACTGATCCGGAGACTCATCACCAACTACTGCTCCGAATGATTCAAACAGAGATGCCCAAACATCAGATATACTCTTATTTGCCATCTCGATAGAATCACCTACAAAATCAACTTAAAAAGTTTTTGTTAGTTAGTCTTCAAACAAATAATTAAATGCAGGTTTAAACATGACTTAGTATAATTGTAGTACAAACACCCAAAACACCCAAACAACCAAACTCAAAAAGTTCAAGAAAACACATATGGAAGATCAAAACCCATAATATAGGCGGTTCCAGTACAAAAAAAAAAAGTAATTAGAACCCCTAACATAGAGAAGTTTTACTGAAGTTCAGTACTACACAAAATGCAGTTCATACAGAAGGATCTTGGCAGTTCAAGTTTCACAAAAAGGAAACCAGTTCCATCCGTTACATACATGAAGATTAAATTTCAACTAAAACTTTTTGTTTATTAGTTGCAAAGAAAAAACATAATATGCAGGTTTAAATTGAGTAAGCACTATTATGAAACACTTAACCTGAAGGGGCACTCGTGCCTAATTCACCATGATCTGGAGCAACCAATACCTGTTGAATAGCCGGGTCTACACCGGATTCAGTTTTCACAACACTAGGACCAGCATCATTATCACCAGAACTATTTCCTGTAAGAGAGAAGTTCAAAGTAGACTAAATTATAAAAATACAATAAACACAATATACTAAAGGTGAATCATAGAAACAAACCTAAGAACAAGATAAACCATAACACAAAAACTAGATGGGGCATATAAACGAAGAAGTACATGTAGGCAATAAAAGAAGTTCAAAAGTCAATTGTAAAGGGGTTACAATAATCAATTGAAATTATGGACACAATAACAAGAAAAAAATAGTCTTCGTACATCAAGAAAAGGGTACGGAAATACCTTGGGTGGAAACAGCTGCAGGAGTCTCCGCAGATGGCTCCATGTAAATAATCGAAAGTACAACTTCCAATTAGCCACAGAGCATACACCGGGGCAACAAGCAGGATCACGGACCCTAGATTGACAACCGCAATAAATAAACTCAAATTAATCTTCAGATGAAATTAATAAGAAGTAAAAGTTACTCAATTAGCAACGCACAACCAAAAACACCTTACTTAAAAGAAATAAAAAGAATCAAAACAGACAGATTACGCGGCGGCGCAGTCCGGCGGCGCGAGCGGAACCTGGGCGATAAAGGCCGAAAGGGAAAGAGGAACCATGACGGGAGAAGAGAAACTAACCCGTAGAAGTGAGAGCACGACGGAGCACTACCTCCACTAATCACCGGTTGCGCAAGGGCCCGCAGGCGGTTGCGCAAGGTGAAGACAGCAGTTCCTGCTCGGTAGTAATGGAGAGAAGAAGTGGAGAGGCGAGAGAGTGGGGAGTGGAGGAGGGTTTTCTAGTCAGCTCCGCTCTGGGATAGGCACGGAAAAAAGGGGACCACAACAGTTAAAAAAACACAAAAATCTACAACCTCAGTAATGAAGTAAAGGCACATTTAATATTTTGAGAAGTCAAAATTTTGAAACTTTTACCAATCTTATAGGGAAAGGTAACAACACTTATGGCACAAAATTCAAATTATATATCTTGGTGCTATTTTCAAGAAATTTGGTAAAAGTTTTGAAAACTTTGACCTATAAATTGTAAGTAATAATTGAAAAACGGGACATACATTTCTACCGATAGGAAGAAGTAATAAATAAAACATAATTTTATAAAACCATTGACAAACTAACAAAACTAAAAGTAGATCTAACACACACCCACACAAACCTAAGACTTAAGAACCGACACTTCTACAGGAACTATCTGATCTAGCGTCTCGGCTTCGTCGCCCGTCGCTGCATCCGCGGCGTATGGGTGGACTCAGCTCGCGGTTTTTAGGGTACGTACGAAGGATTCATCACCCGTCGACGCGATCCGTACGCTAACGACAAACTCCCATGCAGAAAAAACATACAAATGTCAAAACTGCGCGCGGTAACAATTAACTGCGAAAAAACACAAAAAATCACAATCAGTGATAATCAAATAGGAAGTTTCAATCACTAACATACAAGGATCGGATGCAAAAAAAACATGCATTTCATAACTGAACAAACATAAGTACAAACATCGCGAGAAGTTCAGGATGAAAAAATGAAGTAGATGCAAAAACATACAAAAGTTTATGCCCCTATCGGTAGCAGTAAGAAGTTCAACCTAACCTGAGTAAAATTCAAGTTCGAGACTTCAAGAGGAAGCAGTTCAACCTTAACCAAGTAGAAGGTCAGAGGGGACTAAGTACAGTCTAGAGACAGAAAATATCGAAAAATCAAAAATGCAATCACTACAAAAATAAAAAAGAACAAGTTAGTTAACTAAATTGTTCTAAAAATAAACATTAAAATATCTGGAAATTCTGCATGAATTTTTCCATAAAAAAATACAAGCCCCACCCACCAAAACTAAAATAGATCTAACCCATAGCCACCCAAATCCTAAGACATAAGAACCAAAACTTCTACACGAGCTTTCTGATCAAAAGTGTCGTTTTCGTCATAATTATCAAAAAGTACGGGGAACCATGACATGCAGAAAATTCACCAAAAAATTCATGCAGTGATAATCCCGTATTTAATTCGATCACCAAACATATAAGAAAATTGGATACTCATAAAGTAAACAGCCAATAACCGCATAAACATAAGTTTGGAAGTGGGTTGACGAGAAGTTCATCTACGAAGAAAATGCGGTCCGATACAAATAACACGGAAGTTCACCCCTGAATTCACAGAAGTTCATTATTGAACACAAAACAGTTCGAGAGATATGGACAAAATAGTCAAAAAAACAAAAACTAAGCGTTTGAAGGCCAGAAATATGGAAGTTCACCAAAAAATTAAAAAATCATGCCAAAATAAAAATAGGAAAAAGCAAATACATATCTAGCAAGATGAGAAGTTATAGAAAAACATTTTTTTTTTACAATATAAGAAAAATTAACAAAACAAAAATAGATCTAACACACACCCACCCAAACCTAACAAAAAAGAACAGAAGATTCTACACGAAGTTTTTGATCTAGCGTCTCGGCTATCGCGTTGACAGCTACCAAACATCATACCCTAACAACATACTCTCACGCGTAATAAACATCCAAATACAAGAAAGAGGGATATAACCATTAAGTTCACTCTAATATAGTCGTGAAGTTCAGGACTGAACAAAATGCAGTCCTAGTTGGATTCAAAGGGAAGTTTGTGCATCCATTTGTACAAGTTATACTCTTCACGCAGTGCAATTAAGGACTTAGTGTCGAGAAATTTTAAACGAATAAAAAGGCTATTTGAAGGCATACATATTGAAATTCGAAACTTGTAAATAACCAATACATGCCGACACTTCAGTTTTGTATACAAGAAAGTTCACTTTGCCACAAGAAAAAAGATCATGCCAATTCCAAAAACAAATTATTGTCCATACAGATAGAAGTTATAGTTCAAGACATGCATATAGAAGTTCATAGCAAAAATAGTCAGTTCGGATACCAAAAAGAAAGAAATTCAAACACTCTTGCACAAAAATGTGTCCATAATCTTGATTGTTCAAACAAAAAAAGAGAAGTTTGTGCCCATAAAAATAGCAGTTTAGACATGCACACAAATGCGATATTGAACCAGTAATACAACAAGTTAAAGATTACAAAAAAAAGAGAAATTCATGACTTAAGACATTGCAGTTCATGCAAATTCCATATTGATGTTAAGGAAACGGTAGAACATAAGATTTACAGTTAGGGAATGAAAAAATATGAACAAGGAAGATGAGAACTACATACGGGGCGGGGGGAATTCTAGCCCATACAAAATGATGTTCAAAGTAACAAAAAGTACACATGTACTAAGTGTTTCAAACTTACACACAATGAAAATTAATTAGCACATACGCACCAACCAATTTATATACCAAGTAAATACTGTGTTGGGCCTTGATGCAGGCTTAGAAAGCCCAAAGCACAACAATGTAAATCATTGGCCCAAACCAGCAAAAAAACATGAAGCCCGTAGAAAACACAAACATAAGAATAATGGACACCACACAACGAACCCCAAATCCAGTACTCAATTTCTCCAACCGAACGAACATGCCCGGTGAGGAAGAAACGAATAAGAACCCGCACCAAGAGCACCAGCTATCCTCTATAGGATTCAGAATAGATCAAGTAAGTATACATGCACTTAAACAAAATACTTGCCTCTTGCTCCCATCCGAATCATACTACCAATGACTTCTTAGCATTGACATGAGCTAGTTTTGACAGTATGATTCAGATCCGCCATTGACTTCTTAGCTCCGACTTACCCACAAAGTAGGGACGGGAAAAAGTTCATGCATGATAGATTTATAGATCCGTGGGAAGTTTCACATAGAAGTCTACCAGGAAAGTACATATCTACAAGATTTTGACATACACATATACTAGGAAAATACAGATCTGTCAATGCATTTGATTTTTCCCAATCATATATTAACTAAATATGGTTTATTTCCTAGAACATATGGCTCCTTTTCAAAGGTACACTCGAAGTGAAAGCACTGAAAGCAGTGACCCAAGCGACAACAGAAGGGTCAGCACACAATACACATACAAAGGTAAAACTGAAACTAGGAAAACCGTAACTAACATCGCAGGTTATAAACAACCAAGAGGATTACAGAAGTTTATGCATATAAAATGTGAAATGAAAGTTAATGACCATTTTGTTATTTTATAGGACCACATTCATATGCTGAATGTTTCGACATGCGATGTGAGTACGAGAGAAAGATAAAGATGAATCTAATAACATTGGAACATCTGAAAAGCCAACTGAACAGTTTCCAATCGGCAATCCTGTACTATGTAACCAAGATAACAAACAAAGAACTAGATCCTCAAAGAGGCAAAATGGGAAACTCATGTGTCAATGATTATGAAAAAAGACAAAATATAATTGCAGCATATAGTTACATATAAAAGAAGTTTAACATTAATTATTTATATACTCCTCACCGCAGGTTATCAAACCAACATTCACTCTGAGATATCTTTTCAATTGTCTTCTTCATGGAGAAATCAACCTGCCAGTAACATGCACAACAACAGAATGGACTGGTGCAACAGTGGAACGATGAGATGTTTTTTCAGCAATGAATAAATAAATGATTTCTATTTGATTATATTTTTGTATACCAAGCTTTTCAATCCATGTATATGTTCAAAACTTCAATGTGCAGAAGAAGTTGAAAACTTAACACATAGAAGTTCATGGAAGGAAAGTAGGAAGTTCGGAGAAGACATACAGAGAAGTACACACATGCATACTAAATTTTTTAGACCAACTACACAAAGAAGTCAAAATAATTTCACTCAGAATACGGAGAAAAGGTACATGTGAAGCACATAAGAAGTTCATGTAGGCTACACAAAGAAGTTCGTATGAACTATACAAAGATGCCCAAAGTAAATATACTGAGAATTTTATATTAAAAATAAAATGAGATAACGATTCCAACGACACATAATAGTAACGGTAAAAACCATACATTCCGAACAGCACAAACAAAAACACGAGGCAGTTTTGACGCATACACGTATCAGTTCAGGAATGGATGTCGACGAATAAATAGAAAAATAATAAAAGATACAAACATTATATCTAAAACTTTGCCTCCCATGTAAAGGGGAACTTAATTATTATAGGAAAAAACCGAATAGGTTTGGAACCGGTCGTGTCGACACATCGTAGTAGAGTTCAAAGACGGGGGTGCCATGAGACTACTGATAGAGACGTGGGGGGAACTTGGTAGTATGACGACCAAGGACACAAAAGTTTACCCAGGTTCGGTACGTCGCGATTAGGCGGCGTTCCTACTTCTGCAATCTCACTAAATCAGGGCTGAACCCTGAAGTATACAAAGTACAATGTGAGTTGGTTTTAGCTACTCGACGAGCATCAACTTCTCGGCGAGTTGGCTTCTAGCTAATTGTCTATGTCTTTCTTCTCTCCCGCCCGGCTTTATATAGATAGCCGGGTTAGGGCTTACAGAAAGGAAACCTGAAAGACTACGGTAAGTTTCTAACTTGGAAAGCAGAAATCCGCCTTCTACTCCAAGACGTACCATGTGGGCCGTGGTCCGGGTTCTTCTAGAATCCGGCTTCCGTGCGTCAGCTTACTAGGCCACCTAATGGAATGTGATCCATTACCATTCAGTCCACACTGGTAATATGGCTCTTTGGGAAACTATCAGATATACCCCTAATCAGTATATATCCGACAGTAGCCCCCAAGAAGGATTGAGACTCCAATCTGCCGTCTTTCGTCAATTTACATTCTTTTCCAAGAAATGTCGGCGCTCGTCTCGATTCTTCTTTTTCTCAAATCTGGCTTTAACGCGAAACTCGGATTTTGGGAAAATCCGGCTTTTTCTTACACGAGCCTTCATGGAGAAGGAACTTCCTATGTCAGCGAGAAAATCATGCTGATGTCAGGGACGTTTGGGTTTCGAGTGTGAAACCATGAAACGTATCTCTGACAGATTCCTCACGGGAAACGAGGAGATAGCAATAATCACCCGTACCCTCATTTCCCGGATTTTCCGGCGAGTGACACGCGTCAAAGATCTAACGGTCAAAAGAGCCGTTGAAGCATGTCTCAAAGGTTTTCCGGCTATAAATAGCCTACCTCGAGGCCTCCGGCAATCCTTCCACTCTCACTTCACCTTCCAGCTCTCAAGCGCCATAGCCCCCGAACCAAAGTTTTTCTGGCGAGAGCAGAGCCCGTGCACATCTGGCACCGTTACAGGAATTCCTTCGTCGGAAGCTCAAATCTTCCCCGCACCGCCCGCAGATGGCCACCGGCGATTCTCCACGCGCCGCGTAGGAACACTCGGTCTCCGTCGACATTGACGAGATCATAAACAGCATGGACCCGCAGCTCTACTCTCTGAGCCGCGCCATCGCAACAACGCCGGAGAAAGCCACCGGCGACCAGGCCCGCGAGGATTCTCTTCTCGCGGGTGAGAACCTGGGAGCCTCTTCTTCCCCGCCGCCTTCGCCATTCGCCCCCGAAACAGCGTAAGAGAAGATCCTCCTCGTCGGTGAGGAGCTCGCCGACACCAGAGTGGAGGACGAAGGCGAGATGTCTGGCAATTGGAGCCGGTGCAACTTGGCCCTTCCCTTCTCCCGACAATGGAGAAAGAGGGGATGATTGTGACTGAAAAGAGGCGGCACGAGGAGGACGACTCCTAGCCCTTGCCCAGAGCCGGGGAAAGGGTTCTCCTCGCATATTTTTCAAGGTATGGGAATCCCACCTTCCGTCTTTTTTCTCCAAGTTTTCAACCACTACAACATACAACCCCACAACATTTCTCCCAAATCCATTCTATATTTAGCCGGGTTCCAGGCCCTCTTAGAAGGGTATCTAGGAATAGAGCCTAGGCTAGATTTCTGGTTGCATTGTTTCGGGGTTAAGCGAAACCCCTGTGATGGCGTACTCCCGACTTGCCCTACGTCGATTTAGGGAGGATTGGTTCCTAGAGACCAAAACCTCGGAATCCGTCAAATTTTGGACGGGTTCCTTTTTCTACCACCAAGACATCCCGTTTCCTTTCCAGGAAACGGGGATTCCACATTTCGTCAATTCTTCCGCTACTCCTCAAGAAAACTGGGCTGTGGAGGCAGTTCACACTCTGCCGGATGATTTGATGAAAATCAAATGGAACATCGCCAAAATCATCTCTTCCAAACCTCCTCTCATTGGAACCGACACCGTTCTATGCTGGTTCGGGAGACGTATCCAGCCTTTCACGCATCGAACCAGGCTTTTGTGTGAATACAAGGGTCTGAAAGATGAAATGAGGGGAACAGAAAAGGCATTCTCAAAGAGGGACTTCAAGAAATGGGTTAATCATTTGGTTGCCACTCTCGACCAATATGAAGAAAGCCTAGGGATGTATCACGAAGAAAACCTGGTTCCCAAGGTAATGCTTATTCTCCTTTGGGCAATTTCTCGGATTTTTACCTTTCTCCGATTTCCGGACTTAATCGGATATTGTGCTTTTTCCATAGTTCGACGACCTCACCGACAAAGATCTTGCAACTGATGCCGAACTTGACGACATGCATGCCATGTTTTATGGTGGTCGGAAACGCAAGAGGCTATCAACTGTTGAAGAGGTGGTGGAACTTGACGGAGTTCCCATCGTTAGTTCCAGGTAATCCCTTGGGTTTCTGTTTGTCTCTGCTTTTTGTTGCAGGAGTTATTTTAGTTTCTCGGAATACTGATTTCTCGGAATTTCTTTCCCCTCCTCCCCTTTTTAGCCTTGCTCGAACTTCTTTGAAGCCAAAGATACTGAAAAAGCATAAGGCTGCTGCCGGCAAGGGGGTGCACCGATCCCCTGCTGCAGCTCCTGCTACCGCAGCTTCTCCGGAGGGAGAAAATCAATCTGCTAGGGAGGAAGAATATCCCCTGCCAACCAGCCATCCTATTGCGTCCGAGATAGTCGCGAGGGAAAGGGAGGTGTCGGACATAGATGGTCCTTCTCATACAACTGAGGAGGAACCCATTCCGACTTTCGACAAGGAGTTTAAGGTAAAAATTTGATGAACTCGGATATATTCGTCCGTGGGCTACCAAGTTCTTCGCACCAACGCCTCTAATCCGTCCTTGGCTGCAAGGTGGACTAATTGTAAGGAATAACTTCGTATTTTCACCTCGGCACGTCAACGAGCACGGTCTTTGCAACGTCGGGATTCTTTTTGCAGACTATTCAAAAGAATTCAATGAAAACCTGGCAAACTAGACCAGGATGAGCCAGGTAATATCTCCAGCCCCCAAGTAATAAGTTGAACGTATAATTTCGAGTTAATACATTTTTCATTGTTATGCTTGGTTTGGACTAAAGCATTTTTCTTTCTTTCCCGTGTTTCTGCAAACTGCTGAAAACATCAACATGGAGGTATTCAACACACTTACCATCAAGAATAAGGAGGTTAAAACCCTTCTTAAAATTCTTGAAGATAAGGATGCAGAACTAGCATCTACTCGAGCAGCTGAGTGAGCTAGCATGTATTAAATTTTTCTCTGCTTTCATTTGCAATTTTTTCTAAGTATTTTTTCGAGTTTCTAACTATTCTTTTTTACTTGCTTTTGAGCTTCTTTGGCGAAAGCCAAACAAGTTGCTGAAGATGCCGGCAACGCAGAAAACCTCCTCCGCGAGAACCTGGATCTTCACAAGCTCAATATGAACTTGCAGCAGGACCTGAAGGCCAGCCAACTAGTTGTTGGTATTGTCGAATCTAAGGCCTCCAACCAGGCTGCAAAAGACAAGGCCACCATCCGGGATCTGGATAACGCCTTGAACCAGCGCCTGGAAGAAGGCACCGAGATGGACCGGATTCTCTGTAAGTACTTTGTCAATTACCGGATTTTCCATGTTTCATCTTCTTCTATTTTTTCTAACACTTGCGTGTTTTACTGAAACTAGAGATAGCCCCCAGCTTACTCAGATTGAAAAAATCCGGGCTTTCCGGAAGGTGTTCACCGCGATCAAGGCTGGCGGGAATGTTGCTTATCAACAGGTACCTTCCGGCCAGATCTGCGGAGTTCTCGGAAGTTGAAAAACTTTCGGAAGCTATTGTGGAGGTGGCGGAATACAAGGACTCCCTTCTCCTGTTCCGTGGCTCGTGGTAGTGCATGCATGGAACTTGGGATCATGCGCAAGCACTACCCCACTGCCAAATCTTGGCGTGTGGCATCCGGCATCCCTCAAGGATACATGGAGGCTCAACGGGCCCAGATCTTTGATGAAATCAAAGGTCACACCACCAAGATTGCCAATATGGTGAACGTCTCCACCTTCTACCCAGAGGAAGCAATCCTGGCAACTCCCGAGGAATCCAACATCGAAGACGACGACTCAGATGCCTGAAGAAGCTACCTGGTCCTGGGTAGAGATAGGAAATAGAAGCATTATTGTTCTTACAATGTAAACCTTATTTTAATGCTTTCTATTCCTTTATATAAAAAAGTACTCCGCTTTTGCAGTTATATTATTAGGTCTTTGCAAGTTTTCCGGGTTTTTATTCTTTTATCTTCTGAGTTCTCTGGTTTATATGTCTTAACTGTCCTTAGTGTTTGATATGGCTCAATAGTATTTAATCTTCATACCAAGTGACTGGATATAACCAATCAGTCGAAACTCGGAAACATGGATCATACTAGAGGCATTTTTACTTGCTAGCTCTAGTGACCCAACATAAAAACAATCAGATAATACTTAGAGAAAAACAAGGAATTTTATATGAAACTTAGGCACGAAGGCACAATCTGGGTTTCCTTAAGCCACTTTAGGCTGAAAATCATTCAGTTTTTTTTTACTCTGACCACGCAGGCATAATTCGGGTTAACATTGAGTATTTTGACAGATCATTGGGAAATAGATAAGGCAGATTTATGCTTTGTACTACAATAAACATGCAAAAACATAGATGTATGAATTCCGACAACTTTATTTCATGATCTCAAAGATGTTTGCATAGAAATTGAACTAAGTGTAGAAGAGACGTAACTATTGGATGCTCCAGGGTCTTTTGTTCTCCCCTAGTTCGTCATCTATCTTTCTCTTTCTTTTGCGATTCGGTCTTTTTGGGGTCATCCTCCGTATCCCGAATATCTACAAGATAGTATGATCCATTTTTCATAACTTTGCTAATGACAAACGATGCCTGATTTTACGACTATGGTAACGTCGTAATCCTTGCTGATAAATGGAAGATCTTTGGAGCACAAGTTCTCGTTCTTCTTCAAGGAGATCGACGACATTCTGTCGTGCACTTTCGGCATCCAAGTCATCGAAAGCTTGCACTCTTGGGCTATCATGGATCATGTCTGTTGGAAGCACTGCTTCTGCGCCATAAATCAGAAAAAACAGGGTTTGCCCTGTTGACCTGTTTGGCGTAGTTCGAATACTCCAAAGCACGGAAGGTAACTCTTCTACCCATGCTCCAGCTGCTCTATGAAGAGGAGATTCTAGTCTTGGGCGTATTCCTGCAGGATTGAGCTATTCATTCTTCCAACCTGTTCATTGGATTGCGGGTGTGCCACAGATGCAAGGTCTAGGCGTATTCCCGTTTGTCGGCAATATTTTGCCATCTCTCAAATAGAGAAATTTATCCCGTTGTCGGTAAGTATCATGTGTGGAACGCCATATCTCATGACTACGTTAATGAGGAAATTCCTGACAGTTACACCGTCAAGCCTTTTGATGGGTTTTGCCTCCACCCACTTGGCATACTTATCTACTGCAACGAGTAGATGTGTAAGTCCACCTCTTGAAGTTTTGAATGGTCCCATCATATCTAGGCCCCAGACCGGAGATGGCTTGTTATAGGGATAGTTTTGAGTGCTTGGGCTGGCATATTTGTATGCTTGTCATAATACTGACATCCTGCACATGTATTTACTATGTGTTCGGCATATGTCTTGGCCGTTAGCCAGAAAACCCCTGCACGGAATGCTTTCTTAACTATGCTTTTTGATTGAGCATGATGTCCGCAATCTCCTGCATGGATTTCTTGCAATATTTTTCGGCCTTCTTCTGGAGAAATATATCGCTAAAAAATTCCGATAGTGCTGCGTTTATACAGGCAACAATTGATTACCGTGTATTCTTTGCATCGACGCTTTATTTGTCTTTACAAGACCTCGTCTGCTCCATCCGGGTACTTTTGATCCACTAAGAAGCATTGTTTAGGAAATCGTTAACTGGTAACTGCCCGGCTTGCTAGCGAGTAAGGGATTAATAGGCTATTCGGCAAGTTAATCGGCCATTTAATCAATTAAACGTCTGATTTATCACTTAACTGGCTACTCGGGGACCCTACGAGTAGGGATTAATCGACAAGTTAACTGGTTAACTGGCCGAATTCTTGAACAATGCTAAGAAGTTAAATACGGAATTGTCCAATCCGGGTTAACAAGCAGGACTTCAATTGACTCGGAAACGAGAGGATAATCAACATCTCCACCTTTTATCGATGGTTCATGCAAATGTTGGACGAACACACCTGTTGGTAGGGTTTTCACTCTTCCGAGCCCATGCGGGCTAATGCATCCGCGTTCCAATTTTCTTCCCTTTTGACGTGAAGTACTTCAAATCCCAGGAAGCAAATAGAAAACTCGTCCACCATTCTCCGATATTCGGCCATGATGGGGCTTTTTGCGTCCCATGTTTTGTTGAGCTAATGTTGTACCAAGTCTGAGTCACCATAGCATAGTATGCGCTTGACACCTATTTCTTTTGAAATGTGCAAGCCATGAAGCAAAGCTTCGTGTTCTACCACATTATTGCTGGCGTTGAAGTGTATTTGTAATACATACTCCATAGTATCTCCCTTTGAGGATTTTAGGACTATGCCAGCTCCAGCGCCTTCCTTCATCTTGGATCCATCAAAGTGCATAACCCAGTATTCCGACTCCGGCATTGGTGTGTTTTCGATTCCTTATGTCCAATCAGCGATGAAATCTGCCAACGCCTCAGATTTGATTACTGTTCGGGGTTGGTACTTAATGTCGAATGCAGCCAATTCGATGCCCCATTTGGCTACTCAGCCTGTTGCGTCCGCATTATTGATGATTTCCCCTAATGGTGCTTTACATACCACTGTTATGGAATGTCCTTGGAAATAATGACGGAGTTTTCGAGATGCGAAAAACACGCCATATGCCAGATTTTGATAGTGTGGGTACCTTTGTTTGGACTCGGGAAAAAAAAATTCACTTACATAATACACCGGATGTTGATCTGGTATGCTTTGCTCGTCTTTCCTCCTTTCCACAACTATCACTGTGCTAATAACCCTGTTTGTTCCTGTGCCAAAATCAGAGCTTTCATCAAGGTTTATATTAACTGGGTTAATGCCACGTCTGCCTCTTCTGTCCATACAAATTTGTCGGATTTTTTCAACAACTTGTATAATGGCAAAGATTTATCTCCTAGCCGGCTTATGAATCTGCTGAAGGCGGCTGAAGAACCCGTTAATCTTTGTACATATTTTAAGCACGTAGGCCTAGAGATGTTTAAGATTGCCTTGATCTTTTCTGGGTTTACTTCTATTCCTCCATGAGAAACGATAAAACCCAGAAGTTTTCCCGAGGGAACCCCGAATACACACTTTAATGGATTCAACTTCATTTTGTAAGTGCGCAAATTTTCGAAGGTTTCTCGCAAATCTTTAAGGAGTGTGTCTTTTTCCTTGGAAACGACGGCAATGTCGTCGATGTAAACGTGAACATTTTTGCCAATCTGACTATGCAAACATCGTTGCATGCAACGCTGGTAAGTTGTCCCTGCATTCTTCAGGCCAAAAGGGATGGTTATGTAATAGTATGTTTCATACGGGGTTATGAAGGAGGTTTTGATTTGGTCTTCTTCATTCATACGTATTTGATGGTACCCGAAATAAGCATCAAAAAAGGAATAAAGCTCAGAGCCAGCAGTGGCATCTATTATTTGATCGATTCGCGGTAACGCAAACCTATATTTTGGACACAATTTTTTCAGACTGGTGTAATCTATACACATCCTAAGAACAGTACTATCTTTCTTCGGGACTAATACTGGGTTCACAGACCATTCAGTATGTATGACTTCCCGAATTAAATCAGCTGCTAATAGCCGTATAATTTCCTTGCCAATAGCCTTCTGTCTTCTTCCGTCAAATCGACGGAGACCTTGTTTGACGGGTTTAGATCGTGGAATCACCTTGAGTTGATGCTCAGTAAGTTCCCTGGGTACACCTGGCATGTCCGCGGGACACCAGGCAAAAATATCCCAGGTCTCACGGAGGAACTTGATGAGATCGCTTGCCTATTTGTCGGTCATCCCAGTTCCCACTACGACAAACTTTGTCGGATCTTTGGGATCTAAAATAACTTGTCTTCTATTCTCGGAAGCTTTGAAACTATCTGCCGGCTTTCGGCTTTCTTTAACTGTCGGTGATAATTCTGTCGCCAGCTCTTTCAATTCCTCCTTTGCTATCACTTTTTCTGCGCAAAGGGAGTTTTCTATTTCCAGCTCGTTTGCCAATTTGAAGTCTCCTGATATGGTGATTACTCCTCCTTTTGGTCCTGGCATCTTCAGCTTGTTATAGAAATAACATGATGTTGCCATGAATTTGGCGAAAGTTGGACGTCCGAGTATTGCGTGATATACACTTTCGAACGGCACGACCTCGAAAGAAAAATTTTCCTATTGGAAATATTCTTTCTCTCCAAAGGTTACGTCTAGGGAAATTTCTCTTGGGGATCGTGCTTGCCTGCCAGGAACGATGTCGTGGAAACGTATATTGCTATGATTGAGCTGGGTCTCGGCTATTCGCAGATACATTATATTAATGCTGGATCCGCCATCCATCAGCACTCTTTTTAGCCTAGTGTTTTGAAAAATAGGACTTACAATTAGAGCTTGTGTGCCTGGTTCTGGGATATTCCCCGGATGCATGATCAGACTGGTCCCAGGTAATTTGTGTATTAGAGTACTTCAAGAATTTGGGGGTTGGTGGAACAACCGCATTTATTTCTCGAAGTGACCTCTTTGCCACCTTTCCTAAGCGAGTTGCAAGAAAAGTTAAATTGCATTATTCATAAACTCTCGGGAACTTTGGTTCGCCTTTCCGCTGCTGTTCCTGGATTTTTTCGTCACTGTCCGATTCACTGTCTTCTTTTCCAAATTCTGGCTTTTGCTTGGAGAATTTCCCTTTAAAACTCTTCCCCTTGCTCCTGGATCCTACACTGCCTTTCATATGCTTGTTAAGCTGGCATTGTGCGTTAGTAAGGGTGGGTTTCCCAAATTGTGAATGGTGGATACAGTTTTCCGACTTAATTCTTTCCCACTCTTCCTTTGTGTAGGAGATAGGTTCTGTGCTTCTTCCTTTCCATTTTCTCCCATTGTCCTTTCCAAAGGCTATGTTAACTTCTTTGAACTTTTGTTGTGCCTTTGGAGTGCCTTTTTTCTCAGAACGAGGCGTCTTTTTGGATTGAATCAAAGCGTCGATATTTCCACCTCTCGCTCTGATGTCATCTTCGGCCGCTGCGTGCTCATTTGCGGTTGTAAGCATAGATCCGAGATCTTTGTGATTTTTTGAACCGATCATGAACGGTAATAGACCTGGTTTTAAGCCGTTGACGAAAGCATGCATTTCTTGTACGTCAGTTACTCCAGAACAGTTGTTCTTCATTGCAGTCCTTCCTGAGATAAAGTCAACGTATGGCTCATCTTCAAACTGGGTGCAGCGGTTTAGCTGGTTGATGCTATTGGGGCGTTTGTAAGTTCCCCGAAAATGCTGAGTAAAAAGTCTAGCGATATCATCCCAGATATCCACGGTCCTTGATGGAATCCCGTTAATCCAATCTCTGGCTCCATCCAGTAACATTAGGGGGAGGAATTTTACTGCCTCTAGATCTGTCCCATTGTTAATCTGGATGGCTGTATAATAGTCTGAGAGCCAGGTATCTGGGTTTGTATTGCCGGTGTATTTTTGATATGTTGGACCAACTTTGGCGAAGCCAGAATGTAGAGTTATTCTTCGGATCCTGTCAGTGAAACACTTAGGTCCTAACTATAGATCATCTCTTTCCGCTCTATCGGCGTGAACGGAGTATCTACCGGCTGAATGGATAGAAGGGGATCTGCTCCTTTCTTTTCCATTGTTGCGCGAGCGCGCTTTTCAGAGGTTATCCCTATTTCCTCCGTTGTCGTGTCCTTCGGAATAAGGTGGAGTTCTACTCATGTATCTTTCCTTATTCCTAGGAGGAGTACGGGATCTCTCTCGCCTGTGAGGAATGTCGTATCTTCCGGCTTTTTTAATAGGGAATCTCGGAGGCGGCATTGCTTTTCCATCTTTCCGGTTTCGTTCTTTCCGATCTCAGGGGTTGATTCCTCCTTTCGGCGGAAGGGATCCGATTCTGGATGCTGCATCCTTGTTATCTGGATTTTTCTTGTCCTTCCTCATATCTCCTTTCTTCTCTTTTGAATTGCCTGAATCTCCAGGTTCTTCAGGTCCAGGTGCGCTAGCGACGCATGTGGCTGTTTTGCATAGGGCAGGGTCGTCGTGCAACTTCCCTGATGTTGCCTACCCTCGATGCTGTTGTTGCAATTCTTTTCCTAAGAAAGCATACACCACTTGGAGCTTTTCACCATTGGAGTACAAGTCATTATTGAGGATGGAGAATGCGGCTTCCGTGTTTTCTGGTGTCGTTTTGTATATAGGTTCGCCCTTGGCATCCATGCCGTTTACTTGCTTTTGCCAGGCAGGGTTTTGGAACCGTTCCTTTGGCGGCAGTACTTCCGGAGTTGCGATTCCGGGTAACCGTGTAGGTTTTATGTGAGATCTATTCCTTCTCTCGTAATCCTCAATTTCTTCCTGCTGCAACTTAATGTCAGCTTGGGTTTTTTGGAGGTTTTCCCGAGTTCTGAATAGATGTTGCTATTTACTTTGGAGAGCTTGTCTCATGGCTTCCAGCACTTCCGGGGGCTCGTGGGGTCCCACTGGTGTTTGAAGTAAATCCCGTTCATTCTTTTCTAAAATTGGCGGAACAGAGAATTCCTTCGTTTTCTTCTCCACAGGCTTGACTCCGCTTCCTGCTCCAAGTTCTAGGTTTTCGTTGGCTGGATCTGCCAGTTTTTTCTTCCGGAGTTTGTACTGTAGTTTCTTGGAAGCCTTGTTTCTTTTCTTCGAAGAGGGAGGTTTCTTACCAGGTTCATCTTCTATCAATTCCTTGACATCAGGGTAAGTTGGAGTCGTTTCACCATCCTCTCTTTCCTCATCTGGCGGAGGTGTTTGAGGGCTTTCCTGACTTTCGGTATCCGTGTTTTCATCCGGTTTTGCCATAAGTACTTTATGGAATCCCTCTTGAAGAGATTTGACCTTTCTTTCGAAAGCATCTTCATCTTCGTCTTCGGAATTGAGTTCATCCGATCCGGGTTCATATTCCAATCTCGCCTCGATGGCGGGTAATATGGAATCGACTTCCGAGTTTATCGTCACGTTGACGGATGTCGGATCTTCCACCTCTATTGTGGGATTGTTTTCTTCTGCCTCTTCCAGGGGATTGCTTTAATCCGTGTTTTCGGCGATCTCGGATTGCACCATACCGATAAAGTGCGATCTCATTGCGGGCATCTCCGAGGAGGCGGCAAATTCAGCAGAATATCGGCGATCTGAGCGAAATCGGGGATCATAGTCTTCTTCGACCGGGTATAGGGCGGGTGGGATAAATTTACTTCCACCACAGAATCCCATTGCCTCTGCAGTTAATCCGATAAAGATGTTTGCAGATCCAATTAGTAAAACGCAGGCACTTACCAGATGATTCCGTGCTGGCATGTACGATCCGTTGTCAAGGAAGCGCCCTACGTCGTTGTCGAATTCCAAGCTTCCGACAGTTATGGTACTGCCGATTCCGCCGAGTATCCCCAATCGAAACAGACCGCCTGACGTTGCTGGCCCCACGGTGGACGCCAACTGTCGAGACATCGTCGTAGAGTTCATAGATGGGAGTGCCATGAGACTACTGATAGAGACGTAGGGGGAACGTGGTAGTATGACGACCACGGACACCAAAGTTTACCCAGGTTCGGTACGTCGTGATTAGGCGGCGTTCCTACTCCTGCAATCTCACTAAATCAGGGCTGAAGCCTGAAGTATACAAAGTACAATGTGAGTTGGTTTTAGCTACTCAACGAGGATCAACTTCTCGGCGAGTTTGGCTTCTAGCTAATTGTATGTGTCTTTGTTCTATCCCGTCCGGCTTTATATAGATAGCGGGGTATATAGGGCTTACACAAAGCAAACCTAGAAGACTAACTTGGAAAGCAGGAAACCACCTTCTACTCCAAGCCGTACCAGGTGGGCCATGGTCCGGGTTCTTCTAGAATCCGGCTTCCGTGCGTCAGCTAACTGGGCCGCCTAATGGACTGTGATCCATTACCATTCAGGTCACCCTTGTAATCCGCCTCTTTGGGACACTATCAGTTATACCCCTAATCAGTATATATCCGACACGTCGGAAGTTCACGAAACATTGATAGGGAAGTACCAGCTCATACGTCTCGAAGTACATATTGAAGAAATAAAAAACCTAAAAACAAATTATTACCAATGCTAATAGAAGAAAAGGAACTAAACTGAACATAGCTAATCACTACACTCACCACCCCAACCCCAACCCCATGACATACCGTAATCATTCCTATACTTCACAAACGGAGGACGGATGAAGCCCCTCTCATACAAATCCAAATGTTTACAAATTTCAGAGCACACGTAGGCATGCTTAGCAGCATAGATCAGATGATTCTGCGAAAGAGGAGATAAACCCCACTAGCGATGCTCTTCAGCCGTGAGAACAACACTATCCTCGTATGACTCATCGACGAAGATTGCAGCAACGTCCATAATGGCCTGCTTGCGCGTAGATCCAATATCAGGATTTCTCCAACAGGCATGCATATCTATGTGGTTAATGATAAGCAAAGGGTGCTCACAGTAGTACATCATCTTCTTATCCTTAGGAATTTAAAAACAAACAAACTTGTACGCCCACTTGCGAAAAAAACATCAAGTTCAGAAGGGATACCATCAGCAGCACAATAGATGTAATACAACAAGCACTCTTGACCAACACATAGTTGGATAACAGTTGCCTTCTCCTTATAACCATCACGAGTATAAACTCTTGGAGTGATCTGAAGATCCACGCCAACAACCTTGTCCCTTCCCCCATATCAGCAAGAGATGCCTCCACCTTCTCAATCCAAGAAACTACAAGAGCTGCAACATTGGTGTAGACACAATTGATGATGATGGAACCATGCGCAGGGACAACAAACTCATCGGTAAAAGTATCAATGGCGAGTTTATTTCTGAAGGCATGGCGTACAGAGAGAATAGGACAGAACTGAACTGAATTGGATCTAAAAAAGAGCAGCGGAGAGACAGTTTAAATAGACTCGGAAAATATCAAACGGAACAAAATGGAAAAACAGAAACGAATAAGCATTATCCACGTGTAAACAAAAATTATGTTGCTAACAAATTCCTCTGATATTCGGTTGTAACAAGACACGGATGAAAACGTATTCGTTTCTTATTCGGTTATAAACAAAAATGGATAACAAACACAGAGAAGTTCAACAACGTACTAGTAAAAGTACAAACTAGAAAATCTAAGAAGTACATACATAAGATTACTTAAGAAACACTTACCTACCGATATGAAATTCCAGAAAAAGGTAGGAACCAATGCTCCAATAATTTGAATCTAAATTACTGAATGCGTATTACAAAAAGAAGAGTCATCCGGAGAAGTTCAGGCGGTAAAATAAAGAAGTTCGAGCGTACTAGACGAAGAAGTTTGCACTATAAAAACAAAGGAGAATTTTCTCCAAAAAAATAGAATAACACTAACGAACCCGGATACTATCTCAATGCACGACAAAAATAAAGATACTACCTCCATCACAGTTTACACGACGAATCTCCAAATCCACGAATTTTCATAAATAGGAGACGTTCAAACCGCATCTGGATTTGATTACACAATTAATTAGGCATTTTGAGAGAAAATAGGAACGCTCATTATCTCCCTTTCGTTTTACCTTCCGATTCTGCATGCAAGTGGCAGGAATTCTCATTATCTCTCCCTCCTCTGCATGCAAGTGGGAAATGGTCTCACAAATGCACTGGAAACGGTCTCACTAAAAATCATTTTGAGTACATAGTATGTAAACTAACAGATGTTAATGCACATAAAACACAGAACTAAAAAGAACACATGCACACCCGGAGAAGTTCATAACCAGACACAAAGAAGTTTAGCAAAATACTATAACACATTCTAAAAAAAATAGAAGTTTATTCAATACTGGAAAGCAGTACATGCTCGATATGAGAGAAGTTCGATAAAAGGAAAGTAGTCAAATTGGAAATTACAAATTATTAATCTGGTTCAGAGAGTCCGAAACCTAAACATGAATCTAAAAATATGATGAACATACAAATCACCATTCCCTGCAACGCTTATTGTTGGTGTTCTTCATAGCACGGAAACGACCCCTCTCATAAAAGTCCAACCGCTTCTAAATCTCATAGGCAACATATGCATCCTTCGCAGCGTATTTCATATGCTTATCAGAAAGAGGAGCATCAGCCCATAACTGATGCTCAACACTTGTCATACTACTCTTCATCTCAGGGCACCAACAACATCTTTCAATAATTGTTTCCCTGGCGTGCCTCTGTATATTTTGGGCTTCATATCTGGATCTTTCCAAACAGTTTGGATATCTTTATATCTCTGTATATGCAACTGAGAACTCTCTAGCATAACCACATTTTTGCTAGATCCAACAAACGTATACCTCCAGTTCTCAAGGAATTTGATAAATTTCCTTGTGTAAGACTGCTCAAAACTTACAGCTGATGTGATAGACCAAACAGTCTATCCCAACACATAACTGAAGAACCGCTGCCTTCTGAAAACGAAAACTTCCTGGAATGAACTCAACATTTGTACCAATAATCTTCGGTTTTACTTCAGCCAACAAGGCTTCTACCTTGTCGATCCACTCATGAACGGATACAGAGGAGTTGGTGTAGACGCACTTGAGGATCATGTCGCCATGGGCAGGGGCATCGAACTCCATTGTAAAAGGAAGGGGTGCCGTTGCCATTGGAAAACGAGGGCGTGAGTTTAGAACTACGAAACAGGGAGGAGGCACACTAGTAGGGAAAGGGCTACCAGTGACGAACAAATATCAGCTACCGCTGGCGAACTCTTGTTCGCCAGCGGTACAACGCCAGTGGTAGCAGGTTACCGCTGGCGAACAAGAGTTCGCCAGCGGTAGTGCAGGTTACCGCTGGCGAACAAGGCCTTGTTCGCCAGCGCTATGTTCGCCAGCGGTAGCTCCGCTGTTCGCCAGCGCTACTGGTTCGCCAGCGGTAGTCAGGGTGTTCGCCAGTGGTACAGTTCGCCAGGGGTAGGTACTGTGTTCGCCAGTGGTAAGTTTCACAGGTTTGTATTTTTTTCTTTTTTTTTGTATAACAGTTTATATATTCTGATTCTGTATATATTCCCAGGTCCAAATACATTCAAATTCTATAATTTATAAACTTTCACACATATAAATCACTGATAGCACATCGATAAATCATAGATACATATGCATCCATCCATAACGAATTTAACACATCGATAACGATATTAACACATCTATACATATGCATCCATATCCAATTCTCATAAGTACGAATACAACACATTGATCTCAATAATATGTCGGAAGAGTTCGAACCCAAAATATAGCCATCTAATTAGTTCAACGATTACACAGGTATGACTACTACATATCTATGCAACGTACGCGCGATATAGAGATCAATCGCAAAGAAGACTAGCTAGATATACGGTCCGCCTCCGCTTTAGCTTCCGCCTCCGCTTGCGATCTTTCGCTAGGGCTAGCGCGCCGTCCACTTCTTCATCTCTCTGTAGACCAAGATAAAAGCATTAGACCGGCAAAGGAAATCACAAGTTCTTATTAGGAGCAATTCGTAACGAATCGAATACATACCGTCGATCATTTCTTCCTCGATGTTGTGATCTTCTGTTTCTTCTCCGGCGGGAACGGAAGAGCACCTTCTAACGAGTTGAATGGTCTCTCGTCAGTCTGCTCTAGCACATATTGTCGCAACTCATTGTTAGATGGTGGGGTACCGTTCCAGTGGAAGGTAGATCCTGAAGTTACTACATCCTTATAGATGATTGTGCAGATCTTGCGCTGGATGCGACCAAAGTTTTGTCTGTACTCAGCATCAGACCATTCCACGATGCTGCGAGACCATTTGTCCACAGCAGACATGTATTGCAGACTATGTTGGTCCTTCACGATCTCCGTCATGTGTTGGATGAGGTACCATGCCTCCATTTGGCCGCCTGGCGCCTGCTTGGGGCAGGGAAACTCTGTTCTGTGTCTGAACACATATTTTCCTTTAATTTGTTTCTTCCAGTCGCAGAATCCTTCCCCCCTGATGTAGCCATCCATAGCATCATTGAGAACAGACTTGATGAGGGTGTAGTTCTTCTCCTTCATCGTACTCCCGGAGTCGAGATATACTGCGTGCGCGTCTCTCGGGTAGAGCATGATGAGGGTGCCGTATTTGTTTCTGCGCAAAACAGGAGAGTCCATATATATAATCCTCAAAAATTGTATATGCGCGAACTTATGTAAAGATGGGAAATATAACTTACTCAGGAAAGTAGGGCACGAGGGTGATCCTCTTGTGCATATGGTTAGTGAGCAACACTTGTTCGAGGTACTTTGTCGCTTTTGCCCTACCCTTGGGGTTGTTCAAGTACATGTCGTGCATGTAGTAGGGGTCTGCTAGCCCGATGTTTCTGACATTCTCTACGGATAGCTGATGCGCCAAGCTGAGCGTAAACAGACGGACGATTGACGAGTGGAGTGCTTTCATGTGGAACATCCGGAAAATGTCGTCAAATCTAATGATGATCTTGTTTGCGTTGCCTTCAGTGACAAATCCCGCCGTAGATGGCACCTTTGCGACCAAAACCGGCAGCGTTGGATTTTTCTCTTTGAGAAGCACCTCCTCCATATATAGTACACCGTCATGGACGCTACGCATATCACCTGTCAGCAAGGCGACCAACCTCGGCGGAAGCATCGGTTTCCCCAACTCATGGATCTGATGCCAGTCGGTTATGGGTATCCTATCCAATACACGTCCTGTCTGCGGCTTAGACTTGGTCCCCTCCACCGGTTGGCTCATCGATGCAACGGCAGGAGCCTTCTTAGTTCTTTTCCGTGAATACTTGATGTTAGGCTGAGTCTTATGAAATACATCAGCTACCGCCTCTTTGAGGGCATCCTGGCTGATGACTTCTTGCTCGGGGACTGCCGGCTCTTGAGAAGAGAAAAGACGCTTTGTGCATCGATATTTATCCGCCTCCTCCGCTGGCAAGAGAAGTTGATCAAGATCATCCAGGCCGGGCGCCCCCTCGTAAGGATCGTCGACGAGGTAGTCATTCGGGTTCTCATCTTCGTCGTCGTCGTGCTGCACGGACTTTGCAGGTGAGAAATCCTTGTGTTGGCTCGGGTGCCCCGACCCCTGGACCGGTGTTGGAGTGTTGGCAGGAGTACTTTCCAAACGAATTAGTGATTTCGGCCAGGTCAATGGCCAAACCAAGCATTGCTCCAGGTTCAACTCGCTGTCGGCTGCGGGTGGTTGGTTCGGAGGATCGAGAGCACCGCAACCAGGGAGCACCCGACTTAATGTCACTCTGAACACGTCCTCGGGCATACGAACGCCGTGGGATACGCGGTTCAGAGGTGTGATGATTTTTCCTTTGGCGACGTCCTTTAACTCGCCGTTCACATTAAGGAGCAATGTGCATCCCGTCTCGTCGGCCTGCGAAACGTCGCGCGATCGTTGTTAGAGACTGATGCCGTCACGAATCAAGTCATAATATATAATTAAGCAGTGCACGTTGAATTACCGTGAGGGCATTGAGCTCGGACAAGGGGGATGGACCGCTAAGTGTCGGCGGCGGCGTTGATGAGATGTGGCGGGGCGGCGACGGATCTTTGCGACCTTCCGGCTGAGGGTTGGGGGTCGGCTCGTTCCGCGCAGCAGACGCCACGACGGGGGCCGCGTTCTGCGGCGCCACGACGGGGGCCGGGTTCTGCGGCGCCACGACGGGGGCCGCGTTCTGCGGCGCTGGCTGCACAATTTGGGCTACGTTTATCTGCGGGAGCGGCCCTTGTCCTCCACCTAGCATCCACGGCGCTAAGGACTGAGCGACGGTCGAACAGATGGTAGGGAGGAGCTCATTGAGCCTCTCGTTCACAAGCTCGTCGACCGTCTTCTCCGGGCCCTTGTTCCGCTCCTTGCGCTTTTCCCTGGTGTCGGGGTAGTATTGCGCATGCCGATGACCCTTTCCGAGGCCATGCACATGGCTACGATTCGGCTTCTTGTCAAGGGGCACTCCCTTCATCGCGTTAAGCGCCCTAATGAAAGGGGTGTCATACGGGTCCTTGTTCGTCGTCGCCGAGGACCCCCCGTCAGATTGAGATAGGCGTTCTTTTTCTTGTTCCTCGATATACTTATCCTCGAGCAGCTTGACCTTCTCGTTCAACACAAGATCGCCGGGCTTTTTGGGATCTTCCCTGTAATGGGCCCTGACAAAATTTCTCACCTGCGGGTCGGTGATCTTGTCAAACGGGTTCGGCCCTTCTCTCTTCGAATCCTCCTTGGCCCATACTTTCTGCTTCCCAAGGTAACCCCGGCTTCCGAGATTGTGAGGGCCAATGTTCTTTTTTCGCTGTTCTTTCCCCCATTTAGTCAGCGCAATCCTTTCCGGTTTGAGTTCGTCGATCTTGAATTGGGCCAAGTCTTCCTCGGAAATGGAGGGCCACATCTTATGGATCTCATCAAAATCCTTACCCTTCGCAAGCATCTGCCGCAAACTGGATCTCCAAGTCGTAAACGCTTTGGCGAACTTGTTCAGTGCTAAGGAGTTGACCAGATTCTTCTTCAGGTCCTGGTTGTCGTAAGGATCCGGGAATTTATACCTTGTGTGCAGCTTCTCAATCAGCAGGGCGGAATGAGCCGTGTTTTCTTTAGCTTTGAGGTGCTCCATGTTAACGTTGCCGAAGTCTCGAGCTATGCAGCCTATCTGGTTTCCATAGCCCTTGGCATAACTCTCCGGCTCGAGGGGAGCACCGCTGGGGTCCACTTCCGTGAACTCTTCCCGCATGGTGGCGAGCATGTTGTGCCGCCTCTCTTTGCGCCTAGCCGCCGCCTCGCTACCGGAGGCGGTATCCCCGGTGCCACTACCGGTTTGATCACCTTCTGCGCCCGATGTATCGTTGTGTGGCTCTAGCTCCTGGCGAACGGTTTCGTCCATCTCGTCGTCTGCATCGTCGCCCTCCATCTCTAGATCCGGGTGCGGATCTACGGGTCCGCCTCCCGCGCTTAGCATGGAAAGCCACGCATCGTCGTTGTCTCCGCCGTGTCCGAGACCAGAACCACCCGCCTCGTCGTTGTGAGCCATATCTAATGAAGGAGAGAAAACCCGAAATAAGTTCAACAAATCCTACAATTTAGACGATGTACCCCATATGAGTCCAAATTTCTCGGACACTCTAAGTTGTGATATTTTTAGCAAAGATCATGCCAAAATTCACGGAAAATTTCGGCATGACCTTTGCTAAAAATATCACAAATGGAGTACCCAAATTTGCCGGAACGGAAATTAATCAACATTCCGGCAAATAAGGACTCACGTGGGGTACCTGCACATAAAAACCCACCCCTCATATAATCCCACCCCTCATATTATCATCGTCATCCACACGAAGGTGGGCACATATCAATACGACCACACACCATCTCCACCATCCATACACCACCATCCATCACCACCACCATCCATCACCACCATCCATACACACCATCCATCACCACCAACTCTGAATAATATATAGTTCACTCAGGTTATGTCGAGTTAATTCACAGCGATGGTGGTTCCAGTAATAATACCTACACGGCATCTTATTAATCTCTCTTGATCCACTGATGCTACATGTATAAATTGGCAGGAGGAGAAATAAATGAGGAGCTGTATGGTGGTTCCAGTAATAATATCTGCAGCTTCAACAGTGAAAATATATATGCACATGACACATTACTCTGTGCTAATGTAGTTGGTAGGATAGCAGACCAAGAATGAAAACTAAAACAACAACATTTCTGAAATCCTAGGAGATTTCAGTTCTAATCATTTCGATTTCAGCAAACAGTTTCTGTAATTATATATTGATTGTAACATGATTCAGTTTTGAGCCCTTTCATGATAAAATAAATGTAGTAACATGCATAGACAAAATAATCTTTCGTAGTACAGTAGGTTGAAGAGAAAAAGACAACTTGGTATCCAAAAGATAGGTAAACGAATCAGGATAAGATAAATATATAGCACCAATTGACAACTTATGATTTCAGTCTTCTATATAACATATTGGTCAAGCAAGAGAATTGTTAAGCCATTTATATGTGAGAATCAGACCTAAAGCTATGTGTTCCCAGAAATTAGAGCAAGACTAAGTAAAAGTGACAATCCTGAAGCCCTTGATCTGTGACAGAGTAACACTGTAAAAGAATTTGAGAGGGATAGACAACATTAAGAACAAATAGTTTGTGTTATTGGTGCAACCTGCCTATGAACAATACCAAATGGTTTTTCATTATGCAGCATTTCAGAAGCAGATCCAAACAGAAATGATCTAATGCTCTTTGCTTCGCATATCTAAACTTGGTGCAACCTGCTCAAGGCCTACTCATCGACCCAGAGAGCATTTTCGTTGTCCACTGTGACAAAGCTCACAAGCCATGCATATATTATCTGTAGCAGTTGTATGCCCATATCAAACGGTCATTACGCTAATAGCCTCCAGGGATTTCAGTACGGCGTGCATAAATTGTCTATGTAGCGCCGAATCAAACGATCATTTGTCCCCGTTGCTACCCACCAAACCTACATTTTTCCCATTACCTTGAATTTTTTTTACTTTCGACAAATAAGATGAAAATTAAACATTCAGCAATCATCTGGCTAGCTGCACCACACAACCCAGCTGCAGGCAGGCACAGAAACGCATGCACCCTATTAACATTACAAACCAGGCACCTACATCAAACACCTCTGAAATATAAAGCACCGGTTCTAGGGTCTCGCATATTCCTACAGTAGATGATGGACAGCTCGATATCACGAGGATACATCAAACAAACCATCTTTTGCCAAGCAAATATTGACAGCACACAACGATTTAAACTCAAACTATTATAGGGGCCAACAAAAAGGAACAGACCAAGTTTTACTCCCGCCTATAAATAGCACCAGGATGAAAAGATATAATATGGCCACTTCTGAAATTCTGAATTGTACAATCTAAACACTGATCAACGAAATCGAATGGTACTGGTACAGACCTTCTGTCGAACAGGTTGAGGGCGTGGCGGTTGCAGCCAGAAGCAGCGGGGCAGAGGGAGCAGCGCCGCCGCAGGAAGCAGGGCGGGAGCGCTGCGGAGTCTACCGGGAGGTGGCGGTGGCAGGTGGTGGCCGGCGGTGGTCGTGGGCGCGCGGTGGCCGGTGGTGGCCGTGGGCGCGCGCGGTTGCAGAGAGGGGAGGGCAGCTGGTGGCCGTGAGCAGCGAGGAAGAGGAGAGGAGAGGGGATGGAGGTGCGGCGCGGGGAGGTGGACGGCGGCGCAGGGAAGTAGATGGCGGCGGCGCGGGGAGGTGGATGGCGGCGCGCGGTGATCAGCAGGGAGGAGGTCGACGGGGGCGCACGCGTGAAACGGCTAAGTCTTTTCCCTCTGTGCTCTCTGTAGAAGGGAGGAGGTGGAGCCCACGCGTAAGTGAGAGGGGTAGCAGTACCGCTGGCGAACAAAGGTTTGTTCGCCAGCGCTGTGCCCGCACCGCTGGCGAACGTAGTGGCTGCTTCGCCAGCGCTATACTACCGCTGGCGAACAAAGGTTTGTTCGCCAGCGCTACCTTTTTATTTTTATTTTTTATTTTTCTTTGAATTTATTTAATGTATTATCTTTTATTAGTTTTTCTTTGAGAAACATTACTGATTTATTTTTCTTTATTTCTTTGAATTGATTTATTTTTGTTTACTTATGTTTTATTTTGTTTTCTTTATTTGTTTAAATTATTCAAATACATTTCATTTATAATAATTCAAACACATTACAAATTAATTTCAAACAAATTACAAATAATAATGTTTTATTTTGTTTTCTTTATTTGTTTAAATTATTCAAATACATTTCATTTATAATAATTCAAACACATTACAAATTAATTTCAAACAAATTACAAATAATAATGTTTTATTTTGTTTTCTTTATTTGTTTAAATTATTCAAATACACATTTCATTTATAATAATTCAAACACATTACAAATTAATTTCAAACAAATTACAAATAATAATGTTTTATTTTGTTTTCTTTATTTGTTTAAATTATTCAAATACATTTCATTTATAATAATTCAAACACATTACAAATTAATTTCAAACAAATTACAAATAATAATGTTTTATTTTGTTTTCTTTATTTGTTTAAATTATTCAAATACATTTCATTTATAATAATTCAAACACATTACAAATTAATTTCAAACAAATTACAAATAATAATGTTTTATTTTGTTTTCTTTATTTGTTTAAATTATTCAAATACATTTCATTTATAATAATTCAAACACATTACAAATTAATTTCAAACAAATTACAAATAATAATGTTTTATTTTGTTTTCTTTATTTGTTTAAATTATTCAAATACATTTCATTTATAATAATTCAAACACATTACAAATTAATTTCAAACAAATTACAAATAATAATGTTTTATTTTGTTTTCTTTATTTGTTTAAATTATTCAAATACATTTCATTTATAATAATTCAAACACATTACAAATTAATTTGGTTTTAGTTGTTTTCCATTATTTTCCTTCATTTTTCTATTTGGTTTCCTTTATGTTTCAAATAATATAAGTCCACACATTTGAAATAAAGAACAAGGTACATTAAATTTGTAATAAGTGCACATCAGACCAGTTGATCCATGCATATACAACTGACAAAATATATACATAGTTTCTCATCAGTGTTTGATTTTTTTGCCTTTTTTGGTCGCAGTTGCATAATTTAACCCCACATTATGACTTCTTCTTATGAATGGAAGACCATGCCTAGGTAGCGTAGTTCTGCTTCTTCTTGTTGTGTATGTTGCATGACTATCATCATCATCTTCTTGATCATCGTCAATATTTGGGTCGCCGAACGTGTCGAACTCGTCCTCATCAACGACTCCATCCATTCCGATGATATTTCTTTTCCCTCTCCTCACGACAACACGGCTAGGCCTTGCGGGGTCTGTTATGAAGAAGCATTGTGACACATGCTTAGCCAATACCCATGGCTCATTTTGCGCTGTGACATTCGCGCTTGATGAGGTTCCGGCTTCGGGAATAACCATGGTTGTAAAGTATTGGTCTTCTTTCCTGACGGTCGACATCCTAGCCCATCTGACGCGGAACATAGGCACCTTCTCTCCAGAGTAGTTAAGCTCCCATATCTCCTCGATCCTTCCGTAGTATCTTAACTTTTTGTCACCGGTGTAGGATTCCATCGTTACCCCTGAGTTTTGATAATCGGAAGTTTTGTCTTTCTCCTCTGTGTAGAAAGTGAACCCGTTGATATCATATGCTTGAAACGTCGCTAGGTTGGGAGCTGGGCCATGTGCCAAGGCGTACAATAGTTTATTTTTCGCACAATCCCTTGGCGGTGGATTAGCGACGATCACATCTTTAAACCAACGCAAGAAAGTGGAGTTATGCTCTCTGATTATTTCTCCTTCGGTCCTCCGCTTGCCTTGTTCACTGTACTTTTTCATAATCGAGCTCTTGTGTTTTTCCACCCAAGTATCGACCATGTCAATGTGTTGGAGAGCTACTAAGTTTGCCCTGTTAAAGTCGGTGCGTCGACAAGCCCGATCCACATGCACTTCTCTACGTCCATTTTTGTGACCTACTCCATCGAGCTTGCCAATGTGCTTGTTTCTGGGCAGACCAACTGGGTCCTCCACGTCCATATGATTCGTGCAGAAAGAGATGCACTCTTCGGTGAGAAAGCCCTGAACGATGCTTCCGTCCGGACGAGCTCTGTTGCGAACATATCCTTTGATGACCCCATTCATCCTTTCAAACGGCATCATGTTGTGCAGGAACAACGGCCCGAGATGGATGATATCGTCCACGATATGGACCAACAGATGAACACATATGTCAAAGAATGATGGTGGAAAGTACATCTCAAGCTCGCATAGTATCACGACAATCTCTTCCTGCAGCCTTGAGATCTGCTTCCCCGTGATCGACTTTCGAGATATAACGTCGAAGAAGTTACAGAGGCCAAACAGGGTTTCCCGGACGTGTTTGTCCATTATTCCGCGGATCGCAACCGGAAGTATCTGCGTCATCATCACGTAACAGTCATGAGACTTCATCCCGCTAAACTTTTGTTTCTGCGCGTCGAGGAATCTGCTTATTAGCCCTGAGTAACCGCTAGGGACTTTGACTCCGAGAAGGCACATCATCAATTTTGTGATCTCGTCCGGACTAAGAGTGAAGCAGGAGGGGGGGCAGTAATAGTCATTCCTCTTAACCCTTTTGGCCTTGCGACCATCCGTCTCCTCATCACACGATTGATCGCCGTCGTCATCATCCGGGCGTCCCCCCTGAAGATCTACCCTAATACCAAAATATTTCAGGTCGTTTCTTGCTTTCACCCCGTCTTTGGTCCTCTCCGGCATGTTGAGCAGCGTGCCAAACAAACTTTCAAACACATTCTTCGTGATATGCATCAGATCAAGGCAGTGAGGCGTATCGAGAAAGGGCCAGTATGGCAAGTCCCAAAACACCGACCTCGTCTTCCATACATCCAGAAGCGGTTTTGGCGCCTTTTGCTTCTTTCCAGGCTCTGGGCATTCCTTCCAATCATTCAGCAAATTGTAGATTTCTTCGCCGCACCTCTTACGTGGAGGCCACGGAGCTCATCCTCACCGTTAAAAAGGTCTCCTCGCCTTCTCCACGGGTCTTTGTTGGGTAGCCACCTTCGATGGCCAACGAAAACTGTTTTCGAAGACCCAGGATCTTTCGGAAGTTGCATAAACGTGGGGTCATCCATGCACCTCACGCAACCGTTATGTCCGTGGCACACCTGGCCCGCCACATATCCGTAGCCTAGTAGGTCGTGAACCGTACAGAGTAAGACAGCTCTCATTGGGAAATATTGTTCACCGAAGGCGTCCCATGTGTTCACCCCTTCCTCGGCCCATAGCGTTTCCAGCTCATCTTTAAGCAGCTTCAGGTATAGATTTATGTCGTTGCCTGGTTGTTTCGGCCCTTGAATTAGCATACTCATGTGAATATACTTCCTCTTCATGCACAACCAGGGAGGGATGTTGTACATCCATACAAACACGGGCCAGGTGCTATGGGTGCTGCTCTGGTTGCCAAACGGATTGAGTCCGTCGGTGCTCACACCCAACCTGATGTTCCTTGCCTCCGCCCCGAACGTTGGATATTCACAGTCAATTGCTTTCCATTGACTTGCATCTGAAGGATGTGTCAGAATTACTTTTTCACTTCGATTTGGATCTTTCAAAACTTTATTCCTCCTTTTCGCGTGCCAGCGCATGAGCTCTGCTTCCTTGCGGTCCGCGAAATACCGTTGCAGACGGGGAATGAGCGGAAAGTACCACACAACTTTCCGAGGAGCTTTCTTCTTCCCTTTCTTGTATCGAGCGGCGCTGCAAACTGGACAAATGGTTTTGTTCGCGTCCTCTTTCCGATAAATGTAGCAATCGTTGATGCACACATGGTATTTTTCGTGAGGTAAATCAAAGGGGCACACGACTTTCTTCGCCTCGTCGCAACTTTTAGGACAAGTGTTGCCCTCTGGAAGGACATCGTGCCAGTATTGCAGGCTTGCATCGACGCTTATGTCGCTCCATTTGTATCTCGCCTTCATCTGCAGAACATCGAGGGCCACTCTCAGGCGGGACTCTCCCGGACCGCAGCCTGCATACAACGGTGTCTTCGAGTCTATCTCTAGTTGCGCCAGCTTCGATTGCTCTCTAGCAGCAGATATCGAGTTAGTCGTCTTTCTCAAGAGCAGTTCTTTCAGATGAGGGTCACGCACAACTTCCGTTAGGGGTGTCCCTGTGTCCTCGTGATCTTCTTCCACGTCTTGTTCAACATCTTCTCCATGATCATGTGCTGGGTCATAAGGCTGATCTTGGTCCTGCTGTAGTTGGTCATGCTGTAGTTCTATTCGATCGTTGCTATTGTCCTGTTGCACATCATTTCCTACCGCCGCCGCCCCATGGACTTCATCATCTTCATCATCACTTACCCACTGACTGTTATACCCATCCATGAAACCATACCTTAGGAGGTGACTGAGCAAGTCTCCGGTAAAGGGATTGAGCAAGCCCCCTAGTTTGCACTTTCGACATGGACATCGTATCTCCTTGCGGCCATTTTGTAACATGTCTTCTGTCGCGTGTCTCAAGTAACTATTCACGACACGTTCACTCTTAACGACCACCATTATATGTCGCCTGCACGAGAGCGCGCGCCGATATAATTAATATTAGAACCAAACATAATATATATATATATTGCGATATTCACGGAAAAAAATCGGCATGACCTTCCTACAAATTGGAGGTTAGAGGAGTGCCAAACTATGCCGAGACGGAAATGAATCAACATTCCGGCGATAGTTGGCTACTCAATTTCATTCCACAACAAATTGCGCACACATGCATTTATCGTCTCCATCACACGACCATTGTTGAATCCGGTGAAATTTCACACATATTGCATATCGCGTGTATCCGGACAAAATTTATATACAAACTCATTTAATTATATATTATCATTCATCACACCTCAAATGAATAGATGCCCACACGATGATATCCGGAGAAATTTGGAGCTTTGGAGAGAAAGGGGTTAATTCTAGATCTAGATGGCTAGGGAGGAAAAATTTGGGGTAGAAATGATGTTAGGAGGGAGATAAACATATATATACCAACTAAAATAAATTTAGTTGGTTCAAAATAAGGTAGGAGGGTGAAGAAATTGGCATAATTTCGAGCTAGAGAGAGAAGAGGGAACAAGGTGAAGAAGAGAGAGTGGAGGGGAAAGTGGGTAGGTGGGGGTGCCACTTTGTGGCAATATCTGCGGACTACCGCTGGCGAACAGATGCTTCTGTTCGCCAGCGCTAAGATGCGTGCTGGGCCCACATCTTAGCGCTGGCGAACAGAAGCATCTGTTCGCCAGCGGTTGTGGGAGTAGCGCTGGCGAACAATACAGGCCGTTCGCCAGCGGTAAAATAAGGCAGCGGCGCTACCATTTCAAATCGCGCGCAGGTGGGGCCCAGGCATACCGCTGGCGAACAAGGGTGGTTGTTCGCCAGCGGTAGTGCTGGCGAACAGGCATAGTTGTTCGCCAGCACTATTAGCGCTGGGCAACAGCCATTCTAGTTCGCCAGCGGTATGGTGGTGGCTATAAGCCATTCCCTACTAGTGGCAATGGGAGAGAACACGGTAAAGAATTATATACTGTTACGATATGTAACAGAAAAATAGGATAATAATGAGAAGATAAGGGCTCGTCAAACGAGTATAACAACCGTAATCTCCCGGCCCTCTCCACCCGCAAACGCGGAACATTTCGAACAAAATAAAGAAAAAAATTTAACGCAAAATATTTTTAGTCATATACAAAAATAATAATTGAAAAAGGTAGCACAGATATGCAAAATAAAGAAGTTCGTTGTCACTACAAACTCAGTACAGGAGTGAGGTAGCAAGAAGTCCAAGTACTATGTCTCTGGAACATGAACAACAGAATGGGGTCATTGATAAATATAAAATTAGAGTAAAATTAAACAGTATATAAAGAACTGTACAAGCATAGAAAATAACTGAGAAGCGATTAAAAGGGAAAAGAGACACACGAACGAGATCAACACAATCGCATTGGCGAGCCCCCAGGTGAACAGTTATATCCGCGAAAATCGCCAACTCAATTCCAAGTCTAAACCTTATAATCGAGGGAAAATAATATAAATTCATGTTATAGTGACTAAATAAACACACCATCATTACAAATTCAACAATCTAAAAACAATAAAACGCGTTGATCGTTACGAACGACTACATGCAGAATTTTTTTTTACATGAACACGATCGCCGATGCGAACGATTCGAAAAATTACAAATTAGCGGAAAAAATCTACAAAATATGGTTCGTACCGCGACCACACAATTCTAACCAAAATATCTCACAGCACACCCGCGGACTTTGCTCGTTTTACGAACAACCAAAACAGCACGACGGAATATTATGCGGTAATTCATGCAAACCGCGATCGTATAGGCCACATACCATCTTCTGCATGTGATGTAAAAAAGTAGAGCTAGGCATAAGAGAATTATAGCCAGCTATCAGCAATATTAATTGGATATTAATTAACCATCTACACAAATGGAAGACGATATCATAAACTGTTTGCAAATAGAAGGCCATCCTAATGGAAGCTGCTAACGTAAATTGTTGCGGAATCTTACAGCAGTACCCTCCTATTACAGCCACGTGAGGTAAGGAGACTAGCTAACTTAAATTGTTGCGGAATATTACGGCTGGAACGAACCATTTTTTCTCTCTCTTTGAGAACGGGTACGAACCAACTTGAAAGCCGGCATCTAGTCAACTCCACTGTATCTTTGCCGCCAGAGCTGCCCCAACTCCGTCGCTTCCACCTGTCGTCGCTCACTGCGCCGCCACTCCCCTCTCCCGGCGACGCCATACCCATCCACCGAACCGTCACCTTCCAAATCCCCCGAACCGCCACCTCCCAAATTGCGATTGGTGGCACACACGCTGGCAGAGGAAGGGGCAGGGGATGGAATTCGAGAGGCAAAAGTGCCGTGGGTACTCGACGTCGTCTACTCGATGATGTGGAGGAAGAAGATGAAGTTGATCATGATAAAAATGATAGCGAGCCATCATGCGGATAAGACATTAGCGACTAGTAGTACTGTGATGTGCAGCTGATTAGAATGTGAAGGATTTGTTGTTCTCATGAATGAAAAAATGATTTGTAGTTCTCGTGCATTCGACGAAATTATTTTCACTTGTTCTGACTCTTAAATGGTTCTAAAAATCACTGCAGTATGATAGGATTTGTGAGTTTATTACAAAAATGTTCTCTTTTATATTAATGAAAAGAAAATGGCAAATTAGTACGATTGGATGTTTGTGTGATTTCAATAGGTAATTGGCATGTGAGTATGAATCAGTATAATAACTTTAACCTTTATTTTTAACCTTTATTATCCTCCGTCATAAGAAATATGGGTAAATTGGTGTAAACTATGTGACATAGAGGATCCCTGATATTTTGTTGTTCGCTACAAGAAATATGCTATCTTGTGACTCACCATATTGGTCACTGAATGGTCACGTAAAATCATTTGTGACCATTTTGTGACCAATATGGGTTGGTCAGGTCATGGTCACGGGCGTCATAAATAAACCACAGCGACCTTCTTCGTGAGTTGGTCATGGATGTGTACGATCAAAATAGAAGGTCGCAGATATGCTCACGCGTTGTTTGGCCGGATCCCACGTGGCACAGCTGACGTGGCAGATATGTGACCAAAATTTGTGGTTGTAGATCAGATTCGGCCTGGTCCAGTTCAGACTTGCATATGGGCCCAGCCCATTTAAATATTTTTTCTCTCAATTCTGGACGGCTATATGGGCTCAGGCCTAGAGTTCGCCCCATTTATTTGTTAATTCTGGCCTAGTCCAAGAGTTGAGCCTAAGTTTTTTTTCGTATGTTTTTTCCAATAAATTTAATGGCCAATTACTGGGATTTCTGGAACGATCTTATTACGCTAAATACAGATCAAACGCACCATATGGGCCAAAATACGGAAGCAAGCAGTTCATTCTTTGGTACAGAGAAGTTCAAACTGATTGCAGGGCACTATTCTACACCCGGTTGTAGAATACCTCGTACATACATACATATATATATACTCCTAGGAGTACGTACTCTCATATTGAATATACCTCGTCTACGAGTATATTATAGTTATTTATTATTTTTTATATACCTAGTTAATTATTCTAAGATACCTCAATACAATGTTTTGACAAAAAATATCACCAACATACTTAGTTTTTTGAATATACCTTTTTTACGCAATAAAGTATATTAAAAATATCACCAACATACTTAGTATCTAGTATTGAATAATAAAGCATATTAAAAATGATAAAGAGGTATATTTGATTCTTTAATGTGGTATCTTGAACGCAGTGAGTACATACACCCAGAACCATTTCTCTCTCTCTCTCTCTCTCTCTATATATATATATATATATATATATATATATATATATATATAGTTAAATTAACAGATGCTCCATGGTGTCCATGCTCCTGTACGAAATACTATACAATTTGTACAGGTATATTCCATTGATACTTCGGATACCTGGACCTTGGGTACACACGCTATTTTGCCTAGTGCCACGTAAATCAAGCAGTTTGGAATGAACCATGGCCATTTCAACAAGCAAAATATGAAGTTAAGGGGGTTCTATGTTGCCCATCAATGAACATGATGATGGCTTGGTCCCTGGATACGGAATCGGGGGTACTAAAACAACTTTTATTTTTATTTTCCGAACATCTTCATATTGCGTGTGCTTTATATCACACTCAGTAGATTTTAAAATATTACCAACAGAATCCGGGACTCATAGCCAAGAAACTATCGATCAACAAGCTACGAATGCTCCGTGACAAAATGTCACATTTCTTGGTTTGGAATGTTATTGCTGAAGGGCCTGACGACATGTGATAACGTATTTTTTTCTTAGAGAGTGATCATGATGTTAGAATATTTGAATTTGTGATCTCATTTCAATATTCTACACGATGGTTCATGCACTGTTAATTACTATCATAAACTCAGCATTACTATGGAAGTACTACAATTGAATTGAGCTCAATTACCAATATATTTACAATTTCACTGCTTAGTTTAAATATTTGGTATAATCACAAAAAAGCTTGCATATTGCCATGCATTTGCTCCATCTGGACCAGGCTGCGAAATTCTAGACAATAACGGAACATCCGAAGTCAACAGATGTGCTTTAAATAACCGACTCAAGGCTAGTTCAAAAAACAAACGTGGAGCCTCCAAAATACTCCGGACTCTCCATAAAATGAATAGCCGGGTACATATTGAAACCGTTTCTGGACAGCGCGAGGTTATCCTTTATTCGAATGTCTCTGTATAATCTGGACCATCTGACAAAACTGGTTTCAGACTGTCTCACTAACATAGACTCGTCCGGGTAAACGGCCCGCCTCTACGTTACGTAGTGCGCTTTTGTTTGGACCGCTTGTGCCAAACAAATTATTTATGTCGTCCCGTTTTCAAAACCATTTGAGGTATGGCGTTTCAGAGAGGCCCGCGAAACCGGCTCCCATGGGCCTGATTATTAGCACCTTATCCAGTGAACCGGTCAAGGAATCCACCGCAAGTCTATGCACGCAAACCAGCTGAGATCGTGAGTATCGTAGTAGTGAGCTTATAGGTCTACACCCGATACCGGTGTGAAAAGGGGTAGAAAAGTGCAGGATTTTGCTTGGTTGTGTTAGGGTAGCCCCTAGGAACACCAGAAACAAACTTATACCTAAACTCTTCACAAGATTCCCTCTGGTTCGACCAAAGTGAGAGTTTTCACCTATAATTCTACAAACTCAATAGAGAGAAACTGAAATGGTGAAACAGCTAACATCCCGTAGTGGAATATTGAGACATATACAACCCAAAACACACTTGTACACGCTTGGTACGGCAGCACCAAGCTTTCGATTTGATTCCGATGCTCTAGAGCCATTCTCATGTGAAACTCTAGCCCTGCTAGAGAAAACCCCAACTTATATGTCTACACCCGGTACCGGCGCCAAAAAGGGGTAGCAAAGTGCAATTTTTTCCTTGATTGTGTTAGGGTAGCCCCTTGGAACACCCAAAACAAACTTATACCCTAAGTCTTCACAAGATTCCCTCTGGTTTGACCAAAGTGGGAGTTTCCATCTATAAATCCATAAACTCACTAGAGAGAAACTGATGACTTGAAACCACTAACATCCCAGAGTGGAATCTTGGACATCTCCAACCCAAAACACACTTTTACACGGTTGCTATGCAACCACTTTGCTTTTTTTTTATTCCGACACTCTAGAGCTCCTCTCCGCAAAACCCTAGCCTCGCTGGAGAAAAGGAATGTTTATAGGTCTACACTCGGTACCGGCATTAAAAGGGGTAGCAAAGTGATAACTTTTTATCTGGTTGTGTTAGGGTAGCCCCTAGGTACACCTGTCGTGGGATAATCACGGCAGACGTTACCTGGGGTAACTTATCTTGGGGCAATTCGACTCTGGTGTTTGGGAGAGGGTTTAGTTCAGGGGAAATCATGCTAATAATCGATCTGGTAGCTCTGGCAATCAAGTCGCCGAGTCTCCGATCTAGGGCTACAATCTCAGCTCTCGTATTACAGGGGATACTCGAATATCTGGTAAAACTCGTGCTAGTCTAACCCTAGGAGCCGGTTTATATATTACCCGGCCCCTTGGCTTCCTATCCAAGGCATACTCGGAGTCCTACCCAGTCACCGCATACAAACACTAAATTTCCTTATAGCAACCCACAATCCGGGTTACGAGGCCTACACTACTTCTTGGGCCTTCTAGAAACTACCTTTCCTTAAGCCGGGTCTTGCGCAGTTCCCTTTGGGCCGAGTTACACCTTGGCGTTAGCCTACCGGGTTATCATCCCTCCATCAGTAGTCCCCAGAATAGCTTGGGCTTCGTAGGATCCACCTTGAAGCGCACGCTATTCCCTGCAAAATAATAAACATACAAGTCCATAGAATTCCGGGTTAAAATGCTTTGATAACACCTAGGCCTAACTCTGTTGGTGGTCCATATAGTAACCCGGCTTTCTCCGAGCCCGACATAGTTTTCCCGGGTCAGCACTCCGAGGAAACACATAAGACCCGGCTCACACTGTGCATTAGCTAGTCCGAATATCGCGGAGTTAATCTGCTCCGATCTTTTCCGGATATCTCGTAACGAGCCCTTAACGTATCCCAAAAAATCCGGTCGGGTATCTTTTTTCCAAAAATTTAGCTCGTGCCGCTCAAACCTAGGGTGCTCCACCCGCACCTATAAATAGGTGTTTCCAAGGGCAACCCTAAGCCCAACGCTCCATTTCCCCTATCTCTCCATCTCCAACTCCTTCTGGCGCCCTCTTCGTCGAGCTCAAGACCGCGCCGTCACGCCGTCCACGAGCGCATTACCGGAGACAAGCCGCCGCCGTCCGCGCGCCGCAGCGGTCTCCGTAGCGCTGCCGTTGACCTCCGCCGCCACACCCTCGAGCAGCTCACTAGAGGGTCTTGGGGACCACCGCAACTGCGCCATCTGCCGCCACCACGCTCTCCTCCCGATCCCACCGGTAAGCGATCTTGCTCCATGGATTTCTCCTTTAGCTTAGATCGAATAGATTGGATCGGGTTCTGCCCCTAGATGCGTTTCTTGTATCTTGCTAGTTGAACACTTCACGCCTCGCTATTCCACAATCAACACTAGTTCTAGATTCAATCGCACACCTCACAGAACATCTCCGACATTTGTAGTCACAAATTTCCTCATAAATTTTTCCGCCTAGATCCAATCTGTCAAAATTTCTTCGCAAGTGTTCTTCAGAGAGTCGGATAATGATCATTTTCCGGGTCTCAAGTCGCTTATACTTTGCATTTTGTCTCCTGTTTTTAGATTACGCCCATGGCACCCAAAGCCAGCACAAAGACGAAGGGGAAACAGCCGGCTAAGGCGAAGCCGAGCCAATCTATCTCTGCCAATTGGGCGAGGTCCACTGTGACCAAGGCCAAATTGGACGAGCTCGCAGAGTCGGGCGTCCTCCCCGCCCAGGAAGATATCCACTGGCGCGTCCCTGGGGAGGAGACTCCGCCCACTCCGGGTATAGACGAGGTAATATGCTTCGTAGAACACGTGATCCGGGGTTTCCGTCCCCCGGGTCATCCCTTCTTCTGCGAATTACTGAACCACTATGGTCTCCGAGTATTTGATATAGGACCCAATTCCATGCTCAACATTACCCATTTCATAGTCTTGTGCGAGTCATACCTTTGTATTCCTCCAAACCTCGCTCTCTTTCTAGAACTATTCCAGTCCAAACCGTGCCGCGAGAGCGGCGATGGGGCCCTCCTAGTTTGCGGGGGGGTTTCTATTCAAAGTAGAAAGAATTCCCTAATGTCGACTTTAAGCCTTAACTCTCATGTAAAACACTGGCAAAAGACATATTTCTATTGCCAGGAAACCTCCTCAGCCGGTGAAAAACCATTGCCGGGTTTCACCGAAGACCTGCTCACACTGTCCGAAAATCTCAACTCTTATGCCTCTGAGTCGGATCGAAAATCTATCCAACCCCTCCTCGCCAAACTCGCTGTTCTCCCGGCTCAAGGCCTCCTTGGACTTAACTTAGTCAAAACCTGGGTTACCTTCCGGATCCAACACAACGCTGTCCAGCCCAAGCTTATGTGCAACTATTCTGGCACGTCACGGATTCCCTTCGCTACTCGCTAAGGAATTACCCGGCCGCGGATGAGAACAAGGTTATGAAGAACTTCCTAACTGAGAAGTTGGAGGTGATCCGGACGATAGCCGGCTTGGAGCCATTTACCCGCGATAACCCGGCTCCCGCTGTAAGAACCGGTTTCCATTGCTTCATCGACTAATACTTTTAATGCACACTTATTAATTCTTATCAGTGTACTTTTTCCTCAGGAGGACAACGCTTTCTGGAAGGTTGACACCCCACCTCCTTCCGAAAACTCCGAAGAGGAGGAGGAGGAGCCAGCTGACTCGGAGGAAGGTAACATCCGGGTTTCGCTTATCTCCATTTCTGTTAACTCGTTTTCCCACATTTTTCTCTTTTTCCGACTATATACTATGTTTTCCAGGGTTGGAGGATAAGGAGGAGACCCAGAGGGACGAGAGTGAGGCAGAGCCGGACGTTGAGGTTGGAGCCAAGAGGAAACCCCGAGGGGTTGTATTCAAGGTTCCGTATTCCTCTATCGCCTCCAAACCGTATTCATTCGCTAACATGCGCGAGCTTAACCAATGCTTGTCCGATTCGCCATACTTGAAGGAGCCCGCTCCAGTCAAGCGCAGGGTAACCCGGAACTCCCCGGCTGAGGATCCTCTCAACCTGGGTATCCCTTCGTCCCCAGCTCGCGGTGCTGGTACTTCCCAAACCCATCCTTCCAATTCTCCTCAAAAACATCCTTCTCCCAATCATCCCCAAGCTGGACAATTCCGGGTCTCACTTTCGGACCCCTTAAAAGCTTCCTCCGGGTCTAGGAATGACCTCCCCCCAGACTTTGTGGTGAACACTGGGTAAGCTGCCTTTCTTGCTATTCAACATACTAATAATTTCCATAGCTTTCATTCATCATATACTAACTGCTTGTTTTATTTCCCTCAGAGCCAAGGTCACAACCAGCGACCCGGACGATATGGACGTCGATGACCCGGCGAGGGAGGATCCGGTAGATACTGTGAAGGCCGCGGCTGGCGGCGCTGAAGAAGAAGAAGTCCCATTGAAAGATCCGGCCGATCAGGAGGCCGAGTATCCAATCCCCTCGCATACACCCGGGGATGACGACGTCGTGATCCTGGGCACAGGAAGGAGTGAACCCACTCCCAACACCCAGGCGACCCGGGTGTCCCCCCCCCCCCCATGAAGGAGAAGACTCCATCTCCGAGTAACCAGAATCCCAGTTCTTCCAACCTGGAGCTCGACAAACTTTCCTACGAAGAGATGATGAATGTGCTCTTTGCTTTGAAGACGACTGAAAGAGATATCTTGGAGGCCATGGCTGCTGAGCACCAGGTAATCCTGATCAACATTACTTATATACTCATCTAGTCCCCAAGTTCCGAGTGTAACTAGGCAAAGTTTTACTCGGTGCTTCCTTTTATATCCGGCCTTTTCGTATATCCGACTAACCTTTCCTTTTCCCTCCTCCACAGGCACAAGTGACCCGGTCTGAGGAGATTTTGGCCAAAACCAATTAGCTCCTCGAGACCGAGTCAAAGCTGCGGGCAGGGCTTGAGGTTGAAGTACAGAACCTCGAAAAAGATGTTAAAAAGAAATACCACACTGCTGAGAATACGTTGAAGAAGCTCTCGGCTCAAGTTGCCGACACTTATCGCGCCTTGCTTGGTAAAAATTTCTGACTTTGCTTGATTATAATCTGGGTTTTCCATTACGCACGATACCCGGATGCCATTGCCTTAACTTTTTCTGTGATACTGCAGGCCCGGGTGAAGCAGCCCCAGATTAAGATGATATTGAGAAATTGAAGACTTTGAAGGGTGTGATCAGGCAATTTTCCGCCGGTACTAAGTGGATTCTAGAGGCTGTGCAGTGGCCAGCTATGTGCTATTGTGGCTTGGACACTCTGCTTGACGCGTGCTCCACTATCCCCGAGTGGATCGAACTGTGGAAGCGCTCGTCATGCCGGGTTGGAGTAACCCGCGGGCTTATGCTGGCCAAAGCCTATTTTCTCAAGCTTGAGCCGGCAAAGCTCGTGGCCGGGTTTCCCGAGTTCAACCTCGACGGCTCCAAATTTTCCGGCAAGGACTTTAAAGCTATTCAAACTGAGGTACGTCACTCGGCGAACTTGATCGCCGATAGTCTGGCATTAAACAAGATCGTCACACCTTATGATGCCGAAGACAAGCCGATCAAGGCGGATCTGCCCAAGCCCTTTGACATGCTGGAGAGGTGGAAGGTGGAGTCCGCCAAGAAGAGGGAGGAAGCTGCGAATAGAAGGGCTGAGGACGGCACTACGCCTTCCTCCTCTACGCCGGCTGTTCGTCCACCAGCTCGCGCCGACTCTGCCGCTAATCCGGGTAAAGGTGCTGAGAAGACCGCCGAAGAGCTAGTCCAGGACCCGGCTACCAAGGACAGCGTTGAAGACTCGGCCAAGGATGCCGAGTGAAGTTTCATTTTTCACTGCCTGAGACACTTTATTCGGCCAATGGGCATCTAAAACAATTATTCTTTTAATAGTGCGCCTGTGCACTCTTCGATACTATTCCCTCGGTTTGTAATACGCTAAAACCTTAATAGCTTTTGTGGCCCTTCTGGCCTTTTGCATGGATTTAATATTTCTTAGCCTTAACTTTTCGTTCGCTGGTTTTCCGACTATCGCTATTTTTCCTTTTGTGAGACTCGGTTTCCAGGTCTCGAGGGTTTTGACAAGTGGATTTTTTGTAAGTCCCCAAGACTCGGATTTTTGGGTTTTCAAGCTTAATAGCTAGATAATTTGTTACTTTTTTCAAATTCCCAAGTCCCCAAAGCCCGAATTTCCGAGTCTAAGGGTTTGGAGTTTTCAAAAGAGCAAATTGTTTCTGCTAAGGCCCAAACCCTAGAGTTACTCATGTAGGTTTGAAGTTATGCTTAATATATTGCGAGTTTCCGGCTGTTAACCTTGTACTCTGCATAACTTGTGGTTTGGATGACCCTTTTGATCCTCTTTGCTGTAAGCCGACTTTCGCGTGGATAATCAATGCTGCTGTAACTGTATAAAAACAGGGTCAGGCAAGTCCCAATGGGAATTATGACTGATTGTAATTACACGCTAGCCAAGCATGCCACGTTCTTGCGAGTCACATCGAGCTTAAGCAAGAGAAATCAAGAAAATTTGGCTCTATTGTCCGGTTATAAGATTGTAACCGTACTTATTCCAAGTAATCGGTCCTTATAACTTAATGGCATCATGGCCGGGTCTTTGAGTTTGCAACTGTGCTATTCAAGCAATCAGCCATCAAGACCTAGATGTATGTAACTTACTATAAGAACTAATATACTAAAAACAAACAAATAACCCTAACCTGACAGGGAATAAGAAAAAAAAGGTAAAAACAGAAATATAAAAACTTAACAAATGACACACAAGAAAGAAACAAAATCATTGTTTAACCATCTCTTTATTGATATGAGAAAAGTTAGGTCAGCAAGCCGCCTCATTAAAAACCCTCTAGTCCCCTTAGGTACCCTGGATAGGAAAAGAGTGCGTCTGAAACCTGCTGCCTGTTACATCGTGTAGTTCCATTTGTGAGTCTGGCCTATTCTAGGTGTAGTAGGGACGTAGCTGAGCCACGTTCCATGGTCTTTCCCTTTCTTGCATAGATGAAGTAGTGTGAGCGGTGTCATTGACAGTATCCGACTCTTCCCTTGCATCTATCAAATAATACGATCCATTGTGTGCAGATTCCGGCTTATGATGAACGGTCCTTCCCATGGTGGAGATAGCTTGTGTTTTCCCTCTTTTGACTGTACCAGGCGCAGAACCAGGTCTCCTTCCTGGAAGACCCGGGTTTTGACTCGCCGGCTATGATATCTCCTCAGATCTTGCTGGTATATGGCTGATCTCTCCAAAGCTTGTTCTCTGTGTTCTTCTAGCATATCCACGCCGTCCTGCCAGGTCTTCTCATTCTCCACCTCGACGTAAGCCGACACTCGAGGTGAATAATGTCACTCGGCAATACTGCTTCTGCACCATAAACCATGAAAACGGGGTCATCTGAGTAGATCTGTTAGGTGTGGTGTTAATCCCCCAAACCACTGATGGTAACTCCTCGACCCATGCGCCAGAAGCTCTGATGCACGGGACACGCAGCCGTGGTTTTAACCCATGAAGCAATTCCTGATTTGCTCTCTCCACTTGTCCATTAGCCTGTGGATGAGCTACAGAAGCTACGTATAGGCGGATGCTATTGTTTCCACAAAATTTTTCCATCTCACCCAAGGACATATTGGTTCCATTGTCCGTTATTATGCTGTGAGGGTACCCAAACCGATAGATAATCCTTTTCAAGAACTTGACTGCCGTGACTGCTTCACAATTGGTAACTGGCATAACTTCAACCCACTTGGTAAACTTGTCAATAGCCACCAATAGGTGTGTCTTTTTGCAAGGTGACATGTGAAAGGGGCCAACCATATCCATACCCCAAAAAGCAAACGGCTAGGTTAGGGGGATGGTTCGCAATTCCATAGCCGGCACATGGGTTTGGCGAGCGTACCTTTGACATCCACCGCACCTTGCCACCAAGCGCTCCGCATCTGCTAGGGCCGTGAGCCAGAAGAAGCCGTGTCGATAAGCTTTGGCCACAAGGGATCTTGTGGATGCATGATGCCCACGATTGTAACATCCCAAGTATGAAAACTCCCATTTAGAATGTTTTATTTCTTGTTAAATTAAGTTTTGCATCATGACATCATCATTGCATTTGTTTTGGCATTTGGTTTCCTTTGTTTTCATCTGTTTTCCCTTGTTTTCCCATTTGAAATTCAAACAATATTCAAATATTTGTTTCATACTTGTGCTGTCACAATTTTTCACATGAAAATTTCAAATCAAAACATTATTTTGTTTCCAATAACTTGGAAGTTCAAACCCTTTAAATTGCTTCTTTTCCATGTTTCAATTAATATCAAAAGTGCTCAAATTCAATTAAAATACAAACAGCAACTAATTTGAAATGTTTGAAAAACAAAAGTTTGCAAACTAGTGCTGTTACAATTTCCAAATGAAATATTCAAATCAAAGCAATTAAATTGTTTCCATTAAAGTTGTAAGTTCAAACTTTTAATTGGTTCCTTTTAATAATTCATTTAATATCAAAATTCATTCAATTTCAACTAAATTACAAACAGTAACCAAAAATTCAAAAAAATTGAAAACCAAACAGTTGCACATTAGTGTTTCTGTAATATCTAATTCATAAAAATTTATCCCTAAATTTCTCTAAACCCTAAAACCCACTCTTTCTCTTCCTTTTCCTTTTCGGAAACAAAAAAGAAACAAAAAAAAAATAAAGAGAAACGCAGAGGGAGAGGCAGCAGGCCCAGCCCACCTAACCCACGGCCTGCTACCCCCTCCCTTTTCTCCTACCTTCGTACGGCACGCCATCGGGCGCATCCACGTCGACAGAGAAGAGGAGGAACGGCCGAGCTCCTCCCCCCTCCTCCTTATAGCTTCCCTAGGCCTTCCCCCTCTGCCCTAGCTCTGCTCCCACCTCTCTCCCTCGCGCCGCCGTCGCCTACCTCTCCCTCCTCACTCCTATGAAACCCTCCGTTCTGAACCGCACCGCCACCACCTGTATTTCCGGTGATCGCCGCCGGGATGACTAGCCTTCGAGCTGGTTAGGTACGGGAATCGATCCCCCGTACCCCCCTCGTCCTCCTCGACCACTTATCGGTGACGGAGGTCCACCGGAGCGCCGCCGCCGTCTCCGACCCTGCCGCCGTCGACCTCTGTCCGCCTCGAGCCGTCGCCCTGCTTTCTCCCTCCGTTTTCCCCTCGGTGAGCACCGATCCTTTCCACATCTCCTCTCTGCACGAGTGCACGCAACCACACGCATCCCTCCACCCTTACACGGCAAGCAGCAACGATCGCCGCCGGCCACCGTACCTGCTCTATACAGTTTCAGTTAACTGAACTGAAGTTCAGTTAACGCGCGGATCTGAAACATATCCTCCCCCGTGCACCTTACCTGTCACGAAACAGCAGCGTAGCGCAGTGGCCAGAGCGCTGCTCCCGCGAGCCCCCGGCCAGAGTTCGAGTCCCCGCGGGCGGATTAAACCCCCAACTTTTTTCCTTGCCACGCCAGCGCCCAGGCCCCACAGGTCATAGGCCCTGGTTGCCACACAGGCACGCACCCACGCGCCACGCAAGCACAGCTGGGCACTGGCCCACTGCCAGTGGCCCAGAGGCAGCACTGCGCGAGTAAGAAAAGCCCCAGGGGCCTCGCTGTGATATTTATTTTCGCACCTAGGCCCCTAAACCAATCTGTGTAGTTTTAAAATTACAGAATAGCCCATAATTTTCAAAATTGAATAACTTTTGAATTTCAACTCCAAATAAAATAAATAAAACATTATACTGAACCAAATTTAATTCTCTACCTGTTTAAATCATTTGTTTACTGTTTTGAACAATTCAAATGATTTCAAAATTCAAATTCAAACAACTCCTTTTAAATTTGGTTAATTCCATAACTAATTCAAACTTACTTCAAATGTCACATATAAAATATGTTTTCCATGCTAAATTGAACCACCTTTTCAAATATAAACTTTGTTTCATGTTTTGAATAATTAAAATTGGTTAAATAATTTAAACCTTGTTTAAATCATTTAAAATTGCTAAATTCATAACTTGGTCAAATTAAATTCTTTTTGAACATATAAAATATGTTTTCAAACCAGAAAAGTATAAACTTTTCAAATATGAATTTGGTTAATGTTTTGAACAAATAAAAATTCAAATAAATTCATACTTGAATTAAATTCATTTAAATCTTGTTTAAACTTGTTTAATTCATAAGTAATTTATTCTAAATCCTTTTTCAACAAGTGAAACATGTATTCCACCTAAAATTTTGTGTACTTTCCAAATATGAACTTTGTTATCTATTTTGAACAATTAAAATTGGTGAAAACAACAAATGCTTGTGTAACACCTTTAAGAAACCAATATTTCATAACTTAATAAATAAAATTCCAAACTTGGTAAACTTCATTTCAAATTGATTCTATTGTTGTTTTCTTTTTGTTTTCCTCATCCATGCATCATGCTAATCCACTTTCACCTGTTGGTTAGTTGTAGAGCAATTATTTCAATCTAAATTCATGGGCTTTCCATATGCAACCCAAATTGTATAGGGGTCCATTTAATTAAGTTACCATGTCTACTAGCTTACCTTTGATGCATCAATTAAATTGTCATGCATCATCCCACGATTGGGCATTATGCCATGTTATTGATTGTTTGCCCCTCTGTGTTGTTTGTTTGCTTCTTCTCGAATAGACGACGACGTTGAGACAGACGAGGTTTACGACACTACTTCTGAGGAGTTAGCTCAGTACCAGGCTGCTGAGTTTGCAGGCAAGTATTCACTCACATGAACCATTGTGTTCCTTTCCACACCGGATACAGATACTTTCCGTTGCCTTTTATGCTAGCCTTATGAGTCGTTGCTTGTGTTCGATCCTATCACATGTTATCCTTTAACCCTGATATAGCCTCACCTCCACACCTATAACCCCGTTGCTTGTTGCCCGTGTCTTACTAGCATGCTTAGGATTGTTTATGCTCGAGTCTGCTGTACGTTATTTCTGTTACCATATTTATTATGTTCTGGGGCTCGATGTTTAAACAATCAACTTGTTAATGTTTGAGGTAATGCTAATTTGATGATAAGGCACCGGCAGGAGGCCCGGCGTGGTTTTGAGGCCTGCTAGTGTCGACCCTAATTAGGAAAAGGGTCTTGTCTACTGATCCATGATGAGCGCACTATCCGCACGTGGGAAGCGTGTATGGGCGCCCCCTCAATTTGATTCGATTCGCATCTCGTCCAAATCACCTCATTTAGTTCGGGTTTTCCATTTGCCGCACGCATATGCGGGTACGAACCCGAGGCCAGGGTGGAGCTTTTGTAGTCGGCATTTAGGGAGACACGTTCTTAGAGTGCTATGAGGGTCCCCTTTTCTTCGTGGGGCTTGATTAGCCGTGCGCTCAATTGCACGGGGTTCTTTGGGCTTGATGCGAAGAAGAGTTGAGTTGTGTTGAGTGCCCCGCTTGGTGGAAGGGCCATTCCATCTGGCGGGTTATTCTTACGTGTACGGCCAAATTGGTGCACCCCTGCAGGGATAAATCTTCTCGAGAAGCCGTGTTTTCCGCGGTTATGGTTGACTTGGTGAAAGTACTGGCTAACAAATACTCAGAACAACTTACACCTATCTAATGATAATTTGACTAGTAATAGCCTTATTGACACAACAACTTGACCCATCATTAATACAACTGTGTGAGTTATCCTCGGATTGCTTCTTTGGATAAGGGGCGAGATCCAGGATGGGTTTGTTTGAGGTTAGTTATAGTTGGATACGATGCGCTATCTTATCCCCTTTCTTTTAGCCGGAAGTTGTAGCATGTTTCTGTAGTTGGTTAGAGCAGCCTGCTGCCGCACTTTTGTATCACCTATTCTTTCCGTTGAACCCAAAGCATCTGTACTTGGTGTTGACGGGTACACTATGGTATCTTGTGAGTCTTGCTTGCCAGTACGTCTATGTACTAACCCCTTTGGGGTTGTGGTTTCCGTAGACTACGTTTCCGAGGATCCCCATGGTGGCTACTACGTGGAGTATGACGAGGTTGCTGACGAGTAGATAGCGGACCCGGGCAGGATCCGAGACATCGTGGATAGGCTCCGTCTTTTCGTTTCCGGCCTCTTAGGCCTATTTGGATCTTGTCTGTACTCAGACACTTTGGATGCTTCCGCTGTGTTGTAATGATGAGTTGTTGGGACATGTGTCCTCTGGATGATTGTATTTGCTATCTCTGCTCTAGTGAGAGCTATTTGCAACTTACTTCAATCTTTTGTGTCTTAGAGATATGTTGTGATATCAGTTGTTCTAATGTCGTTGACGTACCATGTGTGTATGTTATGAAGTACGTCAACGGAAGTGTCCTGATTTCTATGGGATGGTTTGCGCAGTCGATGCATAGTAGAGAATGGTTGTCACACGTTTACGTGTTGGCCTGGTCATATTGAGATGCGGGTGCCGGTATGCCCCGTAAGCCATTTGTTCTACTGTTTAGCGGACTGTGAGTATCCTCTAGAAGTCCGGGTGCGATAAATGGTATCAGAGCCTGTCTGCCTGTAGGATCCCTTTTACTGGTCGCAGTTGAGTCTAGAAACTATTTTGTAGCTATATAGGAAAAATGAAACATGAGAGTAGGAATTATGTTCTTTTTCTTCTTTCCCCACCCACCCTCCCTTTTCTGGTAAGGAAGTGCAACGTTGTTTTCTCTTCTCATCTAAACTTTCAAGTTAGGATTTCACGTATCCTGGTTTCTCTAGGATAGTTATATCTACTAGACCATAGGAATGGAGGTGGTTGTGACATGATTTATCATGTTGCCTACTCATGATTGAGAACGGAGGCGTGTAAGCCCCGGAAGCAGATCCTCTATTCCTTAAGCAGTAGATATTGATCCTTTAGAAGCCCGGATGGGTTTTCCGTAGTACCTTAGGAGTTTTGGTCTCGTGTCTCCCCAATGTTGCTTCGATATCCTGTTCTTCTCAACATCCTTTTCGTCCGTTGAAACCTTGTTGTTGCTTTCCACTTCAGTTCTTCTACCGGCGTCTAATCAAAACTTCCCCGATCATCTGCAGATGGATCTCAGGTTCTACCCGCAGGTGGTTCGTATGACTCGTTGCGAGAGCACTGCCGGTTATCCGGAGATGCTGAGAGACATGGTCACTTTTCTGGGGTTCCGTTGGGCACCAGAGTACCAGGTCTACGAGCAGCAGCGAGAGTTTGACCAGACCTACTACCAGGCTATCGTCTACATTCTGTCAGATGATGGTATGAGCGTTGTCCACCGCTACGAGGCAGTAGGTTCCACAGTGGATATGGCTGTGCAGCAGGCAGCTTATGTGAGCCTCACCGTCCTTCGTGCTGACTACTGGGGATTTGACGATTCTATCTATCGCCACATCCCCCGTGGTTACATCACTGCGGAGGGAGCTCACTTCACTCTCTACGACAACTTGGATGTCTACGAGCATGATAACTCCAGGCTGCACACCACCGCTCAGTTTGTGAGGCACAGTGACGCAGTTGCCAGCACACTATCTCAGGAGTTCGCTTCAGTCAGAGAGCAGCTCTACCTTGCTTTGACCCGTCTAGCGACTTACACCACAGACTTTGTTGGAGATGAGCGCTTTGCACGTTTCGATCAGCCAGTTGGTCGTCGTCTGCCAGATGCTGGAGGTTACGAGCCGATCAGAGGTCCACTCCTCAATCTTGGTGCTGGTTACATTGGGATTCCACGCTTTGGAGCAGAGGGAGTCGACGCTATGTACTTCACCACACCTAGAGTCGCTCTCAGACCACGTCAGATCTACGTGGATCGTCGTTCTACCTACTTTCGTGGGCGTGCTCCTCACCGTACCTCTCGCCGTACTCCTAGCCGCCGTCCTGCGTGATGAGCATGGGAGTACCGATGTATCCATTCTTAGCTATGTTTAGTTATCCTTTGGCGTTCGAACCATTTGTGGTGTGTTGGATATTCTGATGTATTTGAACATGTGATGATGTACCTGTTGGTTATCTATTCATGCGTCGGAATAATCTCTCTTTCGGTTTCCAAGTCTATCCTTTTCTATTGTTGTGCTAAAATGCATTTCCATTCAGGATGCCGCCAACAAGGAACAACCCGCCTGAGCCACCGCCAATCACGGAGCTGTTGACTCAGATGACCCAAGTCATGGCACAGATGGCCCAATTTCAGACTAACCAGCACAACAACCAGAATGCTCCACGAATCAGCATCAAGGAGTTTCTCAGTCTGGGCCCAAGAGCTTTCGTGGCCACACGCGAGCCTCTGGATGCTGATGACTGGATCCGTGAGATAGCTAAGGCTCTGGAGATTGCTCACGTTGCTGAGGAAGACAAGGTCAAGTATGCCTCCTATCTGCTGAAGGGTCAGGCAGCTACTTGGTGGGAAAACTACCAGGCCAAGAGAGTTGGCTTTCCAATCAACTGGAATTGTTTCAAGGAAGCTTTCCTGAAGCACCACATTCCAGATGGTCTCATGGAAAGGATGCGTGAAGAGTTTTGCTCACTCAAGCAGGGCAAGCTGGACGTCATTGGCTATCAGAGTGAGTTCAATCGCCTCGCTCGTTACGCTGGTGATGAGGTGTCCACTGAGGCTAAGAAGATGGCAAGGTTCCGCAGAGGTTTTAACCCGGAACTCAAGTACGCCCTCACCAATATCAAGGCCAACAACTTCGAGGAGCTCGTTAACACCGCGCTCAATGAAGAAAATGGGCGCAAGGCGTTCGAGGAGTCTCGCAAGCACTCGCGTGAGGGTGGTTCCTCCTCCAACATGACCACCCCTACGCAGAAGCGCCGCATCTGGGTGCCAAATGGTGCTGTCACTCGGGCTCCATACGCCCAAGCTTCTCCAGGCTTCGCTCCCCGCCCACCCAACCCTGCTCAGATGCATGATCAGAGGGCTTCAATGGGGCAGCCAAGGCCAGGGCCTCCTCGTGTCGTCACTTTCTACAAGTGCAAGCAGACGGAGCACTACGCTGACAAGTGCACGCAGAGGCAGCTACCTCCACCACCACCTCGTCCCAACACAAACCAGGCAATGGTGCGCGCTCCCCCGCCTAAGGCCTTCAACTCCAACAACAGGCCTGTCGGGAGGACCGCAAGGGTGAATCATGTCAAGATCGACAAAGCTGAGGAAGCTCCTGACGTCGTTCTAGGTATATTACCCGTAAACTCTTTTCCAGCTAAAGTGTTGTTTGATACCGGAGCATCGCATTCTTTTGTGTCAAAGATTTTTGCCACAACGAACAACCTAATGGTGGTTCCACTAAGCAATCAAATCACTGTTCACTCACCGGGATCTCAAATGTTGACTTCCAAGATAAGTAAGGATAATCAAATCCTAATTGGAGGCCACATATTCCTTGCTTCACTCATGTTGCTGGGAAGTTCTGACATTGATGTCATTCTTGGTATGGATTGGCTGAAAGCTAATAAAGCAAGGATTGACTGTGCTCAAAAGTCAATAACTCGGTTCCACCCCTCTGGCCAGATAGTCTATTCTCCAAATGAATCAAGTTCCTTTCAGCTGTGCAACCTCAATGCAAAACCTCTACCTTCACTTGAGAATGTTCCGGTGGTTTGCGAATTCCCTGACGTCTTTCCAGAAGAGTTGCCAGGGATGCCTCCGGACAGAGCAGTTGAGTTCGTGATCGAGCTTGAGCCAGGTACTGCTCCAATCTCTAAGCATCCTTACAAGATAGGAACTCCCGAGCTGAAGTTGTTGAAGGAACCAATTGATATGTACATGTGTCGCACCCGGACTTCTAGAGGATACTCACCGTACGAACTGAACAATATTTTGATTGGATTACGGGGCTTACCGGCACCCGCATCTCTTACGAGTAGGCCAACACTTATGTGTGACAACCAATCTTTACTATTCACCGTCGATGTAAACTATCCCGTAGAAATCAGGACACTACCATTGACGTACTTCATACCATACACACATGGTACGTCAACGGCTTTGAGCAAGATGATAACATAACATATCTCTAAGACACAAAAGGTGGAAATAAGTTGCAACTGGCCCTCACTAGGGCAGAGAATAGCAAATACCATCATCCAGAGGACACATGTCCCAACATAACATCATTACAACTCAGCGGAAGCATGCAAAGGGTCTGAGTACAGACAATTCCAAATTGGCTTAAGAAGCCGGAAATGAAAAGAAAACGGAGCCCATCCACGATGTCTCGGATCCTGCCCGGGTCCGCTAACTACTCGTCAGCAGCCTCGTCAAACTCCACGTAGTAGCCGTCACATGGATCCTCGTAAGCGTAGTCTGCGGAAACCACAGCCCCAAATGGGTCAGTATATAGACGTACTGGCAAGCAAGACTCACAGTTCACCAAAGTGTAGCCCGTCAACACCAAGCACAGATGCCTTGGGTTCAACGGAAGAAAGGGATATAAAAGATGCTGCAACTGGCTGCACTAACCAACTACAGAACATACTACAACTTCCGGTCTAACAGAAAGAGATAAGATAGCGTATCGCAACCAACTATAGCTAACCACCAAACAAACCCATCCTGGATCTCACCCCTTATCCAAAGAAGCAATCCGAGGATAACTCACACAGTTGGAATAATGATGGATCAAATTGTTGTGTCAATGAGCCTATTACTAGTCAAGTTATCATTAGTTAGGTGTAAGTTGTTCTGGGTACTTGTTAGCCAGTAGCTTCACCAAGTCAACCATAACCGCAGAAAACACGGCTTCTCGAGAAGATTTATCCCTGGAGGGGTGCACCAATTTGGCCGTGCACGTAAGAATATCCCGCCAGGATGGAAATGCACTTCCACCAAGCGAGGCACTCTACACAACTCAACTCTTCTTCGCATCAAGCCCAAAGCACCACGTGCTGTGCGTGCGCGGCTAATCGAGCCCCACGAAGAAAAGGGGACCCTCATAGCACTGGAAGACCACGCCGCCCTAAATGTCGACTACAAAAGTTCCACCCTGGCCTCGGGTTCGTACCTGCATATGCGTGCATCAAATGGAAAGCCCGAACTAAGTGTGGTGATTTGGACGAGATGCGAATCGAATCAAATTGAGGGGGGCGCCCATACACGCTTCCCACATGCGGATAGTGCGCTCATCATGGATCAGTAGACAAGACCCTTTTCCTATTAGGGTCGACACTAGCAGGCCTCAAAACCACGCCGGGCCTCCTGCCGGTGCCTTATCAGCAAATTATTATTACCTCAAATTAACAGGTTGTTGTTTAACATCGAGCCCCAGAATATAACAGAATATAATAACAGAAAGTAACTGATAACAGACTCGAGCAAAACAACCCTAAGCATGCTAGTAAGACACGGGCTCAACCAATGGGGTGATAGGACTGGAGGTGAGGCATATCAGGGTTCAGGGTATCATGTGATAGGTTCGTAACAGAAGCAACGATACATGTGGCTAGCAGAAATAGACAACGGAAGGTATCGGTAACCAATGTTGAAAGGAACACAATGGTTCATGTGAGTGATATCTTGCCTGCAAACTCAGCAGCCGGGTACTGAGCTAGATCCTCAGAAGGGGTGCTGTAAAGATCGTCTGTCTCAACGTCGTCGTCTATTCGAGAAGAAGCAAACAAACAAGACAGAAATATAAACAATCATTATCATGGCATAGTGCACAATCAGGGGATGATGCATGTCAGGTTAATGGTTGCATCAAAATAAACTAAGTGACATGGTAACACAATTTAAATGGACACATATGCCATTGGAGTGCATATGGCAAAAGGTCCATGAATTAAGTGGGGACAAATGATCTACAACTTAGTACCATGTGAAAGTTTATTACCATGATGCATGCATGATGATAACAACATAATAACAACAATAGATGCAAGTGGAAAAGGAATTTAACAAGTTTGGAAATTATTTTAAGTTTGGAAAGTTTGGTTACTTAAAGATGTCACACAAGCATTTGTTGTTTTCATCAAATTAAATTGTTCAAAACAAATAACAAAATTTATATTTGAAAAGAACAACAAATTTTAGTTGGATTACATGTTTCAAATTTTGAAATAGGAGTTACGATGAATTTATTATGACTGAAACAATATTAAACAAGTTTTAAATGAATTTATAACAAGCATGAATTTTAATTGAATTTTTATTTGTTCAAAACATAAATTCAAATTCACATTTGAAAAGTTCATATTTTTCTAGTTTGAAAACATATTTTGCATGTTCAAAAATAATTTATTTTGAGCAAGTTATGATTTTAGCAAAATTTAAATGAATTAAACAAGGATTAAATTATTTAGGCAATTTAAATTATTCAAAACATGAAACAAAATTTATATTTGAAAAGGTTATTTGAAATAGCATGGAAAACATATTTTATTTGCATTATTTGGAATTAGTATGAATTACTTATGAATTTTATCAAATTGCAATTGAATTATTTGAATTCAAATTTGAATTGCATTTTGAAATTTCAAAACAGGAAACAAATGATACCAAAAGATAGATAATTAAATTTAGAGTAGTGTGCATATTTTATTTTCATTATTTGAGTTTATAAAATAAAAGTTATAAGGGTTTTGAAACCAGGGACCAATCTGTTAAAATAAAAGGGCTGGTTTTGATAAACAGAAAGTGTTAAAACCATTTTATACCGCACTGGAACCTAGGCACTGCCACTGCAGCGTGGGCCTGGGGCCAGCGTGGCAGGCGCGCGCGTGCGTGGCAGCTAGGGACGCTGACGGGTGGGGCATACTTGTCAGTTGCGCGAGCAAAAAGTGTGGGTTTTTATCCGCGGCCGCGAGGGATCGAGCTCGCGACTGCGCGCAAGCGAACGGTGCAGTGCTACCACTGCGGTGGTTGCTTCAGATTCGACAGATACAGATGTGCGGCCAGTTTATGATTCAATAGGTGGTTAACTGAACTTTTGCGTGCGCTCGTTTGACTGAACTGTGACAGCGAACTTCGCCGGCGATGAGCGGATGCGGGGGATGGATGCGATGCTTGCGGTGGCTGCTGATGCGTGTGCAGTGCGTGCGCAAGCAGACAGAGTAAAAGGAGGAGGAGGTGGTGGTCGCTCACCGGCGTTTGTCAACGTGGCAGAGGCTCGAGGTAGCTCCCGCGGCGGCGACGGCGTGGTCGTGGACGGCGTCGCAGATCCAGGGGGTCACCGAGCTCCTGGAGGTGTCCAAACGAGAGAGGAACAAACGGCGGGTTGGTTTTCGAGGCTAGGAGGTGGGGTAGTGGTTCATGGAGGCTGCGGCTAACGAAAATTCAGAGGGGGGCTCGGTGGTTTCTCCGGCGAGAGATTCAGAGAGGGAAACGCGCCGGGGAGAGGAAAACGGCGGCGCCTCGAAGGGAGAGAGACCTAGGGTTAGCCGAGGGTGGCTCGCTGTGCCCTAGGGGGGTTAAATAGGGTCCGCGGGGTTCTCCTGGCCGTCGGGGGTGGCCATACGGCGACGTGGCGCGGCGGAGGTGCGCCGTACGAAGGAAGACGACGGGGAATAGATCGCCGAAACGGTACCGGGCCAGCTGGGTTGGCTGCGCGCGCGGAAAGGAGAGAAAAGGGGCTGGGCTGGGCTAGCTAGGTGCTGCGCGCGCGTCCGTTTGCTTCTTTTTCCTTTTTCTGTTTCATTTTTTTTTTTGCTGAAAACAAAATGGAAGAAAAAGAAGGCTTTTAGGTTAGCAAAAATTTGGAAAAAAAATATGGTTAGTTTAGTTTTTTAAATAGCAACTAGAAACCAACTTTTGTTTTCCAAAAGTTTTCAAAACTTGCTGTTTGTTAATTAAACCAAAATTTGAATGAATTTTTATATTAAGTAAACATTATGAAAGCAAACCATTTTAATAGGGTGGACCCTATGGTTAAGTTGATTAAAATAGTTGATTTGATTTGGAGATTTTTATAAACTCAAGTTGGGTGCTGATTTGAAGACTTGATTTGAATTTGAAATGGTTGTTAATTAATGCCTTAATATTGAAAACAAGGTTTTTATTAGGGTGACCCCTATTATTAAGTGGATTAAAACATTAGAATGGTTTGGTATTTTTATAATTTCCAAATTAGGTGCTGTGGGTGATTTGCTTTGAATTTGAAACCACATTGGAATTAATTAATGAAAATAAAAAGCACCATTTTATTACTTGATCAATATGGAATAATATGAAAACAAGTGGGTTGTTTTTATTTGAGACTTTTATTTAAAATGTTGTAACAGAGCAAGTATGAAATAAAGTTTGGAAATAAGTTGAATTTCAAATGTGAAAACAATTAAGAACAGATGCAAAACAAATAGTAAACAATGCAAACAAGTAGATAAACATGATGACATGATGCAATGCTTTGATTAAACATGAAAACAAACATTCTAGGGGATGGTTTTTCATACTTGGGATGTTACAAAACGCCCCCCCTTGAAGGAATCGCGCCCCGAGATTCCTACTGAGAAAGGAAAAGGTCCGGATACTTCTTGCGAAGATCCTCTTCGGTCTCCCACGTTGCCTCTTTATCGGAATGATGCGACCACTGCACTTTCAAGAACTTGGTGCTCTTGTTGCGAGTCTTACGCTCGGTCTCATCGAGAATACGAACAGGGTGCTCCTCATAAGATAGATCATCTTGCAGTTCAATGGAATCATGATCAACTGCACGATCTGGATCTTTGAAACACCTCTTGAGCTGTGACACGTGGAACACATCGTGCACCTTGGATAGTTTTTCTGGAAGTTCAAGACGGTAAGCATTTTCTGCCCGCCTTGAGAGAATGTTGAAAGGACCAATGTATCTTGGTGCAAGCTTTCCTTTCACACCGAAACGATGAGCGCCTGTGAGGGGAGTTACACGGAGATATGCTTTGTCACCAGGAGCATAGACCATATCCCTGTGCTTGCTGTCATAGTAGCTTTTCTGACGAGACTGAGCAATCTTGAGATTGTCACGAATGATACGAACTTTCTCCTCGGCTTCCTTAACAATGTCAGGGCCTAAGAGTGAACATTCACCAGGTCCAGACCAATTGATTGGACTCCTGCATCTGCGGCCATACAGTGCTTCAAATGGTGCCATACCTAGGCTTTCCTGGTAGCTGTTGTTGTAGGAGAATTCAGCATATGGAAGGCAATCCTCCCATTTCATGCCAAAGGAGATACCACATGCTCTGAGCATATCCTCGAGAATCTGATTGACTCTTTCGACTTGCCCTTGAGACTGAGGGTGATAAGCTGTGCTGAACAGAAGTTTGGTGCCCAATGCATCTTGGAAACTCTTCCAGAAATGAGAAGTGAAGATACTTCCACGGTCTGAGCTTATTTCCAATGGAACACCATGAAGAGGAACAATCCTTGCTGTGTAGAGCTCTGCTAACTGGCTAGCTGAGATAGTTTCCTTGACAGCAAAGAAGTGAGCTACTTTAGTGAGACGATCAATAACAACGAAGATTGCATCGTTGCCCTTTTTGGACTTTGGAAAACCAGTAACAAAGTCCATTTCAATCATGTCCCACTTCCACTCAGGAATTTTCAGAGGTTGGAGTAGACCGGCTGTTTTCTGATGGACTGCCTTAACACGTTGACAAACGTCGCATTCAGAAACGTATTGAGCAATTTCACGTTTCATGCCAGGCCACCAATACAGAGTCTTGAGATCCTGGTACATCTTTGTACTTCCAGAGTGGATGGAGAGAGGAGTTTCATGATCCTCCTTGAGAATGGTATCTTTGAGACTTTGAACTTGAGGAACTGCAATGCGTCCTTCAAAGAACACAGTTCCTTTGTCATCAATTGAGAAGGACTTAAATTTCTCCTTGCCTTCTTTGATGTGCTCAACCATCTTCTTGATTTCAGTATCACGACGTTGTTCAGAACGAATCTTGTCCTCGAGAGTTGGACTGGCTGTCAAGCTAGCAAGGTAACCTTGAGGAACAAGACCAAGGTTCATCTTCTGGAATTCTTCATGAAGTGGAGGTTGGCTTTCCATGATCATGAGATTATTGCAATATGACTTGCGACTGAGAGCATCGGCCATAACATTAGCCTTGCCTGGAGTGTAAGAAATGGTGAGATCAAAGTCTTTAATCTTTTCAATCCATCTCCTTTGCCTGAGGTTTAGATCTGGCTGAGTGAAGATTTATTTCAGACTCTTATGATCGGAAAAGATTTCAGTTTTGTTACCCAACAAGTATTGTCTCCATTTCTTGAGGACAAACACAACTGCTGCAAGTTCAAGATCATGAGTGGGATAGTTTTGCTCATGTGCATTCAACTGTCGTGAAGCATAAGCCACAACTTGACGTTCTTGCATAAGAACTGCACCTAGACCTTGGAGAGATGCATCGCAGAATATCTGGAAAGGTTTGGTAGTATCTGGGCCAACCAGAACTGGGGTAGAAGTGAGCTTAGTCTTCAGGAGATTGAAACTCTCATCACATTGTGGAGTCCAAACGAACTTCTTGTCCTTCTTTGTGAGATCGGTGAGAGGTTTGGCAATCTTGGAAAAGTTTTGGACGAAACGACGGCAATAGCTAGCCAAGCCAAGAAAGCTTCTAACTTGTTTTACCGTCTTAGGAGGTTTCCAATCAACAATTGCTTTAACCTTTTCTGGATCAATGGCTATGCCCTTGGCAGAGATGACATGACCAAGGTAAGCAACTTCTGGAATCCAGAACTCACATTTGGAGAACTTGGCATATAGACGATGCTCGCGAAGTTTCATGAGAGTGAGACAAAGGTGTTCTCCATGCTCTTCCTCGGATTTTGAGTAGACCAGAATATCATCGAGATATACCACAACGAACTTGTCGAGGTATTCATGGAAGACAGAATTCATGAGTCTTGAGAATGTCGCCGGTGCATTGGTGAGACCAAAGGACATGACGGTGTATTCATATAGACCGTAACGAGTGGTGAAAGCTGTTTTTGGAATATCTTCCTTTCTGATCTTTATTTGATGGTAACCCATCCTCAAGTCCAACTTTGAGAATATTGAGGCTCCAGCAAGTTGATCAAAAAGATCATCGATACGAGGAATTGGATACTTGTTTTTGATGGTTTTCTCGTTAAGAGGACGATAGTCAACCACGAGTCTCTTTGTTTGATCCTTCTTGGCAACAAACAGAGTTGGGCAACCCCAAGCGGAGGAACTAGGTTGAATGTAACCTTTCTCCATGTACATATCGATTTGCTCCTTCAACAATTTCAGTTCAGGAGGAGCTATCTTGTATGGATGCTTAGAGATTGGAGCAGTACCTGGTTCAAGCTCGATCACGAACTCAACTGCTCTGTCCGGAGGCATCCCTGGCAACTCTTCTGGAAAGTCGTCAGGGAATTCACAAACCACCGGAACATTTTCGAGTAGAGGTAGAGGTTTAGCATCGAGGGTGTACAGCTGAACAGAACTTGATTCATTTGGAGAATAGACTATCTGGCCAGAAGGGTGGAAAAGAGTTATCGACTTCTGAGCACAATCAATCGTAGCTTTATTGGCCTTCAACCAATCCATGCCAAGAATGACATCAATGTCAGAATTGCCAAGCAGAATGAGGGAAGCAAGGAATATGTGACCTCCAATTAGGATCTGATTCTCATGACTGATCTTGGAAGTTTGCATAGTTGCTCCAGGGGAGTTTACTACTAGCGGGGAACCCAAACCAACAAAAGGTAGTTTAACTGCTGTCGCAAAGATCTTTGATACGAAAGAATGCGATGCTCCGGTATCAAACAACACTTTAGCTGGGTTAGAGTTTACGGGGAATGTACCGAGAACGACGTCAGCAGCTTCCTCAGCTTTGTCGGCCTTGATATGATTCACCCTCGCGGTCCTCCCGACAGGCCTGTTGTTGGCGTTGAATGCTTTAGCCGGAGGAGCACGAACCATTGCCTGGTTGGTGTTGGGGCGAGGAGGTGGTGGAGGTAGCTGCCTCTGAGTGCACTTATCAGCATAGTGCCCTGTCTGCTTGCATTTGTAGCAAGTGACGACACGAGGTGCATCTGGCCTTGGCTGCCCCATTGAGAACCTCTGAGCCTGCATCTGAGCTGGGTTGGGTGGGCGGGAAGCGAAGCCTTGAGAAGCTTGGGCATATGGAGCCCTAGTGACAGCACCATTTGGCACCCAGATGCGGCGCTTCTGCGGAGGGGTGGTTATGTTGGAGGAGGAACCACCCTCACCCGAGTGCTTGCGGGACTCTTCGAACGCCTTGCGCCCATTCTCCTCATTGAGCGCGGTGTTCACGAGCTCCTCGAAGTCCTTGCACTCGATGTTGGTGAGAGCGTACTTCAGTTCCGGTTTAAAACCTCGGCGGAACCTTGCCATCTTCTTGATCTCAGTGGAAACCTCATCACCAGCATAACGAGCGAGGCGATTGAACTCATTCTGGTAGCCAATGACGTCCAGCTTGCCCTGCTTAAGAGAGCAAAATGCCTCACGCATCCTTTCCATGAGACCATCTGGGATGTGGTGCTTCAGGAAGGCATCCTTGAAACAACCCCAGGTGATAGGATAGCCAGCTCTCATGGTCTGGTAGTTCTCCCACCAAGTGGCTGCCTGACCCTTCAGTAGGTAGGTGGCATACTTGACTTTGTCCTCCTCAGCAACGTGAGCAATGTCCAGAGCCCTGGCCATCTCCCGGATCCAGTCATCAGCATCCAGAGGCTCACGTGTTGCCACGAAAGCTCTCGGACCCATACTGAGGAACTCCTTGATGCTGACCCGTGGAGCATTCTGGTTGTTGTGCTGGTTAGCCTGGATCTGGGCCATCTGAGCCACGACCTGAGTCATCTGAGTCAACAGCTCCGTGAGCGGAGGTGGTTCAGGCGGGTTGTTCCTTGTTGGCGGCATCCTGAATAGACATGCATTTTAGCACAACAATAGAAAAGGATAGACTTGGTAACCGAAAGAAAGATTATTCCGACGCATGAATAGATAACCAACATGTACATCATCACATGTTCAAATACATCAGAATATCCAACACACCATTACATGGTTCGAAAGCCAAGGATAACTAAACATAGCTATGAATGGATACATCGGTACTCCCATGCTCATCACGCAGGACGGCGGTGAGTAGTACGACGAGAGATACGGTGAGGAGGAATCCCACGGAAGTAGGTAGAACGATGATCCACGTAGATCGGGACTGCTCTGAGAGCGACTCTCGGTGTGGTGAAGTAGAAAGCGTCGTCTCCCTGTGCTCCAAAGCGTGGAATCCCAGTGTAACCAGCTCCGAGGTTGAGGAGTGGACCTCTGATCGGCTCGTAACCTCCAGGATCTGGCAAACTACGTCCAACTGTCTGATGGAAACGTGCAAAGCGCTCATCTCCAACAAAGTCTGTGGTGTACGTAGCCAGACGAGTCAAACCAAGTTAGAGCTGCTCCCTGACTGAGGCCAACTCCTGAGAAAGTGTGGTGGCAACAGCGTCACTGTGCCTCACAAACTGAGCGGTGGTGTGCAGCCTGGTGTTATCATGCTCGTAGACATCCAGGTTGTCATAGAGGGTGAAGTGAGCTCCCGCTGAAGTGATGTAACCACAGGGGATGTGGCGATAGATAGAATCGTCAAACCCCCAGTAGTCGGCACGGAGGACGGTGAGACTCACGTAAGCTACCTGCTGCACGGCCATATCCACTGTGGAACCTACTGCCTCGTAGCGGTGGACAACGCTCATGCCATCATCTGACAGAATGTAGACGATAGCCTGGTAGTAGGTCTGGTCAAACTCTCGCTGCTGCTCGTAGACCTGGTACTCTGGTGCCCAACGGAACCCCAGATAAGTGACCATGTCACTAGTAGGAAACAGGCTATAGCCACCAGGTTACCGCTGGCCAACAAGAATACCTGTGCGCCTGTTCTACTTACCGCTGGCGAACGCGCCCCCTGTTGGCCGGCGCTAAGTTAGCTACCGCTGGCGAACATGGCACTTCGTTCGCCAGCGGTACCAGTGGGCGTCGGGGCTGCGCGCGGCTACGGGCGGCAGCAAATACCGCTGGCGAACATGGCACTTTGTTCGCCAGCGGTATGGTTACTTAGCGCTGGCGAACAGCGAGCTGGTTCGCCAGCGGTATGGTTACTGCTGGGCAACACTTTTGTTCGCCAGCGCTAGCTATACCGCTGGCCAACCACTATTTTTGTTGGCCAGCGGTAAGTTTTGAAAAAAATTCCCTCCACACAACACCACACCCCCCCCCCCCCCCGTGGACCGCCTTTTTTACTTTTGTACATCACAAACGAAAATAATAAAACGTTCAAAAAATAAATTCCTTGGATATGTGGGTAGAGTGCACTGTCTAGTTGATATAGAAAATTTGAAATACTCCATTTGACCTTTTATGCAAAATTCAAAAATAAATCGTAAAACGGCCATAACTTTTGCATACGACGTCGAAAAAACGCGTTCAATATATCAAAAGAAGCGTGAGCAAATTCCAGATCCAACCTCACCAGGTTACCGCTGGCCAACAAGAATACCTGTGCGCCAGTGCTACTTACCGCTGGCGAACGCGCCCCCCTGTTGGCCAGCGCTAAGTTAGCTACCGCTGGCGAACATGGCACTTCGTTCGCCAGCGGTACCAGTGGGCGTCGGGGCTGCGCGCGGCTACGGGCGGAAGCAAATACCGCTGGCGAACATGGCACTTTGTTCGCCAGCGGTATGGTTACTTAGCGCTGGCGAACAGCGAGCTGGTTCGCCAGCGGTATGGTTACTGCTGGGCAACACTTTTGTTCGCCAGCGCTAGCTATACCGCTGGCCAACCACTATTTTTGTTGGCCAGCGGTAAGTTTTGAAAAAAATTCCCTCCACACAACACCACACCCCCCCCCCCCCCGTGGACCGCCTTTTTTACTTTTCTACATCACAAACGAAAATGATAAAACGTTCAAAAAATAAATTCCTTGGATTTGATATAGAAAATTTGAAATACTCCATTTGACCTTTTATGCAAAATTCAAAAATAAATCGTAAAACGGCCATAACTTTTGCATACGACGTCGAAAAAACGCGTTCAATATATCAAAAGAAGCGTGACCATAACTTCGGCCTGTGAGGTTTTTTCAGAATCGCCAAATTCCAAAAGGAAAAAAAGTTATTTGAGACAGACTAAATTTTCCTACATAATCAATTTAATTAAATAAATTCAAAAAAAATAATTTTTTTTTTCGAGAAAAGATAATAAGGATGTCATATTTGGATTCCTCGTATTCGTGTGATCAATTTAGACATATCATTTGTCGAATTTGGAATTACGGATTTGTATATATGGTGCAATAGTTAAGAGGATTGATAGTATTATACTAACAAGAAAGAATGAGGGAGTCATAGGTAGAGTAGTGGGATGGAACTAAGAAGTTAAGCGTGCTCGGGCTAGAGTAGTGGGAGGATGGGTGACCGAGCGGGAAGTGGGCATTCAAAGTTGAAAAAAAAAGAAAAAAAAAGGAAAAAATTCTACAGCGTGGTTAAAGGTTCCCAAATTCAATTGTTTTGAAAATTTGAAAAAAAAATAGCGAAAAAATTTATTTACGAAATTTCAAATTTTCAGACTTACCGCTGGCGAACAAGACTGGTGTTCGCCAGCGGTAACTAGATAGCGCTGGCGAACAAGCTTGTTCGCCAGCGGTAACCCCTTACCACTGGCGGTGTACTGCTGAGCAACGCTTGTTCGCCAGCGGTAGCTTGTTTTTGTTGGTCACTAGTAAGCGTTTTCCTACTAGTGTGTCTCTCAGCATCTCCGGATAACCGGCGGTGCTCTCACAACGAGTCATCCGAACCACCTGCGGGAAGAACCTGAGATCCATCTGCAGATGATCGGGGAAGTTTTGATTAGACGCCGGTAGAGAACTGAAGTGGAAAGCAACAACAAGGTTTCAACGGACGAAAAGGATGTTGAGAGAACAGGATATCGAAGCAACAACGGGAAACACTGGACCAAAACTCCTGAGGTACTACGGAGAAACCCATCCGGGCTTCTAAAGGATCAATATCTACTGCTTAAGGGATAGAGGATTTGCTTCCGGGGCTTACACGCCTCCGTTCTCAATCGTGAGTAGGCAACATGATAAATCATGTCACAACCACCTCCATCCCTATAGACTAGTAGATATAACTATCCTAGAGAAACCAGGATTCGTGAAACCCTAACTTGAAAGTTTAGGTGAGAACAGAAAACAACGTTGCACTTCCTTACCAGAAAAGGGTGGGTGGGTGGGGAAAGAAGAAAAATGGCAGAATTCCTACTCCCACGTTTCATTTTTCCTATATAGCTACAAAAATAGTTTCTAGACTCAACTGCGACCAGTAAAAAGGGATCCTACAGGCAGACAGGCTCTGATACCATTTGTCGCACCCGGACTTCTAGAGGATACTCACCGTACGAACTGAACAGTATTTTGATTGGATTACGGGGCTTACCGGCACCCGCATCTCTTACGAGTAGGCCAACACTTATGTGTGACAACCAATCTTTACTATTCACCGTCGATGTAAACTATCCCGTAGAAATCAGGACACTACCATTGACGTACTTCATACCATACACACATGGTATGTCAACGGCTTTGAACAAGATGATAACATAACATATCTCTAAGACACAAAAGGTGGAAATAAGTTGCAACTGGCCCTCACTAGGGCAGAGAATAGCAAATACCATCATCCAGAGGACACATGTCCCAACATAACACTAGTGGAAACAGGGCCTTTTGTCCCGGGTCGTAAGGGCCATTTGTCCCGGTTGCGCAACCGGGATGGGCTAGCCGGGACAAATGGCCCTCCCCATTGGTCCCGGTTGTGCCAGCACCCGGGATGGTAAGGCTGGCCCACGTGGCGACTCTGGGCCAGGGACCGCGAGGGAGTTCGTCCCGGTTCGTTTTAGGGACCGGGATGGATGCCTTCTTAAAAAAAGAATAAAGTCCGCCCATTTTCCCTGCCGCGGCAGGTTTTTTTTGTTCGTTTTTTTTTTCTCTTGCCTCGCAATCGCCAACCGGCCTCCCCTTCCCCAACCGCTCCAGGCCCACGTCTTTAATTAAGCCCACTGACACATTTTTTTAGTCAAAAAGGCCCACTGGCCCGCGTCTTTTATTTATGGACAGTCAACGGTTCGAAGGGCCCACTGGCCCGCGTCTGTTATTATGGCCAGTCAACAGGGGCCACTGGCCAGCGGCCTGGTGGCTGGTTCGCCTGGTCCATTAAACTAAGACCGAAGGACGGTCAAAGGGCCGCTGTCCGCCTCGTCTTCCCGCCCCGCCTCGGCTTCCCACGCCCCACTCCCCACGCGCCACGCCTCGGCTCCCCGCATTCATGGCCGCCTGCAACCGCCGCCACGTCCAGGCCGCCGGTTGGCATGCCAGCCCACCCCGGGTCCTTTTTAAAGGACCCCCGCCGCCCGTACAACCCACCCACCCCGGACGCTTCCCTGGCAAAGCAACCCTAGCCGCCACCATGTCCCGCTGGTTCTCGAACTCCGGCAAGCGCCCAAGGAACGACGACGGAGGCTCGTCGAGCGGCGCCGGCCGCATCCCGCCCCCACCGGCGGAGGCCTTCGGCTACGGCCCTGGAGGTGTCCGCCTCGGCGGGGTGCCGCGCGTCCCCGCGCCACCACCGGCTGCACGCCCGCCGCCCCGCGCCGCGCCCCCGGGCAAGCGGTTCCGCAGGTACGTCCGGGTGGACGAGGCGGAGTGGCACTGGAACAATGCCACTCCGGTCTTCTACAACGACGTGCACCTCCCGGACGGTTGGCACCTGAATCCCCAGCGGATCCCAGTGCCGCCGGCCCCGACCGGCGCGGCGCTGCTCGAGGAGATCGAGCGCCGCCGCGAGCTCCTGCCGGCCCCCGTCCGCAGGGAGCGGATCTACGCGCGCAGCTCCCCCTACTGGGCCGCCTGGCTCGAGCAGGAGCACGAGCAGCGCCGCCGCTCCTTCATCCCCGCCCCCCTCGAGGCCAACGTGGACGACTACCCCCCGCCAGCGCCCGGCCGGGAGAGGGAGCTATGGCTCCTCGTGGACGAGCCGGAGGACTTCTCCGGGGAGCCGGACCCCGAGCTCCGGGCCCAACTGGAGGAGGCCTGCGAGCGCTCCCGCCGCTCCCTCGTCGACGACGAGATCAAGAGGTGGCATCGTGTCGTGGCCGCCGCCGCCGCCGACGCCGCTGCCATGCCACCGCCGCCGCCACCCCCCTAACGAGCCTGCCATCCCCTGGTGGCAGGCCATGAACGCCGAGCTGGAGGCGTCCGAGGACATGCCGGAGCCGCAGCCGCTCCCACCAGGCCTGGAGTATGGCATGACCTGGGCCTGGACCGGCGGCGTTTGGGCGCCGGGGTCGCCGGAGCAGGAGGAGGAGCTGCCCCCGCCGCCGCCGCTGCCACAGGAGGTACTGCCCCCGCCGCCGCCGTACGCGCCCCCGATGGCCCCCCCGGCGAGCCCGGCCCTGCCGCCTGCCCACTTGTGGCAGGCACCCGAGTATGTGCACCTCTCCGACGACGAGGACGACTAGGTCGCCGCCGCCCCCTATTATCTATAGACAACGCCCCTAGCTAGCTACCCCCCAAGAAACGGCCGGCCCGCCTGTGGCCGCGCCGCCGCCCCTAATGCAAGTACGGCCGGCCGCCTGTGGCCGCGCCGCCCCTATGTAAGCAAGGCCCCTGGCCCTATTTTAATATAAGTTGTGTTCCCCTAACCTACTGTGCCCCTAGTCCATCCCCGCCGGCGTTCCGCCGGCGAATCTGTCCACTCGTTCCCGCCGCCGGCAGGGCTTCGCCCAGCCATATCCACTCGTGCCCGCCCCTGGGGTGTCCGCTCGGCCTGGAGAGAGGGCCGCGCTTTTTTATACACTTGGGCCTTTAGTCCCGGCCCGTGCCACCAACCGGGACTAGAGCCCTTTGGTCCCGGTTGGTACCACGGCCCGGGACCAAAAACAAATTTCGAATTTCGGTGGCACTCTGCGCGCCCAAAATTTTTTAGCGCCAAAATTTGAAAAGTGTTAAGTTTGCACATTAACAACTTTTATATACTTCCAAATTTGACAAAAATTCCAACATGAAAAATGCTAGAATTTGCAAAACTAATTTAAATCCATTTTTCGTTTAACTAAATAATTATTCTAACTATTGAAACTATTAATTATTTTTTCATTTGTATATAATTTGAATATAAATTATGGAAATTTATATTCAAATTATAAAGCGGCTCTGTGTCATACAAATTTCTGGAAATTTCCACCCATACACTTTTTTGAGCTAGGGCCTCATTTTCATAGTAGAAGTAGGGTGGCTTGTTCATCCTCTAGAGTCGATGTCAGTCCTGGCTGCTTGTCCATCCTCTACAGTCTGCTCTGCTCTGCTCTACTGCTCCTTGCGGCTCAGGTTGGTAACGGTCCATGCTTGCGTATGCTTTGTGAACTTATGGTTTGATTTGAGAATTTCAAAACTTTGATTTGATAATCTTTTGGCCGGAAGCACCTAGCAATATCTTTTAAACCTTGTTTCTCTCCCTATGCTATTTGTACTTCTCATCGGCTCTAATGTTTCTCTACCTGATTCTACTTCTCCTCTGCCTAGTTTACAGATGTTTGCTCTTTTCTGTAGATGTTTCTACACTGTAAAATGGGCATGTCCCAGTAGTGGTGATCAGCGCCTTGTCTGCATGTTTCGCAGGACATGTCCATTTTACAGTGTAGAAACATCTACAGAAAAGAGCAAACATCTGTAAACTAGGCAGAGGAGAAGTAGAATCAGGTAGAGAAACATTACAGCCGATGAGAAGTACAAATAGCATATGGAGAGAAACAAGGTTTAAAAGATATTGCTAGGTGCTTCCGGCCAAAAGATTATCAAATCAAAGTTTTGAAATTCTCAAATCAAACCATAAGTTCACAAAGCATACGCAAACATGGACCGTTACCAACCTGAGCCGCAACGAGCAGTAGAGCAGAGCAGAGCAGACTCTAGAGGATGAACAAGCAGCCAGGACTGACGTTGACAGATATATATCCGAGCGGTGGACAGTCCCTGGCCAAGCAGAAGCAACTGCATCCCCTATCGATGTAAAGCAGTCAGTCAAAACTTTTTTGGGTTGTTTATGGTGATTAACTCCAATGAATAACAATAGAGGCCTGCCAGAATCACTTGTTCTATACCGTGTGTCAACACATACTACATCTCGAAAGTAGTTATAATCCTGCAATATCTGTCTCGGCAATCTCAATTAAAGTGCCAGTTTGTGTCTGATCCCACCAACCCCTCAAAATCCTCCTATTAACTTCACCTATCTCAACTGAAATCACTGTCTTCATGTGGATGCCAAGCCTGTGCAAAGCTATCTCTCCTCCTCCAATACCGGAGAATAAGGACACCACATTAACACCATTGGGAAACATGTTCTTCAACACCGACAAGTGGCAACCCACAGTATCAATTTGGAATGAATTGCATTCCGTGTACGCTATCATTAGTGAGAGACTTCACGTCGGCAATCTCAATTAAAGTGCCAGTTTGTGTCTGATCCCACCAACTCCTCAAAATCCTCCTATTAACTTCACCTATCTCAACTGAAATCACTGTCTTCATGTGGATGCCAAGCCTGTGCAAAGCTATCTCTCCTCCTCCAATACCGGAGAATAAGGACACCACATTAACACCATTGGGAAACATGTTCTTCAACACCGATCAATACAAATTATTGGTCAAACTTGCACCTACTCCATTCATAATCACATAATATGTATAAATATCATTTTGGTTAACAAAATCTCGTTCATACTACGTTATAAGAACTATGATCATGTATTCCACGTTTATTATTACACATCACCAACAACATCCCTATCTAGTCTTCTGAATTTTCTTCGTGTCCCTTGCTTATGATCGCTTCGGCCGTAACCATGGAGCATCTTCATTATTTAACGGGATGGTAGGGTCAGATTTCACTGTGAAGGGTGGAATTTCAACAAACTTATTATAATCTTCTGACATGTCTGTCGTGTCCTCGATTCCCACAATGTTTCTTTTCCCTGAGAGAACTATGTGACGCTTCGGCTCATCGTATGATGAAATTGTTCCCTTATTTTTTCTTTTCTTCGGTCTGGAAGACATGTCCTTCACATAGAAGACCTGAGCCACATCATTGGCTAGAACGAATGGTTCGTCATTGTAACCAATACAGTTGAGATCCACTGTTGTCATTCCATAAAGCGGGTCTACCTTTACCCCTTCTCCATTCAGGTTGACCCATTTGCACTTGAACAAAGGGACCTTAAAAGAAGGTCCATAGTCAAGTTCCCATATCTCCTCTATGTAACCATAGTATGTGTCAGTTTTTCCATTCTCGTTTGTTGTATCAAAGCGGACACCACTGTTTTGGTTGGTGCTCTTCTTATCTTGGGAGCTCGTGTAAAATGTATTTCCATTTATCTCGTACCCTTGAAAACTCCCAATAGTCGAAGATGGTGACCCTGCCAACATGTATAGCTGATCTTCAACAGTGGTGTCATTTATAAGACGTGTTTGCAACCAACTTCCGAAAGTCTCCATGTGTTCGCGTTTAATCCATGAGTCATCCTTCCCCGGGTTTGCAGACCGTACAATATTCTTGTGTTCCTCGACATACGTAGCCATGAACATAGAATTTTGTAGAACTGTGTAGTGTGCTTTGGTCAAAGAATGCCCGTCCCTAGGTATCATTGTTTTCTTTCCCAGCGTTCCTTTTCCCCTCAGTCTCCCCTCATGCCGCGATTCAGGAACACCAATTGTCTTAAGGTCAGGAATAAAGTCAACACAGAACCCAATGACCTCCTCTGTTCCATAGCCCTTCGAGATGCTTCCTTCTGGCCTAGCACGGTTATGAACATATTTCTTCAAGACTCCCATGAACCTCTCAAAGGGGAACATATTGTGTAGAAATACCGGACCAAGAATATGAATCTCTTCACATAGGTGAACCAGGAGATGAGTCATAATGTTGAAGAAGGATGGTGGGAACACCAACTCAAAACTAACAAGACACTGGACCACATCCCTCTGTAATCTTGTCAGACTTTCTGGATCGATTACCTTCTGAGATATTGCGTTCATGAATGCACATAGCTTCACAATGGGTACTCGAACATTTTCCGGTAGAAGCCCCCTCAATGCAATCGGAAGCAATTGCGTCATAATCACGTGGCAGTCATGAGACTTCAGGTTTTGGAATTTTTTCTCTGCCATGTTTATTATCCCCTTTATATTCGACGAGAAGCCAGACGGAACCTTGATACTGTAAAGGACTTCAAAGAATATTTCCTTCTCTGCTTTAGTAAGAGCGTAGCTGCTTAAGGAATGGCGCCCTGTATCTGTGTGCTTGTTGCTTGGGTCTTTCATACGTTGCTGGTCCTCCCGTGCTTCAGGCGTATCTTTTGACTTCCCATACACGCCCAGGAAGCATAGCAGATTGACACATAGATTCTTTGTCACGTGCATCACGTCGATCGAAGACCGGACATCTAAAACTTTCCAATAGGGTAGCTCCCAAAATATAGATTTCTTCTTCCACATGGGTGCCCTCTTATCAGGGCCGTACGGAACTGGTTGGCTGCCAGCAGCCTTACCAAAGATTACTTCTAGGTCCTTGACCATATCGAATATATCATTACCACTACGGAGCTCAGGCTTCTTTCGGTTATCTGCCTCACCTCTGAAATGCTTTCCTCCTTTTTTCCTTAAGGGATGCTTGATCGGAAGAAATCTACGATGCCCCAGGTATACAACCTTTTTACATTTATCCAAAAAAACACTGTCAGTCTTATCTAAACAGTGTGTGCATGCATTGTATCCCTTGTTTGTATGACCGGAAATGTTACTAAGAGCTGGCCAATCATTGATGGTCACGAAAAGCAACGCCCGTAGGTCAAATGGCTTTTGTTCGTTCTCATCCCACACACGTACACCTGGTTTGCCCCACAGTTCTAAGAGTTCTTCCACTAATGGCCTTAGATACACATCAATGTCGTTGCCAGGTTGCCTCGGGCCTTGGATGAGAACTGGCATCATAATGAACTTGCGCTTCATGCACAACCAAGGAGGAAGGTTGTACATACATAGAGTTACAGGCCAAGTGCTATGACTGGAGCTCTGCTCCCCAAAAGGATTAAAGCCATCTGTACTTAGACCAAACCATAAGTTTCTCGCCTCTCCTGCAAAGTCTGGAAAGTCTCTCTCGATCTTTCTCCACTGCGATCCATCGGCGGGGTGCCTCAACTTTCCATCTTTCTTACGGTCTTCTTTGTGCCATCGCAACAACCTAGCATGCTCTTTGTTTCTAAACAGACGTTTCAGCCGTGGTATTTTAGGAGCATACCACATCACCTTAGCAGGAACCCTCTTACGGGGAGGCTCGCCGTCAACATCACCAGGATCATCTGCTCTGATCTTATACCGCAGTGCAGTGCATATCGGACATTCATCCAAATTCTCGTACTTCTCACCGCGGAAGAGAATGCAGTCATTAATGCATGCATGTATCTTCTGCACATCTAATCCTAGAGGGCAGAGAGCTTTCTTTGCTTCGTACGTACTCTCAGGCAATTCGTTATCCTTTGGAAGTTTTGGCTTCATTAGTTGAAGTAAAGTCTCAAATGCCTTGTCAGTCACACCGTTTTGTGCCTTCCATTTCAGCAACTCCAGTGTGGTACCGAGCTTTGTGCTACCATCTTCGCAATTTGGGTATAACAATTTTTTGTGATCCTGTAACATGTTGTCCAGTTTCAACCTCTCCAATCTATTTTCACAGTCTTCCCTTGCATCAGCAATAACTCGGCCAAGATCATCATCGGGCTCTTCTGATGCCTGTTCTTGATCACCTCCTTCTTCTGCATTCTCTTCCATTGCAGTATCGTCGTATTCAGGGAACAAAGGATCTTCTTCTTCTTCTTCATCGTCTTCCATCACAACCCCTCTTTCTCCATGCTTGGTCCAGCAATTATAGCTGGGCATGAAACCTCTCCGAAGTAGATGGCCGTGAAGGATTCTTTCGGAAGAATGTTCTCTGACGTTCCGACAATCAACACATGGGCAACACATGAAGCCATTATCTTTGTTCGCCTGAGCTACAGCAAGAAATGCATTCAGGCCTGCCATATACTCGGAGGTGCGTCGGTCACCGTACATCCATCGCTGCCGTGCATCCATCTGCATCATATAATTAAGTTTATCAAAATACATATTAATACAGAGATAACCACAGTACATCGACAAATAATACTTTTTTATGTATCAGTTACAGATGAAAAAGATAATTTGTTAACCTCGGTCGAAGAAACCATTTTCAGTGAGCTTGTGTGCGTCTCGGGAATTTCGTCGAACACCTCGTGTGCATAGTAAAAAAAAAACAGCAACACCACACTCTCTCACACCTCCAAGCAAAAAAAAAGATGGAAGGAGGGGGGGGGCTGGGGCAGTATATATAGGGGAAGGGGGCATTGGTCCCGGTTCGTGGACTGAACCGGGACAACAGGTCATGCGCGTGCCACGTGGCCTGTGGCTAGGCATTGGTCCCGGTCCGTGGCACGAGCCGGGACGGATATGCCCCCACGAACCGGGACCAATGCGCCCAGGCGATTCCTGTTGCCCCGGGCGCACGAACCGGGACCAATGCAGGGCATTTGTCCCGGATTTGGTTGCAACCGGGACAGCTGCCCCCCGGCCCCCTGGACGAGAGGGGTTGTTTCCACTAGTGTAACATCATTACAACTCAGTGGAAGCATGCAAAGGGCCTGAGTACAGACAATTCCAAATTCGCTTAAGAAGCCGGAAATGAAAAGAAAACGGAGCCCATCCACGATGGCTCGGATCCTGCCCGGGTCCGCTAACTACTCGTCAGCAGCCTCGTCAAACTCCACGTAGTAGCCGTCACCTGGATCCTCGTAAGCGTAGTCTGCGGAAACCACAGCCCCAAAGGGGTCAGTCTATAGACGTACTGGCAAGCAAGACTCACAGTTCACCAAAGTGTAGCCCGTCAACACCAAGCACAGATGCCTTGGGTTGAACGGAAGAAAGGGATATAAAAGATGCTGCAACTGGCTGCACTAACCAACTACAGAACATACTACAACTTCCGGTCTAACAGAAAGAGATAAGATAGCGTATCGCAACCAACTATAGCTAACCACCAAACAAAACCATCCTGGATCTCGCCCCTTATCCAAAGAAGCAATCCGAGGATAACTCACACAGTTGGATTAATGATGGATCAAATTGTTGTGTCAATGAGCCTATTACTAGTTAAGTTATCATTAGTTAGGTGTAAGTTGTTCTGGGTACTTGTTAGCCAGTACCTTCACCAAGTCAACCATAACCGCGGAAAACACGGCTTCTCGAGAAGATTTATCCCTGCAGGGGTGCACCAATTTGGCCGTACACGTAAGAATATCCCGCCAGGATGGAAATGCACTTCCATCAAGCGAGGCACTCTACACAACTCAACTCTTCTTCGCATCAAGACCAAAGCACCACGTGTTGTGCGTGCGCGGCTAATCGAGCCCCACGAAGAAAAGGGGACCCTCATAGCACTGGAAGACCACGCCGCCCTAAATGCCGACTACAAAAGTTCCACCCTGGCCTCGGGTTCGTACCTGCATATGCGTGCATCAAATGGAAAGCCCGAACTAAGTGTGGTGATTTGGACGAGATGCGAATCGAATCAAATTGAGGGGGCGCCCATACACGCTTCCCACATGCGGATAGTGCGCTCATCATGGATCAGTACACAAGACCCTTTTCCTATTAGGGTCGACACTAGCAGGCCTCAAAACCACGCCGGGCCTCCTGCCGGTGCCTTATCAGCAAATTATTATTACCTCAAATTAACAGGTTGTTGTTTAACATCGAGCCCCAGAATATAACAGAATATAATAACAGAAAGTAACTGATAACAGACTCAAGCAAAACAACCCTAAGCATGCTAGTAAGACACGGGCTCAACCAATGGGGTGATAGGACTGGAGGTGAGGTATATCAGGGTTCAGGGTATCATGTGATAGGTTCGTAACAGAAGCAACGATACATATGGCTAGCAGAAATAGACAACGGAAGGTATCGGTAACCAATGTTGAAACGAACACAATGGTTCATGTGAGTGATAACTTGCCTGCAAACTCAGCAGCCGGGTACTGAGCTACATCCTTAGAAGGGGTGCTGTAAAGATCGTCTGTCTCAACGTCGTCTATTCGAGAAGAAGCAAACAAACAAGACAGAAATATAAACAGTCATTATCATGACATAGTGCACAATCAGAGGATGATGCATGTCAGGTTAATGGTTGCATCAAAATAAACTAAGTGACATGGTAACACAATTTAAATGGACACATATGCCATTGGAGTGCATATGGCAAAAGGTCCATGAATTAAGTGGGGACAAATGATCTACAGCTTAGTACCATGTGAAAGTTTATTACCATGATGCATGCATGATGATAACAACATAATAACAACAATAAATGCAAGTGGAAAAGGAATTTAACAAGTTTGGAAATTATTTGTTAAGTTTGGAAAGTTTGGTTACTTAAAGATGTCACACAAGCATTTGTTGTTTTCATCAAATTAAAGTGTTCAAAACAAATAACAAAATTTATATTTGAAAATAACAACAAATTTTAGTTGGATTACATGTTTCAAATTTTCAAATAGGAGTTAGGATGAATTTATTATGACTGAAACAATATTAAACAAGTTTTAAATGAATTTATAACAAGCATGAATTTTAATTGAATTTTTATTTGTTCAAAACATAAATTCAAATTCAGATTTGAAAAGTTCATATTTTTCTAGTTTGAAAACATATTTTGCATGTTCAAAAATAATTTATTTTGAGCAAGTTATGATTTTAGCAAAATTTAAATGAATTAAACAAGGATTAAATTATTTTGGCAATTTAAATTATTCAAAACATGAAAAAAAAATTATATTTGAAAAGGTTATTTGAAATAGCATGGAAAACATATTTTATTTGCATTATTTGGAATTAGTATGAATTACTTATGAATTTTATCAAATTGCAATTGAATTATTTGAATTCAAATTTGAATTGCATTTTGAAATTTCAAAACAGGAAACAAATGATACCAAAAGATAGAGAATTAAATTTAGAGTAGTGTGCATATTTTATTTTCATTATTTGAGTTTATAAAATAAAAGTTATAAGGGTTTTGAAACCAGGGACCAATCTGTTAAAATAAAAGGGCTGGTTTTGAAAAACAGAAAGTGTTAAAACCATTTTATACCGCACTGGAACCTAGCCACTGCCACTGCAGCGTGGGCCTGGGGCCAGCGTGGCAGGCGCGCGCGTGCGTGGCAGCTAGGGACGCTGACGGGTGGGGCATACTTGTCAGTTGCGCGAGCAAAAAGTGTGAGTTTTTATCCGCGGCCGCGAGGGATCGAGCTCGCGACTGCGCGCAAGCGAACGGTGCAGTGCTACCACTGCGGTGGTTGCTTCAGATTCGACAGATACAGATGCGCGGCCAGTTTATGATTCAACAGGTGGTTAACTGAACTTTTGCGTGCGCTCGTTTGACTGAACCGTGACAGGGAACTTCGCCGGCGATGAGCGGATGCGGGGGATGGATGCGATGCTTGCGGCGGCTGCTGATGCGTGTGCAGTGCGTGCGCAAGCATTCAGAGTAAAAGGAGGAGGAGGTGGTGGTCGCTCACTGGCGTTTGTCAACGTGGCAGAGGCTCGAGGTAGCTCCCGCGGCGGCGACGGCGTGGTCGTGGACGGCGTCGCAGATCCAGGGGGTCACCGAGCTCCTGGAGGTGTCCAAACGAGAGAGGAACAAACGGCGGGTTGGTTTTCGAGGCTAGGAGGTGGGGTAGTGGTTCATGGCGGCTGCGGCTAACGAAAATTCAGAGGGGGGCTCGGTGGTTTCTCCGGCGAGAGATTTAGAGAGGGAAACGCGCCGGGGAGAGGAAAACGGCGGCGCCTCGAAGGGAGAGAGACCTAGGGTTAGCCTAGGGTGGCTCGCTGTGCCCTAGGGGGGTTAAATAGGGCCCGCGGGGTTCTCCTGGCCGTCGGGGGTGGCCGTACGGCGACGTGGCGCGGCGGAGGTGCGCCGTACGAAGGAAGACGACGGGGAATAGATCGCCGAAACGGTACCGGGCCGGCTGGGCTGGCTGCGCGCGCGGAAAGGAGAGAAAAGGGGCTGGGCTGGGCTAGCTAGGTGCTGCGCGCGCGTCCGTTTGCTTCTTTTTCCTTTTTCTGTTTCATTTTTTTTTTGCTGAAAACAAAATGGAAGAAAAAGAAGGCTTTTAGGTTAGCAAAAATTTGGAAAAAAAATATGGTTAGTTTAGTTTTTTAAATAGCAACTAGAAACCAAATTTTGTTTTCCAAAAGTTTTCAAAACTTGCTGTTTGTTAATTAAACCAAAATTTGAATGAATTTTTATATTAAGTAAACATTATGAAAGCAAACTATTTTAATAGGGTGGACCCTATGGTTAAGTTGATTAAAATAGTTGATTTGATTTGGAGATTTTTATAAACTCAAGTTGGGTGCTGATTTGAAGACTTGATTTGAATTTGAAATGGTTGTTAATTAATGCCTTAATATTGAAAACAAGGTTTTTATTAGGGTGACCCCTATTATTAAGTGGATTAAAACATTAGAATGGTTTGGTATTTTTATAATTTCCAAATTAGGTGCTGTGGGTGATTTGCTTTGAATTTGAAACCACATTGGAATTAATTAATGAAAATAAAAAGCACCATTTTATTACTTGATCAATATGGAATAATATGAAAACAAGTGGGTTGTTTTTATTTGAGACTTTTATTTAAAATGTTGTAACAAAGCAAGTATGAAATAAAGTTTGGAAATAAGTTGAATTTCAAATGTGAAAACAATTAAGAACAGATGCAAAACAAATAGTAAACAATGCAAACAAGTAGATAAACATGATGACATGATGCAATGCTTTGATTAAACATGAAAACAAACATTCTAGGGGATGGTTTTTCATACTTGGGATGTTACAACATGGAAAAAGGTTACATTCAACCTAGTTCCTCGGCTTGGGGTTGCCCAACTCTGTTCGTTGCAAAGAAGGATCACACAAAGAGACTCGTTGTTTACTATCGTCCTCTTAACGAGAAAACCATCAAAAACAAGTATCCAATTCCTCGTATCGATGATCTTTTTGATCAACTTGCTGGAGCCTCAATATTCTCCAAGTTGGACTTGAGAATGGGTTATCATCAAATAAAGATCAGAAAAGAGGATATTCCAAAAACAGCCTTCACCACTCGCTACGGTCTATATGAATTCACCGTCATGTCCTTTGGTCTCACCAATGCAGCGGCGACATTCTCTCGACTCATGAATTCTGTCTTCCATGAATACCTCGACAAGTTCGTTGTGGTATATCTTGATGACATTCTGGTCTACTCAAAATCCAAGGAAGAGCATGAAGAACATCTTCGTCTAACCCTCATGAAACTTCGCGAGTATCGTCTATATGCCAAGTTCTCCAAATGTGAGTTCTGGATTCCAGATGTTGCTTACCTTGGTCATGTCATCTCAGCCAAGGGCATAGCCATTGATCCAGAAAAGGTTAAAGCAATTGTTGATTGGAAACCTCCAAAGACGGTGAAGCAAGTAAGAAGTTTTCTTGGCTTGGCTAGCTATTGCCATCGTTTCGTCCAAAACTTCTCCAAGATTGCCAAACCTCTCACTGATCTCACAAAGAAGGACAAGAAGTTCGTCTGGTCTCCACAGTGTGATGAAAGTTTCAATCTCCTGAAGACTAAACTCACTTCTACACCAGTTCTGGTTGGCCCAGATCCTACCAAACCTTTCCAGATATTCTGTGACGCTTCTTTCCAAGGTCTAGGTGCAGTTCTTATGCAAGAACGTCAAGTTGTGGCTTATGCTTCACGTCAGTTGAACGCACATGAGCTCAATTATCCCACTCATGACCTTGAACTTGCAGCAGTTGTGTTTGCCCTCAAGAAATGGAGACAATACTTGTTGGGTAACCGCACTGAAATCTTTTCCGATCATAAGAGTCTGAAATACATCTTCACTCAGCCAGATCTAAACCTCAGGCAAAGGAGATGGATTGAAAAGATTAAGGACTTTGATCTTCCCATTTCTTACACTCCAGGCAAGGCTAATGTTATGGCCGATGATCTCAGTCGCAAGTCGTACTGCTATAATCTCATGATCATGGAAAGCCAACCTCCTCTTCATGAAGAATTCCAGAAGCTGAACCTTGGTCTTGTTCCTGAAGGCTATCTTGCAAACTTGACAGCCAGTCCAACTCTCGAGGACAAGATTCGTTCTGAACAACTTCGTGATGCTGAAATCAAGAAGATGGTAGAACACATCAAAGAAGGCAAGGAGAAATTTAAGTCCTTCTCAATTGATGACAAGGGAACTGTGTTCTTCAAAGGACGCATTGTAGTTCCTCAAGTTCAAAGTCTCAAAGATGTCATTCTCAAGGAGGCTCATGAAACTCCCCTCTCCATACACCCTGGAAGTACAAAGATGTACCAGGATCTCAAGACACTGTATTGGTGGCTTGGCATGAAACGTGAAATTGCTCAATACGTTTCTGAATGCGACGTTTGTCAACGTGTTAAGGCAGTTCATCAGAAAACAGCCGGTCTTCTCCAACCTCTAAAAATCCCTGAGTGGAAGTGGTACATGATTGAAATGGACTTCGTCACGGGTTTCCCAAAGTCCAAGAAGGGCAACGATGCAATCTTCGTTGTCATTGATCGTCTCACTAAAGTAGCTCACTTCTTTGCTGTCAAAGAAACAATCTCAGCTAGCCAGTTAGCAGAGCTCTACACAGCAAAGATTGTTCCTCTTCATGGTGTTCCATTGGAAATAAGCTCAGACCGTGGAAGCATATTCACTTCTCATTTCTGGAAAAGCTTTCAAGAAGCATTGGGCACCAAACTTCTTTTCAGCACAGCCTACCATCCTCAATCTCAAGGGAAGGTCGAAAGAGTCAATCAGATTCTCGAGGATATGCTCAGAGCATGTGGTCTCTCCTTTGGCATGAAATGGGAGGAATGTCTTCCATATGCTGAATTCTCTTACAACAACAGCTTCCAGACAAGCCTAGGCATGGCACCATTTGAAGCTCTCTATGGCCGCAGATGCAGGAGTCCAATCAATTGGTCTGGAGCTGGTGAACGTTCACTGTTAGGCCCTGACATTGTTAAGGAAGCCGAAGAGAAAGTTCGCATCATTCGTGACAATCTCAAGATTGCTCAGTCTCGTCAGAAAAGCTACTATGACAGCAAGCACAGGGATATGATCTATGCACCTGGTGACAAAGCATATCTCCGTGTAACTCCCCTCAGAGGCACTCATCGTTTTGGTGTGAAAGGAAAACTTGCACCAAGATATATTGGTCCTTTCAACATTCTCTCAAGGCGTGCGGAAAATGCCTATCGTCTTGAACTTCCAGAAAAGCTATCCAAGGTGCACGATGTGTTTCACGTGTCACAGCTCAAGAGGTGTTTCAAAGATCCAGATCGTGCAGTTGATCATGATTCCATTGAACTGCAAGAAGATCTCTCTTATGAGGAGCACCCTATTCGTATTCTCGATGAGACCGAGCGTAAGACTCGCAACAAGAGCACCAAGTTCTTGAAAGTGCAGTGGTCCCATCATTCCGATAAAGAGGCAACGTGGGAGACCGAAGAGGATCTTCGCAAGAAGTATCCGGACCTTTTCTCTTCTCAGTAGGAATCTCAGGGCGCGATTCCTTCAAGGGGGGGCGTTTTGTAACATCCCAAGTATGAAAACTCCCATTTAGAATGTTTTATTTCTTGTTAAATTAAGTTTTGCATCATGACATCATCATTGCATTTGTTTTGGCATTTGTTTTCCTTTGTTTTCATCTGTTTTCCCTTGTTTTCCCATTTGAAATTCAAACAATATTCAAATATTTGTTTCATACTTGTGCTGTCACAATTTTTCACATGAAAATTTCAAATCAAAACATTATTTTGTTTCCAATAACTTGGAAGTTCAAACCCTTTAAATTGCTTCTTTTCCATGTTTCAATTAATATCAAAAGTGCTCAAATTCAATTAAAATACAAACAACAACTAATTTGAAATGTTTGAAAAAAAAAAGTTTGCAAACTTGTGCTGTTACAATTTCCAAATGAAATATTCAAATCAAAGCAATTAAATTGTTTCCATTAAAGTTGTAAGTTCAAACTTTTAATTGGTTCCTTTTAATAATTCATTTAATATCAAAATTCATTCAATTTCAACTAAATTACAAACAGTAACCAAAAATTCAAAAAATTTGAAAACCAAACAGTTGCACATTAGTGTTTCTGTAATATCTAATTCATAAAAATTTATCCCTAAATTTCTCTAAACCCTAAAACCCACTCTTTCTCTTCCTTTTCCTTTTCAGCAAAAAAAAAGAAACAGAAACAAAAAATAAAGAGAAACGCAGAGGGAGAGGCAGCAGGCCCAGCCCACCTAACCCACGGCCTGCTACCCCCTCCCTTTTCTCCTACCTTCGTACGGCACGCCATCGGGCGCATCCACGTCGACAGAGAAGAGGAGGAACGGCCGAGCTCCTCCCCCCTCCTCCTTATAGCTGCCCTAGGCCTTCCCCCTCTTCCCTAGCTCTGCTCCCACCTCTCTCCCTCGCGCCGCCGTCGCCTACCTCTCCCTCCTCCCTCCTCTGAAACCCTCCGTTCTGAACCGCACCGCCACCACCTGTATTTCCGGTCATCACCGTCGGGATGACTAGCCTCCGAGCTGGTTAGGTACGGGAATCGATCCCCCGTACCCCCTCGTCCTCCTCGACCACTTATCGGTGACGGAGGTCCACCGAAGCGCCGCCGCCGTCTCCGACCCTGCCGCCGTCGACCACTGTCCGCCTCGAGCCGTCGCCCTGCTTTCTCCCTCCGTTTTCCCCTCGGTGAGCACCGATCCTTTCCACCTCTCCTCTCTGCACGAGTGCACGCAACCACACGTATCCCTGCACCCTTACACGGCGAGCAGCAACGATCGCCGCCGGCCACCATACCTTCTCTGTACAGTTTCAGTTAACTAAACTGAAGTTCAGTTAACGCGCGGATCTGAAACATATCCTCCCACGTGCACCTTACCTGTCACGAAACAGCAGCGTAGCGCAGTGGCCAGAGCGCTGCTCGCGCGAGCCCGCGGCCAGAGTTCGAGTCCCCGCGGGCGGATTAAACCCCCAACTTTTTTCCTTCCCACGCCAGCGCCCAGGCCCCACAGGTCATAGGTCCTGGTTGCCACACAGGCACGCACCTACGCGCCACGCAAGCACAGCTGGGCACTGGCCCACTGCCAGTGGCCCAGAGGCAGCACTGCGCGAGTAAGAAAAGCCCCATTGGCCTCGCTGTGATATTTATTTTCGCACCTAGGCCCCTAAACCAATCTGTATAGTTTTAAAATTACAGAATAGCCCATAATTTTCAAAATTGAATAACTTTTGAATTTCAACTCCAAATAAAGTAAATAAAATATGTATACTGAACCAGATTTAATTCTCTACCTGTTTAAATCATTTGTTTACTGTTTTGAACAATTCAAATGATTTCAAATTTCAAATTCAAACAACTCCTTTTAAATTTGGTTAATTCCATAACTAATTCAAACTTACTTCAAATGTCACATATAAAATATGTTTTCCATGCTAAATTGAACCACCTTTTCAACTATAAACTTTGTTTCATGTTTTGAATAATTAAAATTGGTTAAATAATTTAAACCTTGTTTAAATCATTTAAAATTGCTAAATTCATAACTTGGTCAAATTAAATTCTTTTTGAACATATAAAATACGTTTTCAAACCATAAAAGTATAAACTTTTCAAATATGAATTTGGTTTAATGTTTTGAACAAATAAAAATTCAAATAAATTCATACTTGAATTAAATTCATTTAAATCTTGTTTAAACTTGTTTAATTCATAAGTAATTTATTCTAAATCCTTTTTCAACAAGTGAAACATGTATTCCACCTAAAATTTTGTGTACTTTACAAATATGAACTTTGTTATCTATTTTGAAGAATTAAAATTGGTGAAAACAACAAATGTTTGTGTAACACCTTTAAGAAACCAAAATTTCATAACTTAATAAATAAAATTCCAAACTTGGTAAACTTCATTTCAAATTGATTCTATTGTTGTTTTCTTTTTGTTTTCCTCATCCATGCATCATGCTAATCCACTTTCACCTGTTGGTTAGTTGTAGAACAATTATTTCAATCTAAATTCATGGGTTTTCCATATGCAACCCAAATTGCATAGGGGTCCATTTAATTAAGTTACCATGTCAACTAGCTTACCTTTGATGCATCAATTAAATTGTCATGCATCATCCCATGATTGTGAATTATGCCATGTTATTGATTGTTTGCCCCCTCTGCGTTGTTTGTTTGCTTCTTCTCGAATGGACGACGACGTTGAGACAGACGAGGTTTACGACACTACTTCTGAGGAGTTAGCTCAGTACCAGGCTGCTGAGTTTGCAGGCAAGTATTCACTCACATGAACCATTGTGTTCCTTTCCACACTGGATATTGATACTTTCCGTTGCCTTTTCTGCTAGCCTTATGAGTCGTTGCTTGTGTTTGATCCTATCACATGTTATCCTTTAACCCTATAGCCTCACCTCCACACCTATAACCCCGTTGCTTGTTGCCCATGTCTTACTAGCATGCTTAGGATTGTTTATGCTCGAGTCTGCTGTACGTTATTTCTGTTACCATATTTATTATGTTCTGGGGCTCGATGTTTAAACAATCAACCTGTTAATGTTTGAGGTAATGCTAATTTGATGATAAGGCACCCGGCAGGAGGCCCGGCGTGGTTTTGAGGCCTGCTAGTGTCGACCCTAATTAGGAAAAGGGTCTTGTCTACTGATCCATGATGAGCGCACTATCCGCATGTGGGAAGCGTGTATGGGCGCCCCCCTCAATATGATTCGATTCGCATCTCGTCCAAATCACCTCATTTAGTTCGGGTTTTCCATTTGCCGCACGCATATGCAGGTACGAACCCGAGGCCAGGGTGGAACTTTTGTAGTCGGCATTTAGGGAGACACGTTCTTAGAGTGCTATGAGGGTCCCCTTTTCTTCGTGGGGCTTGATTAGCCGTGCGCTCAATTGCACGGGGTTCTTTGGGCTTGATGCGAAGAAGAGTTGAGTTGTGTTGAGTGCCCCGCTTGGTGGAAGGGCCATTCCATCTGGCGGGTTATTCTTACGTGTACGGCCAAATTGGTGCACCCCTGCAGGGATAAATCTTCTCGAGAAGCCGTGTTTTCCGCGGTTATGGTTGACTTGGTGAAAGTACTGGCTAACAAGTACTAAGAACAACTTAAACCTATCTAATGATAATTTGACTAGTAATAGCCTTATTGACACAACAACTTGACCCATCATTAATCCAACTGTGTGAGTTATCCTCGGATTGCTTCTTTGGATAAGGGGCGAGATCCAGGATGGGTTTGTTTGAGGTTAGTTATTGTTGGATACGATACGCTATCTTATCCCCTTTCTTTTAGCCGGAAGTTGTAGCATGTTTCTGTAGTTGGTTAGAGCAGCCTGCTGCCGCACTTTTGTATCACCTATTCTTTCCGTTGAACCCAAAGCATCTGTACTTGGTGTTGCCGGGTACACTATGGTATCTTGTGAGTCTTGCTTTCCAGTACGTCTATGTACTGACCCCTTTGGGGCTGTGGTTTCCGCAGACTACGTTTCCGAGGATCCCCATGGTGGCTACTATGTGGAGTATGACGAGGTTGCTGACGAGTAGATAGCGGACCCGGGCAGGATCCGAGACATCATGGATGGGCTCCGTCTTTTCGTTTCCGGCCTCTTAGGCCTATTTGGATCTTGTCTGTACTCAGACACTTTGGATGCTTCCGCTGTGTTGTAATGATGAGTTGTTGGGACATGTGTCCTCTGGATGATTGTATTTGCTATCTCTGCTCTAGTGAGAGCTATTTGCAACTTACTTCAATCTTTTGTGTCTTAGAGATATGTTGTGATATCAGTTGTTCTAATGCCGTTGACGTACCATGTGTGTATGTTATGAAGTACATCAACGGAAGTGTCCTGATTTCTATGGGATGGTTTGCGCAGACGATGGATAGTAGAGAATGGTTGTCACACGTTTACGTGTTGGCCTGCTCATATTGAGATGCGGGTGCCGGTATGCCCCTTAAGCCATTTGTTCTACTGTTTATCGGACTGTGAGTATCCTCTAGAAGTCCGGGTGCAACAACAATCACCTTCATGGATCTCCTTCAAAATCTGCCGGCCTTCTTCTGGTGCTACACAGCGTAAAAAGACTCCCGCTGCGCTTCTTTTATACAGCTCCCCATTGATAATAGAATAGCCCTTTGCTCGCCTTAGAATTTGCCTTGCTAGAACTTCCTGTGGTGGTAACTCGCCCCGTGATAGGTAAGCCAAAAACGGCTCTGTCCACTCGGGAACAGCGCGTATTGTAGCCACGAGCTCCAAATCCGGGTCTTGGTTAGCCACTTCTTCCTCAGACTCGGTTTTAACGGACGGCCGCCATAGCTCGTCCAGGAAGACATTGGGTGGAACCGGCTCTCTGCGCGAGCCGAGTCTTGCGAGTGCATTTGCTGCCTCGTTCTTTCGTCTGTCAATATGCTCCACCTCATACCCGGAAAAACACCCGGCAACCCTGTCGACCTCTCTGCGATATGCTGCCATGGTTGCATCTTTTCTATCCCAAGTTCCTGAGACCTGCTGTACCACAAGATCCGAATCTCCATGGCACCGTATTCGCTTGATGTTCATCTCTTTGGCCACTTTCAATCCATGCAACAATGCCTCATACTCGGCCACGTTGTTGGAACAATCAAAGTGGATTTGCAACACGTAGCTCAGCTTGTCTCCTTTGGGTGATGTAAGTACCACCCCAGCTCTTGATCCCTCGTACTGTTTAGAACTATCGAAGTGCATCACCCAAGACTCGGAACTTTGTTTCATTGTGGGCATGCTGGTATGAGTCCAATCATTGATGAAATCAACTAAAGCTTGGGATTTGATTGCTGCCTGGGCTCGTAGTTGATGTGATAATCTCCCATCTCAATGTCCCACTTGGCTGTTCTACCTGTTGCATCTGAGTTTCTGATAATATCCGACATTGGTATAGAGCTAACCACTGTTATGGGGTGTTCCTGAAAATAGGGTTTCAATTTCCGGCTGGCAATGAAGACCCCGAAAACCAACTTCTGCCAATGTGGGTAACGTTGCTTTGCCTCTGATAGTACCTCGCTGACGTAATAAACCGGCCTTTGGACCGGGTGATCCTTTCCATCCTCTTTGCGCTCAACGACAACCACCGCACTAACTGCCCGGGGCCCGGCTGCAACGTATAGTAGCATGGGCTCTTTAGGACCCGGGGCTGCTAAGACTGGTGCCTCGGATAACTGCTTTTTTAGTGCCTCGAACGCCTCATCCGCCTCTTGGTCCCAAACAAATTTGTCGGATTTCCGCAAGAGCCGGTATAAGGGTTTGCCTCAATTCCTCTCTCGGAAACAATGAAGCCGAGTAATTTTCTTGCTGGGACTCCAAATACACACTTTGTGGGGTTAAGCTTCATCTGATACCTTCTCAGATTCCTGAATGTTTCCTTTAGATCATCGATAAATGTTTCTGCTTTCCTGGTCTTGATCACCACATCATCCACATAGGCATGAACGTTGCGTCCAATCTGATCCTCAAAGCACTTCTGAATGCACCGCTGGTAAGTTGCACCAGCGTTTTTTAGTCCAAAAGTCATGGTTTTATAACAGAAAGCCCCAAAAGGGGTTATGAACGATGTTTTCTACCAATCTTCCTTCTTGAGCTTGATCTGATGATACCCGGAATATGCGTCCAGAAAACATAATAGGTCACTTCCAGCCACTACATCTATGATCTGATCTATTCTTGGAAGGGCAAATGGATCCTTTGGGCAATGCTTGTTGAGATTCGTGTAATCTATTCACATCCTCCACTCATTACTCTTTTTCACCACTAGAACCGGATTTGCCAACCAATCCGGGTGAAATACTTCCATGATAAAGCCAGTTGTCAGTAGCCGAGCAATTTCTTCTCCTATAGCTTTCCTTCTTTCCTCATTCATGTTTCTTAGGCCCTGCTTCACGGGCCTAGACTTGGGATCAACATGCAAGCTGTGCTCAGCTAACTCGGTAGGAATACCCGGCATATCGCTAGGTGTCCAAGCAAAGACATCTTGATTTGCGCGGATAAACTCTACGAGTGCTTTTTCCTGCTCATTGTCCAGGTGAGATCCTATAGCAAATTGCTTGGAGGGGTCACCTTCGACAAAGGCAACCATCTTGGTATCCTGTGCTGCTTTGAATTTTTCTCTCTCATCCTCAGTATTCGGCCTTTTCAACGATGTTCTATCATCCGGGTCTACTTGAGACCGGTAATACTTGAGCTCTTCTTTTCTGAAAGCCTGTTCTGCCATTGTCGCGTCTCCTTCGTCACACTCAGCCGCTATAACCCGGTTACCATGTATGGTAATCGTTTGCTTCGGACCCGGGATCTTTAGCTGTAGGTATACATAACACGGTCTGGCCATGAACTTGGCATAAGCCGGCCTTCCAAATAGTGTGTGATAAGGGCTGCGCAATTTTACCACTTCGAACGTTAACCACTCCACTTGGAAATTGTCCTTGGATTCTCCGAAAGCAACCTCCAATGTAATCTTTCCTCCGGGTACGCAGAGTGACCCGGCACAATCCCGTGAAAAACCGTAGAACTTTTCTGTAGCTGGGACTCCTTGAGACCCATGCGTAAGAAAGTTTCCCAGTATAAGATGTTGATGCTACTTCCGCCATCCATTAAGACCTTTTTCAGCTCATAACCATTAACCTGTGGCGCAACCACCAGTGCTAGCACACCCGGATGCTCTATTTTTTCCGACTGATCCCTTCTGCTCCATGTCACCTCTTGATCCGACCATCGCAAATACCTCGGAACAGCTGAATTGACCGCGTTCACTGCTCGTTTAAGTATCTTTTTATCTTTGTTGGAAGTTCCGGTAGTATGCACATGGTACTGTCCCAACTACTTGGGGTTAGCTTGGAAACCTCCAGCTCCTCCCTGGTTATTACCCGGATTACCGCCTCCGGGGTTACCTGCTGGGGGTGGGGCGTTGCCCGGGTTTCCACCCGGACCCGGTCCTCCTCCCCGACCTGCACCTCGCATAGCCTTGTTTATCTCCTCATTCTTCCATCTCTGTAGATCCACACACTGCTCCAACGAGTGATTAGTCGGCCTACCGTTCCTGCTATGTCGCGGACACGGCATCCTGAAGGCCTCTAGATGATTAGCCGGCCATGGTGCCCCCTGGTAATTTCCTCCATTAAAGTTTCCTCCGTTGAAATTTCCCTCTGCTCTGGGTCTTGAAAACCTGGCTTCTGTGCTAGCGACAAACTCGGAACCTCCATCATACGGGCGCTTGTTCTGGTTGTTTCCATTATTTCCTCCATTATTACCCGGCGTAGATCCATTGCCGGGTCTTCCACTATTGCTCGTGTTTGCTTTTGCTTTCTTATCATCAGCATCCTCCTCGGTGGTATTTGTGGCGGCGTGCTTGTTGCACTCATCCATTAACTCTCCCATCGTAACCTCCGAAGAATTCCGACTAGACATCATGCGCGTTAGCTTTTGCACTAAGGGTATATACTTGCATGTTTTTGCCATAGCTTGCAATGCATCCTTTGGCTGAATATCCGTAGACGAGTGAAGTATTTCCATAACCCGGCGCACCCAACTACGCGCCGATTCTCCCTTCTTCTGGACACATCGTTCTAGATCATCGATCGTAAATAGCTTTCTGCATGTTCCATGAAAGTGCTTGATAAATGTTGTCTTCAACTCACTCCATGAATTGATAGATTTTTCGGGTAAATTGTTGAACCATAACTTTGCTGCTCCCTCTGACATCATCAAGTACATGAACTTGGCTTGAAGATTTTAAGATGCGTTGCGAATTGACATGGCCATCTCATAGCTGCTCAACCAGGTTTCTGGATCCATGGTTGGCTCGTAATTAACTACTTTACCCGGTTCCTTGTATTTATCCGGGTAAGCCTCAGCTCTGATGATATCCGACAAACACTTAGGCTGTAACATCCCAATTTTGCTAACTAGGGTGTGTGGTGTTGTGTTCATGCCATACATGCATCAAACAAAATTTGAAACCAATTTAAGTGGTGAATTTAAATGGTTTCAGAGAATACCACAAACAGTACTTAAAGTGGGTTCCAAAATTTTGTATTGAAAAATAATTCAAATGCACCAACCCAAGTCATGGTTTGGTTGGAAATTTTGTGAGCTTTCCAAAGATAATTTTTGCCAAATTTTATTCTTCCAAAAAGGCCCTCAAAAGTTTGTTCTTGGTTCTGTTTTCAAAGAGAAAAGGACATATCTGCTAATTCTCTGAAGCTTGAGGGGGTTTTCGAAAGATGGTTTTCTTCAACCTCTTGACAGAAGGACCAGCTGCGTGGAGGCCGCCTACGCATCGAGCTGCCACCTCCTCTGTGCCTTGCTCGCGGAGATAAGGCCGCCAAGGGCCGTGTTCCCTCTCCCTTCTCCTCCTTGCTCGCTCTTTTCCTCTCTGTACTGAGCACGCCGAAAGGTACCCGAAACCCTACTGTCTCCGGCCGCCGCCTCGCCTCGCTGTTCCGGCCGCTCCCGAGCACCGTGGAGAATCTCACCGCCTCCGCCGTCTTCTTCTGGTACTCATCGAGCTCGAGTAGCAGCAAGGAGCCCCGGTAGAGCTCCAATCGGGCCGCCGTTTCCGCCATGGCCTCCTGCCGTCCCGGATGTTTCCGGTGGATTCCGGCCTCCCCTGCCCCTTCCGATCCCTCCACGAGATTCCTAGCGCCCTGGCGAGCTCCCCGGTACCCTCCATCCCCTCCCTCTCCCTCTCAACCGTACCCACACTGAGCTCCGCCGTCGGCCGCCGCGATTCCTCGTCGCCGGCGAGCATTCCGGCAACCTTTTGGTCACCGGTCGGTACCTATCGGATCCCCTCGATCTCCTCTTCCTTGCTGTGTACTTTGATTTCTGATTTAAGCATGAATTTGTTCGATTTTGAACTCAGCTGTGAGGGTCAGAGGAGGGTGATGTCACGATGACATCATAATGATGTCATAACCGCTCTTTTTAATAATTCCAGAAAATGAATAAAATTTGATAAATTAATGTCTTCCAAAATATTGCTCAGAAAAATAAAATGAAAATATGAAAATGTTTAGAAAAATATTCTGTATCCAAATATACCATTTTCACATATGTTTGACATGTTCAAAAAATAAGCTTTATTTAATGTTATTTAATTCTATTAAAAATAGAAAAATAAGTTTTTATTCACTAAAATTAGAAACATAAAAGTTATATACCAAATTGCTCATAATGACAAGTACAATCTAGTTATGATGTTTTCAAACCTATTTGGGCAACTAAAATGGTACTCACCTTCCTAATCGCCCGAACCCCCCCCCCCCCCGGGTCTATTTCGGGTTAATTTCAGTAAAAATGTTTATCTCACATGCAAACCCTAGCAACCCATCGAACATGTTTAGGGCCTTATTTTAGTGCATTAACTTGCTCATTCATACATATTGCACATTGCATCGATGCCATGTGTTGATTGTTATTTCTCTTTCGGTGTTGTTTCCCCTCGGTAGAACGTGACTCCGAAGAGAAGGCCAACAATTCTATGACGAATACTTGATCTTAACCGACAAGTCAAGCACTTATTCCTGAAGACTTTATCTGGTTTTCTTATAACCAAGGCAAGCATAACCTCTTATCTGCTCATATATGGTTTCAACGTGTTTTGAATCTCGTACTTTGCATTCGGTTCCAAACTATTTGATGTCAGTAGATAGAGTTCCCCTATATACTGCATCGCCTATATATCCTGATCCACTGCTCCTAGCAGCTATAGGTTTGATTGTGCGCGCCTCGTTAAACCCCGTGAGTCTTGCTTAGCCATGCCTAGTTGTGATCTGATCCATCCGGTTGATGAATCTGGTCAATGGGTGAATCTACTTTGTCAGGTTGTTGTATTTTGTACTATCTTTGATAACTTGACTAAATAACGGCATGGATGTGAGGCCACAATGGGTTGTGGCGTTTTGTCCTGTTCATGCCCCTAGGAGCGAGTTCTCTCCTTCGAAGCCAAGACTGAGCGTGCAACCACACGCGGGGCCTAACAGACCGTGCTCGACTAACTAACTTGTTTGGCCACATCCATGAGTCATGTAGTTTGATCTTTCCATCTGCGTGTGAGTCAGAAAACGATTTGGAGAAAACTTAGGGCGTGACCGGGACAAGTGATGGACGTACACGGATCTTGTTCCCGACTCACAGAACAGGTGCCGTCAGGAGGTGGCCAACTCCCTGTTGACGGGGTGGCCCTGTTTGGGTTGACTCATGGATAGGGTCGAGCAAGGTAAAGGTCGTGGCCAGCCACTCTCTGCCGCGCTCCATGGACGAGCGTACATGTGGCGTTAAGAGTCGGATGGTACGTGTGGGTAAAGTGTACCCCCTGCAGGGATAAATCTCCTCGAGAAGCCGTGTCCACGGTTACGGACGACTTGGCAACGGATTCTGTGATCATAGATAACCTCAACGGAATGACTAAAACTTGTTAACCATGATTGAAGGGTGCCTCCCCGGAGATGTCGGGAGGGGTGATCCTTGTAGCATAAGATAGTGTGGGAATAAGAAGGACTTGGTGGAATACAAGAAGATGATGATATCAGTAGTTGAGTAGCTTTCTCATCTGTTTTCAAAATACTCCAGGAGACGTGCTATTCCTTCCTCAACTTGCAAAACAAAGATTGCTTTACGCAAATCAGCCTTCATGAAACCCTTTTCGAAATAGCAGATATATAATAGGTTAATTAAGTCTTGTTGAGTACCTCCCGTACTCAGGTTTGCTTAATTTTGGTTCAGGTGGAGTTCGCACTTCAGTGGTGGTTCAACGTGGACATCGACGAGTAGTTTGGGGTTCCCAGGTAGCAGCCTGGAATCTATGGGCTGGGACGTCGCCTTATGTTGCGGCCTCTTAGGCCTTCTTGGTTCTTGTTGATTAGCAACATAATTTGCCTTCCGTTGTCTGATGTAATGTTGGGTCGTGTGACCTCTACTTGTAAGCTATACTCTAGTAACACCTGTTTAATAAAGTTTCATGTCTAGAGTGTTGCTTTGATCGGTTGTTGGTTTCGAGCTCATTGTTATACAGTTTTGGCTATGCCTGCATAGTTGTCGCAGTCGAGGGGTTGTGGAGCCGATGATCCATGTCCGAGCCCGCCTGTCGGTGTGATCGGCCTGGGGCGAGGTAACCCCAGTAACCCTCGATTGTTGTTGCACTTTCTGGACACATAGCAGCTCTGTATAACCTTGGTCCCGTTCCTTCAGTTTCATCCGACTCGTGGACGCTTGGGTATGCGTAATTGGTTATGACTGGCATGGATACAAGGAGTAGTAGACCGGGGATCCGGACTACGTACCGATGAATCCGGTCTGCCTGCCGTTGTTTGTTGCGGCGGGGCTGGTAACCCTGAAGCCCTTGTGAGTCCATGGCTAGGAGCACATAACAGTATGTATATCTCTGGGTCCGGGATCTGACAAGTCTTGGTATCAGAGCAGGACTGCCTGTAGGAAAACCTTACTGCTTGGTCGATGTTGAGTCTAGTGTTTGTGAAAACTATTTGAAAACTCGAAATGGATTGTGAAAAACCTTCTTAGGATTCCTTTTACTCCGTATCTGGTATCGCTCTAAGTCTGGGTCTCCTTACCTGTTTTGATTTGAAAAGGTTTTGCTATCTCTTCTAGTCATTCAAAATCCAGGTGCCTTCTCTGGCAAGGACGTTTTTATCCAAGTTGACCTAGTGTTAAAGTTTCTAGAGTCGTGTGAGTTCCATCCTCCGTTACCTCTTAAACTGGGAGATTTCCTTCCATTCATAATCTCTCGAAGTTGTGTGGATTCCACATTCTTACATGTTCCAAAGTTTCAACTGCAGAACCTCGAGATTTCCTTTTCATCTCGAATGCATCCGTTATCCTCAGCTCAAGTTCTTCCGGAGTTGTGTGTCTTTTGAAAGACTTTCCGTGTTTGCTATTCGTAGTGTCCTTCAAGGCCCTCATATAGTAGTTACTCCTTTCGTTGGGTTTCTAACCCTTGGACTTGAACCGAAGGTCCCGGAATGTGCTGAATTGTGGTGGGTTGAGTCATGTGGTTTCTTAACCATGTAATGCTCACGCTATCAGTACAGGATGCTGACCTTTAACCCAAGTTCTGTTCCTTTGGATCCTGAGGAATCCGTTCTACCTCAGGATGGCTAGGTAATCTCAACTCCAATAGCCATAGGTTTCCTCTTGGAATCAAGAAGGGATCACAACAAGAGTGGTCATCATGAAATCCACATCTTCGTTCTTAATTCAGCTATATTGATCCTCTAGCATGGGTTTTACAAATGCGTATTACACTGTGCATTCACCGTGATCTCTGGATTTTCCGGAGCATGATCTTAATCTTTAGTTGCTTTCCTACCTTTGTCCATGGTTTGGACACCAAGTTGCATATGTGTGTTGGAGTCTTCCAATGCATTTGCTCTTGTTTTCCGTGAGAACGTTCCACCTTGGAATGTCAGGAGAAACAAACTCCAGTACCTCGTTCATCTCTAGGACCTAGTCGAAGTTTTGTAATTCGCAGATTAAAGAAGTTTCATAAGCTTCTGTCCTGTTCCACCTTCGAGTATCACACTCTTTTATGTCAAGAGGTCGTGTTAAGTTTCATGACCTTAATGATGAAGTGATGCTCTCACACATCTTCACCCACTTCCTCCAAGCTTGAATGCTTGAGAATGATGGGTCTGTTCATCGACATGTGTATCAGCTATTCCTAGCAATTCATATTGCTTCAAAAAAATCTCAGAAACATATGTATCCTTCTTAGCACCACTGGTCACCCAGCCTCTGTTTGAAGTTGATGGTGTTACCAAATCCGTTCATTCCGGTGCACATCCTCGGTCAGAGAGTTAGGTTCATGCCAAATCTCTCCAGACCATATCGGTTGCTTGGAAAAGCATGCCTCCTTTCGATTTCTAAGACATACCGGTAGGTTGTGATATTCTGGTTGTCTTTCTAGAAGTATCACCAGGTTTGTCACCTGACCGTGATGTCTAAGCAAAGGGTAATTTGAATTACTATTTTCTCCAAGAGAACTATGCTGGACACCTTGAACTAGTTGGATGATCTTAAAACAATAACTTGGAGAGTTGAAAGACAAGAGATCTTCCTAACTTGTTCCTTTGTTAAGGGATGTCTAGTTTCCTTTGTGTTGAAGCAGGATAGTATCTCCGTAGTGGACATGCTATCATCCCACCTTGATTTGATTTGGGCTATCGTCAGATCAAGTTCAGATTCAAGGACTATCTTGACGGTGTTTTCACTCATAGTGTTTTTCCTAGGTACACCTTCATGTCCTTTGGTTTAACCAATGTTTTGCCTTGTTCATATATTATATGAATCCCTCATCTTGGAGTGTTGATAAGTGTGTTTTCGAGCCCATCGATGACATTCCTATTTTTTCCCCATGTTGCAAGAGGTTCATGCTGAACAAATGGCACTAATGTTGGAAACTTTTGCGAACCACCTTTGTGTCATCAGGAAGTTGTGTTCCGGATGTTCGAAGTGGCTTACTCCAGTCCATGTGCTTATGGTGAAAGTTTTCGCCATGGATCTGAGTATAGTTTCCTTGTTTCGTCGGGAATAATCCCAAGTCGGTCATGCCTGTGTGGTCTATTCTTGAGATGGTTGGTTGTAACCTCCATTTACTTGAATAAGTTTGCATCCACACTAAGCCCCTAACTGATTGTTCGCAAAAGAGAAGAAGTCTAAAAACTTCGTTATCTTTGTATTGCCTCCCCAACAAGGACTCCGATGTATTCATTTGCAAGTAGTCATGTAGGTGCAACCGTCTTTTGCAAGTTGCTAATACATGAGTCCTGCAATCTCGCTCATCTTCTTGAGTGTGACATTGTAGTCCATATCTTGAGAATCTGGTACATGTATCTCGTTGGTAACCGGTGCAAGGTCCGATCAAACACGTTGAGTCCGAGTTATCAACCCACTAACCAGAGCTGAATCTCAAGCAACAATGATGGTTGGTGTTTTCCTCAAGGGTATCGAATTAGGTATTTTCAGAATTCGGCATGGTTGACGTTGTGGTTGACACAATTAGCCGGAAGGCCTACCTTTGTAGTCCTTTGAATCCGTCAGAACAGCTACTCTCCTTGAGAATGCTTGTCTGGCTTATTCTAACAAGTTTTCCCCCTTTCCATTCTTCCAAACTGGAGCTGTACTTTCACTTGATGACCTACAGAAGGCTTGTCATAAGCCTGATATCGGTATCTAGAACATCCAGGAGAATCTGGAAGTTGATCTTCCCAATATCTCTCCGTTGAACGTCCCAAACCTTTGTTTCAGTGGAAACAAGTTCATCATGAGAACATCTCTTGGTGTTCTGTAACCACCCTTGTTCAGTTTCCTTCCTCAATTTGTTTGTACTTGAAATTCTGTTTTCTCACACATTGTGTGAATTTGTCAGTTACTTCAGCAATGGGATCTCAACCATGTGGTAGATGTATGCTACGTCCAATTCACATAGGAAAGAGGTTCCCTGTTTTCTTCCGGTGTTTCAATCCCCGTTGGTTACCCATCTTTGTGATGTGACCAAGAGTTCCTCCTTAACTACGGTGTTTCCACATCCTTTGGTTACTCATCTTCTGTCATGAAGTAACATCCCGATCTTTGACAAAGTTTTCGAAAAATTTGACGGAATGAAAGTTCCCTCATCTTTCGTGTCCACTCCGAAGAGTGAACATGATCTTGTGTCAAATTCTCTCTGACGCACGATTAAAGTGTTTTCTCGTGTTCTCCCTCGTCTATGGATATTACATTGTGATGTTCAAGACCATCCTCTCCATCTTGGTTATCCGCTCGAAGAAACCTCGATATTACAAGTTGTTCAACCTTTTTTTTTCCAAAAGGATTTAAAGTCTTGTGCAAAGGTCATATTCTAAATCCTTTCAAGAACCATCGTCCACAGACTTGAAACCATCTTCTACTCACTCCGTTATCTTGATGTGTTTCATGCATGTTAACTCAAAAGGTTCTTTATGAACATTCCTACCATGAGTTACCCATTAGATACTCGATCTTCGTTAAGATCAAATCCTAAGAGTTTCCCTCTTACCTAAGGTGTATCCGTTCAATACTTCAAGATGCTACAGATCAACCTCTTCAGAAGAGAACCGTAAGGTTCGATAAGATCGTTCAAAACCGGTGTTCCTTCTTTCTTCTCCTTCGGGAATCTCGGGACGAGATTCTTGTAAGGGGGGTAGATTTGTAACATCCCAATTTTGCTAACTAGGGTGTGTGGTGTTGTGTTCATGCCATACATGCATCAAACAAAATTTGAAACCAATTTAAACCAATTTAAGTGGTGAATTTAAATGGTTTCAGAAAATACCACAAACAGTACTTAAAGTGGGTTCCAAAATTTTGTATTGAAAAATAATTCAAATGCACCAACCCAAGTCATGGTTTGGTTGGAAATTTTGTGAGCTTTCCAAAGATAATTGTTTCCAAATTTTATTCTTCCAAAAAGGCCCTCAAAAGTTTGTTCTTGGTTCTGTTTTCAAAGAGAAAAGGACCTATCTGCTAATTCTCTGAAGCTTGAGGGGGTTTTCGAAAGATGGTTTTCTTCAACCTCTTGACAGAAGGACCAGCTGCGTGGAGGCCGCCTACGCATCGAGCTGCCACCTCCTCTGTGCCTTGCTCGCGGAGATAAGGCCGCCAAGGGCCGTGTTCCCTCTCCCTTCTCCTCCTTGCTCGCTCTTTTCCTCTCTGTACTGAGCACGCCGAAAGGTACCCGAAACCCTACTGTCTCCGGCCGCTCCCGAGCGCCGTGGAGCATCTCACCGCCTCCGCCGTCTTCTTCTGGTACTCATCGAGCTCGAGTAGCAGCAAGGAGCCCCGGTAGAGCTCCAATCGGGCCGCCGTTTCCGCCATGGCCGCCGGCCGTCCCGGATGTTTCCGGTGGATTCCGGCCTCCCCTGCCCCTTCCGATCCCTCCACGAGATTCCTAGCGCCCTGGCGAGCTCCCCGGTACTCTCCATCCCCTCCCTCTCCCTCTCAACCGTACCCACACCGAGCTCCGCCGTCGGCCGCCGCTATTCCTCGTCGCCGGCGAGCATTCCGGCAACCTTTTGGTCACCGGACGGTACCTATCGGATCCCCTCGATCTCCTCTTCCTTGTTGTGTACTTTGATTTCTGATTTAAGCATGAATTTGTTCGATTTTGAACTCAGCTGTGAGGTTCAGAGGAGGGTGATGTCACGATGACATCATAATGATGTCATAACCGCTCTTTTTAATAATTCCAGAAAATGAATAAAATTTGATTAATTAATATCTTCCAAAATATTGCTCACAAAAATAAAATGAAAATATGAAAATGTTTAGAAAAATATTCTCTATCCAAATATACCATTTTCACATATGTTTGACATGTTCAAAAAATAAGCTTTGTTTAATGTTATTTAATTCTATTAAAAATAGAAAAATAAATTTTTATTCACTAAAATTAGAAACATAAAAGTTATATACCAAATTGCTCAAAATGACAAGTACAATCTAGTTATGATGTTTTTAAACCCATTTGGGCAACTAAAATGGTACTCACCTTCATAATCGCCCGAACCCCCCCCCCCCCCCCCCCCCCCCCCCCGGGGTCTATTTCGGGTTAATTTCAGTAAAAATGTTTATCTGACATGCAAACCCTAGCAACCCATCGAACATGTTTAGGGCCTTATTTTAGTGCATTAACTTGTTCATTCATACATATTGCGCATTGCATCGATGCCATGTGTTGATTGTTATTTCTCTTTCGGTGTTGTTTCCCCCTCCGTAGAACGTGACTCCGAAGAGAAGGCCAACAATTCTATGACGAATACTTGATCTTAACCGACAAGTCAAGCACTTACTCCTGAAGAATTTATCTGGTTTTCTTATAACCAAGGCAAGCATAACCTCTTATCTGCTCATATATGGTTTCAACGTGTTTTGAATCTCGTACTTTGCATTCGGTTCCAAACTATTTGATGTCAGTAGATAGAGTTCCCATATATACTGCATCGCCTATATATCCTGATCCACTGCTCCTAGCAGCTATAGGTTTGATTGTGCGCGCCTCGTTAAAGCCCGTGAGTCTTGCTTAGCCATGCCTAGTTGTGATCTGATCCATCCGGTTGATAAATCTGTCATTGCGTGAATCTACTTTGTCAGGTTGTTGTATTTTGTATTATCTTTGATAACTTGACTAAATAACGGCATGGATGTGAGGCCACAATGGTTTGTGGCGTTTTGTCTTGTTCATGCCCCTAGGAGCGAGTTCTCGCCTTCGAAGCCAAGACTGAGCGTGCAACCACACGCGGGGCCTAACAGACCGCGCTCGACTAACTAACTTGTTTGGCCACGTCCATGAGTCACGTAGTTTGATCTTTCCATCTACGTGTGAGTCAGAAAACAATTTGGAGAAAACTTAGGGCGTGACCGGGACAAGTGATGGACGTACACGGATCTTGTTCCCGACTCACAGAACAGGTGCCGTCAGGAGGTGGCCAACTCCCTGTTGACGGGGTGGCCCTGTTTGGGTTGACTCATGGATAGGGTCGAGCAAGGTAAAGGTCGTGGCCAGCCACCCTATGCCGCGCTCCATGGACGAGCGTACATGTGGCGTTAAGAGTCGGATGGTACGTGTGGGTAAAGTGTACCCCCTGCAGGGATAAATCTCCTCGAGAAGCCGTGTCCACGGTTACGGACGACTTGGCAACAGATTCTGTGATCATAGATAACCTCAACGGAATGACTAAAACTTGTTAACCATGATTGAAGGGTGCCTCCCCGGAGATGCCGGGAGGGGTGATCCTTGTAGCATAAGATAGTGTGGGAATAAGAAGGACTTGGTGGAATACAAGAAGATGATGATATCAGTAGTTGAGTAGCTTTCTCATCTGTTTTCAAAATACTCCAGGAGATGTGCTATTCCTTCCTCAACTTGCAAAACAAAGATTGCTTTACGCAAATCAGCCTTCATGAAACCCTTTTCGAAATAGCAGATATATAATAGGTTAATTAAGTCTTGTTGAGTACCTCCCGTAGTCAGGTTTGCTTAATTTTGGTTTCAGGTGGAGTTCGTCACTTCAGTGGTGGTTCAACGTGGACATCGACGAGTAGTTTGGGGTTCCTAGGTAGCAGCCTGGAATCTATGGGCTGGGACGTCGCCTTATGTTGCGGCCTCTTAGGCCTTCTAGGTTCTTGTTGATTAGCAACATAATTTGCCTTCCGTTGTCTGATGTAATGTTGGGTCGTGTGACCTCTGCTTGTAAGCTATACTCTAGTAACACCTGTTTAATAAAGTTTCATGTCTAGAGTGCTGCTTTGATCGGTTGTTGGTTTCGAGATCATTGTTATACAGTTTTGGCTATGCCTGCATAGTTGTCGCAGTCGAGGGGTTGTGGAGCCGATGATCCATGTCCGAGCCCGCCTGTCGATGTGATCGGCCTAGGGCGAGGTAACCCCAGTAACCCTCGATTGTTGTTGCACTTTCTGGACACATAGCAGCTCTGTATAACCTTGGTCCCGTTCCTTCAGTTTCATCCGACTCGTGGACGCTTGGGTATGCATAATTGGTTATGACTAGCATGGATACAAGGAGTAGTAGACCGGGGATCCGGACTACGTGCCGATGAATCCGGTCTGCCTGCCGTTGCTTGTTGCGGCCGGGGCTGGTAACCCTGAAGCCCTTGTGAGTCCATGGCTAGGAGCACATAACAGTATGTATATCTCTGGGTCCGGGGTCTGACATAGGCCCGGCAAGATTAGCCGGCACTGGCCTCACCCGGGAAACGTGCGATCCTGCGGGGGGTACGGCGGGGCGTGCAATTGCTGCTGGCCCTTGCACCGCAGACCCGGCCGCGGCTCGCCTGGCTCTGGAACTGTCCACGATAGCTTGTGTTGGTGATGCCGCGGGTGCTGCTGGAGCACGGGGAGGAGGTGGCATTTGCTGCTGCTCTGCCCTCCGTCGTGCTGAGGTTGTCTGAATATTGCCGGTATTACCGTTGTGCCGGCTAATCATACGGTATTCCATGCATTCCACTTCTGTTGTCCGGGTAATTGACCTGCGGAGCCACTGCTGTGCGCAAAAGATCTATAGCCCGCCGGGTCTCCTCCGCATGGGGTGACTCCCTTACGGGGATGCGATCCAATGCCAATGTTGCCGCGTATACATTATCCACGGGGTTGTTAAAGTGACCTGGCGGCGTGCGAAATCGTGATGGGGCGGCGGTACTGAGTTGCCGACTGCAATCCCTGTCTACAACGTGGGTAACCCGGCTTGCACGTTTGCCGGCTGTCCTCCCACGGTCGCAGGCTGATGCCTGGTTTCCTGATTCACAGCTGGAATTGGTTCCACCCGTTGCCGGTAATCTCGTTTAAAATTCCACCCGTTGCCTGGGGTGTGATAAACAGCATGGCCGGGTTTAAAGTTCCACCCGTTGCCGGTAATCTCGTTTGGTATCTCTGATGCATCCTGGTTGACTGAACCTGGAGCCGGTTCTCCAACGCCTCCAGCTCACGCTGGCGCGTGGCTATCCCTTGCTTCTCAGCTTCCACATCTCTCCTCTGTTGCTCCAATGCGCGGCAGGCGACATCCAGATCTGCAGCACGTGCCGCTGCGTTTTCCGGGTTATCACCGTAGCTAATACTGTGGGATCCAGGATCAGGTTGTTGTTGAACATAGCCGGATTTGGTGGGTTTGAAGGACCCGCGCCTGGCGTTCTGTTCGCCATAAACCTGAACATATTTCTCCGCATCTCGCTATCTGCCGTACGGCTGGTGACTGAAGCCGACTCTCCATCAACCCGGGTCAGAACCGGGTTTCCGTCAGCCGGGTTTTGCTGCTGGGCTAGCGCTTGCGCCGCTCCGACCGCGGCCGTAGTCACGTCCCCCTGATTGAGATTGGTTGCAGGGGCCGTGTAGACCGCGACATGGCGCGCGATGCCTGGTGAAGACTCGTATACCTCCTCATCACCGCTATCCTCTTCGTACCGGTCCTCCAGCAGGTGCAGGATAGACTCGGTATCATCTTCTCTCAAGACCCGGCCGCGCGGGGTCCATGCCGGCTCCTCCGGCTGTTCCCTCTTCGCGGTGGGCTCTTCTACCGGATCGACTGTCCCGACTGATTCCTCTCCATCCAACTGAACGCAAGTCGCTTCTCCTGACACAGAATCATATCCAAAATCGTCGGGGATTGAACCGGACGTACGTACCATGCCGATGAAGACGTTGACCCGGCCGATTGTGACGATAGATCCGGATTCTAGCAGATCCGACTCTGGCCCCCAGCTAAAATCATCCACCATCTTCTCTCCTTCGGGGTTGGTGTAGATCTCGCCAATGACGAGGTTTTTCATGTTCTCCCGAGCTTCTCCCGTGATGTAAACACCCTTGGACGTAGGCCCCACGGTGGGCGTCAACTGTCGTGGGATAATCACGGCAGACGTTACCTGGGGTAAATCATCTTGGGGCAATTCGATTTTGGTGTTTGGGAGAGGGTTTAGCTCAGGGGAAATCATGCTAATAATCGATCTGGTAGCTCTGCCAATCAAGTCGCCGAGTCTCCGATCTAGGGCTACAATCTCAGCTCTCGTATTACAGGGGATACTCGAATATCTGGTAAAACTCGTGCTAGTCTAACCCTAGGGGCCGGTTTATATATTACCTGGCCCCTTAGCTTCCTATCCAAGGCATTCTCGGAGTCCTACCCAGTCACCGCATACAAACCCTAAATTTCCTTATAGCAACCCACAATCCGGGTTACGAGGCCTACACTACTTCTTGGGCCTTCTAGAAACTACCTTTCCTTAAGTCGGGTCTTGCGCAGTTCCCTTTGGGCCGAGTTACACCTTGGCATTAGCCTACCGGGTTATCATCCCTCCATTAACACCCAAAACAAAGTTATACCTGAACTCTTCACAAGATTTCCCCCGGTTCGCCCGAAGTGTTTATTAATACTCCACACTCCCTTAGGCTAACCATTTTAACCTTAGCCTAAGACAATACGAGAAATTTACTTCTATATATCAAGAGAGAGCTTTATCAGTTAAGTTTCTCATAATTAGGCCTCCTTTGATTCATAGGATAGGAAAGACATAGGATTAGGAAAGGCATAGGATTGAAATGTCATGCCTAGTTGAATCCTATGGGAAGATGAGTTCTCTTTGATTGTACCAAAGGAATTTTCCATGAGGTATGACCTAATGTTTATTTCCTATAGGATTTACACTACAGAATTCCTATAGGATTATTTCCTATGGGATATGTTCCTATGAATCAAACAACTAGTATAGGAAAATATCCATGGGATCTGAATCCTACCCAATTCCTACACCGTTCCTATGATTCAAAGGAGGCCTTATATTGATTTTTTCTCTGCTTGCCACGATTGATCAGCTTTCTTTAGCTTCCTTAGGGTGCCTCCTCTTGCATTTTCCATTAGATGCGTTTGTACTTCCGTAAATCATTTATTCAAGCCTAACGTTGAAGACCAATACTTAATACCACTATTGTACTGCGTACTAGTCGTTAATAAATAAGAATCATGCTGTCCAACAAACTTAGAAACTCAAATAATAATACAGCTAGCATTTTACTTTGGGACTTCTACTGATGATGCATTGTTTAGTGCTGCTCGTTCGTTTAACAATTATTTCCCACATGAGCTGTCAGGAACAGGTACAAGTCTAACCTCGGCCTTATCTTCAGGTCGGGCCGTTGAATCTAAACCCCAATCCTTAAAATAAACGAATTGTCAAACAAATACAAGTTGGCCAATGTATTAACGATTTCATTTTAAACAATTTATTTACTCTTACATGCTGCTTCTCGGTTACTGCTTCCCCGTTGCCTTGATTAAATTATGTACCGTGTCATTTTAACCTTTTCCAAAGACAGTACGAGAACTTTACTTTAATAAAGAAAGAGTAAGTTAGATCAAGTATAATAAACTGACATAGGCGGGTAATAATACCTGCCAGTTCAGAGTTTTTCTTAGGTGGAGGTGAGAGAAGAGGAGAGAGCACAAAAGCGGGCTGCAAAATTGTAGCCAGTTCTTGCACGTGGTTCAACACACTTTGTGAGACATCAAGTGGGTCAACACATTAATGATATTGTAAGCTACAATGGCTAGCTATTGTATGAGTAGGCTATTAGATAGCTATATATGACATGGCAAACTCATATAGCCGGCTATTGGCAAACTTATGTTGGTCTTCCTTTCAGCTGGGACAAAAAACAGACGCATTGAGGTTTCTACTCGATTGATCAGCTTCCTTAAGCTTTGTTACCGCGCCTGTTCTTCCAATGGCACTATAATTCCTACTCTATAATTAAAATACAATGAAATTTTTGTGGATATTGCAATTTCAAGATACCGATCAAATTGTTCATGGCCATAAAACCTCGGGAACCGGTAAGTCCAAAATCAGCGAGGTCAACGAATGTACTAGTTAGGGAGGGAGGGAGAGAGAGTTTATCCTCTAGCTGTATATATTTTACACATATGACCGTACGTACGTAGTGTAAATTGTAAACCATTTCCCCCTTTCAAAAATTTGGTCTATTATTCCTGATGGACTTGCTTCTTAGGGCATCTCCAGCCGTCCCCCCAGAGCCCCCCAGGGGGTTTTTTTCGCGGCGGAAGCGGCGAATAGCGCCGTTTCGGCGCTAAATAGCACCGCGGCACACAGGCTAAACCCAGCCCGCTGGGTTCGGCCTGGGAGGGCGAAACTGCGCGGCCGCGCGCGTGGGCCAGCTCGGTCAGCGACGCGACGAGAAAGCGCGGGAACAGAACCGCCCGTGATCGTCTTCTCGGCTACCGCGCGGTCAAAGGCTGCCGGCGTTTATGGCGTGGCGGCCGCCCAGTGCATGCGCCCCGCCCAAAGGCTGCAGGCGTAATGGCGTGGCGGGCGGCAGCGAGGGGACGCGCGCGCGCAGTAAATGCCCGGCCGCTCGCCGCGCTATAAAACCCCCCGGCCGCGCGGCGCGCCCCACCATTCTTCACACCGGCGACCTCTCCTCCTCCCCTCTCTCGACGCCCTCCTCCTCCACTCTCTCCACGAAGATGTCGGACGGAGTTGCGGCGAACGGCTTCCCGCGCCACAACCTGTGCCGGAGCGAGGCAGTGGCGCTGTACCGCGCGGGCTATCCTTGCCCGCCGGACACGCGCCTTCCTAGCTCCGCCGCGGGGGCGAGCCGCTGGACCCTCAGCGCCGGCGGAGTCCCCGTCCCTCCCCTTCCCTCCACCGACGCCGAGTTCCGCCGCGCCATCCGCGAGATGCGCGACGGAATGGCAAACCCCCAGAACTACCCGCTCACCGGCGTGGACGAGTTCTGGTGGGGGCGGCTGACGACACGCCGCGACCGCGAGCTGGACTCCGAGAACGACAACGGCCCTGTCGACGGGCGTTTCAACGCCCACGGGCGGCGCCGCTGGTGAAGCGCCCCTGGCAGGAGCCTCGAGGAGGTCCTCCAGCACATCAACGCCGGCAACCAGCCGCGCCTGGAGATGCCGCCGCCGCAGGCCGCCCAGCCGTGGGCGGCACGGCGGACCGGCGCGTCTTCCTCGACCGCGACCTCGAGTTCCTCCGCCGGCCACTCTGTCTCCACCTCCCCCCCCTTTCTCAGCGCCGGAGCGCCTGCCCGCAGGCGCAGCGGCGGCGCCCTCCGCCTCGGCGAGCCACGCTTCGAACGCGTGGTTCGCCCGAAGACGGAGAACGCCGGCGACGACGGCGAGGACGAGTGGCCCGACCAAAAGGTCGCGGAGCAGCTGTCGCTGGACACGCTCCAGCCACTCGACGTCGACACCGCCGCTCGGTGGAGCCTGCGGGACACCACCGAGGCGGAGCTCGAACTTCAGCGCCGCCTGCTGGCTGAAGCCGAGCAACGCAAGGCGGCGCGCGAGCGTGAGGCCGCCGCCAACGCGGCCCGCCTCCGCGTCCCTCCCCCGCCGCCGCAGAAGGAGACCGAGTACGTCATCCTAAACCCGGACTCCGACGACGAGGCCGCGATCCAGCAAGCCCTCGAGGCGAGCATGTGGGATTGCGGCGGCGGCGACGAGGGACAGGGGGGGAGCAGGCGCCCCGGCGACGCCCCCAGCGACGACGACGACGACGGCGGCGACTACAGCCAGGCGATCGCCGCTAGCCTCGGCCTTAAATAGTTTGTTTTAGTTTAAATTTTTCGTTCTAGCTTTAAATTCGCGCCGAATATGTACGCAGTTTCCAAATTTCAATAAAATTCGACTAGTTTTGCAATTGCGTTTGTTTTGGACCGATCCTTGGGCTCGGGACGCGACTGGGAAACGCGCCCCCCAGGTTCCAGAATAGCGCCGTTTAGCGCCGCGGCGGCGCCAAAACGGCGGCGTTTTGGACCCTGGGGGGACGCAACGACTGGAGATGCCCTTAGGTCCAAGATGTTCTAGTTGGCGTAATGCCAAAGGCATACAACTTAGAAATTACATTCGACAGTGTGTGTGTCTTTACGACCAAGATGCAGCACCGCCGGGATTCCATTCCACGTACGCCTATTGTTGAAATTGGACAAATCCTCTGGGATTAGTGGTCGCCTTTCTATATTGTACAACATGCACGATTAGGAAGTAGTCCATATGCCCTTAAGGTTCATTGTCTCTCGACCATGAAAGTAACATGAGTACACCACTTGTTAAAAAGAACAGGCAATTTGGCTATATAGTAGTATACTTGATAGGCCCATTCCTAAAATAAAATTATTCACTCCTTACCAGCTGCTTCCTGACTGGAGCTCCTCCGTGGACTCTGTCGTGTACTAGTAGGTAAACTTTGTGCCCCATCCTAAGCGGGAGACCGAGCAAGACAGTGCTTGAGCTGGCCATTCCTGCCATATGAATTCAAGAATAGTTAGTCGCTACCAATTGTCTAGTTGCTTGCAACCAATTGTCTAGTTGGTGCAATTTTGTAGAAGTTCTTTGAATTAAAATTATTATTTTGATGCTTGTCTATACTCTCCGTTGCAGGAGAGTTGTCCACTCCTTATTTATGACTATAAAATAACACTAGTAGAAAAAAGGCCTACAGTCCCGGTTCGCCAGGCCCATTAATCCCGTCCGGGCAACCGGGACTAGCAATGCGCGACTAAAGGCCCCCGCCTATAGTCCCGCCATTTACGGACCGGGACTAAAGGCCCGTCCACGTGGGCGCCAGGGATCCGTCGCGGCGGAGGCCCTTTAGTCCCGGTTCTTGTGGCCAACCGGCACTGAAAACCTGCGCAGGTTTAGGGTTTTAGGCCCCCTAAACCTGGTTTCCTTTTTAATTTGTTTTGTTTTATTTCTTTTATATTTTATTTTGTGTTTTATTTTAATTTTGATGAAGTTTCAGTACACATATATATATATATATTTTACAATACTATATACATGCATATATATATATGAAATTTCAAACAAGGAGAATTCAATAGGAATATATAATATATATTCAATATCGGGTGACCATATATACAACCTCGAACAAGTTTCCATATTACACAATTAAGATGGATGACCATACACAAATTCGAACAATTAATTAGATAGCTTATGCGTATAATAGTCATCGTCGGTGGACGCATGGTACTCTCCTTCCCTATCGATGACATGCCTAAGGAAAAATCCTGCTATTTCCTCTTGAATTGCTCGGAAGCGAGCTTCTGGAGTAAGCGCCCTCCGCAAGTTATTGAGACCCCTCCGCGTGGCCTCGTCCTTCTTCCTCTCAGAGATTTCTTTCCGTATGTTCTCACAGACATAGTATCCACATAGACCGGTCCCCGGTGGCTGCTTATCCACTCCTTTGACCACATTTTTAAATTTTAGCTCATTTTTGAATCCACCGACATGTCCAAGTGAGAACTGTCTCCAAACTCTACATTGCAAATAAAATTAAATGAACAAGGGAGTTATTAGCTTAGGAAATGAACAAAAGAGACCGATCGATATAGAGCGCAAATGATTGAAAAATAATTACCTTTGCATCATTTTTCTCATGTTGATCCAAAGATCTGTATTTGAATTCATAGAGTCAAAGATCAAAACTATGGAGTCCTGAAGATCAATTTTTAGCAGAATCCAGTGGAACCTGCGGACACGTTAGATGCACAGTCATGCATAACTTATCGATTAGACATACCATGCATGGAGTAAACAAAAGAGAATGGGAACATGAGAGAAACACTCACCCAAAAAGGTAAGGAAATAGAATATATCTTTTGGATTCATGCTTTTTAAAAAAATTGTACAAGTCTTTCTCCACTTCTTTGGGGTGACGTTCTAACATAGTTCCATTAATGATTTGTGGGTCAATGAACCCAACATCATGGATGAGTCTTATTTTGCATTCCCAAATCTTCAATCTGCATAATAGCGTACGCAACAATATAATTAGGACAATATATATATATATATATATATATATATATATATATATAGTGTAGGCAATGAAGAACGAGATGACGTAGAAATAAATCACTTACAGAACGTAGCAACTCAAGATAGATTTGTCGAGCTCACGCAGATTGAACAGCTGGAACAATTCACTCATCTCAACTGTTACAGAGTACTTTTTAGTGTGATGCTCCTCTGTATAATCCACATACACAAATTCTTTGTCGGTCCATGTTATGAAATGTTTGTACCAACGTAGCAGAGCTTGCATTAGTGGTGGTAGATCCTTTTCCTTCGCAGGCTCGACGAGAGGCCCTTTCTTCTCATATTGTAATCCTACCTCAGCCACTGGCGCATCGTCTAGGCCTAAAAAGAGACGAAGAGATATACCGGCCTCGGACGCAGTTTGCATGGCAGTAGGTAAAGTCAATCCCATTTCTGCCACAACATTTATGACCTCGGGGTCCTGTTCCGGAGCGGCTTTCACTATGAGCGGGGGGGTCGATTTTTTACTCTGCAGCCCGAGCTGGGCAACTTGTTTCCCGCTTCTTTTCATTTTTCCTTTTCCTTTCTCCTCCTCCACTTTTTTTGCTTTCTCTTTCTCCTCCTCCAATATTCCTGCTTGCGCACGAAGTTCATTATCATAGTCTTTAGGCAAATTCTTCTCGGCTTGGGACGGTGTCGACAAAAAACCCGTAGCCCAATAGTCTACAATCGGAGGGAATACTTCCTTGGGCTCAGGCTCCTTTTGCGCCTTCAGTCGGCCAATCCATTTGTCAACGTCAGCCTTCACGGCCAATTTTGTTTCAGCATCGCTAAGTTCCCAAGGCCTTGGGGGGAGAGGCTTCAGTGATGGCTCCGGTACCCGTGTGGTCTTAGCTACATAAGGCTCCGGGTTAATAGACCAAGAGCAGGTTCCCTTGCTGTCCGCCTGCCTCTGTTTCTTCGCTGGAGGAGGAATGGAGGGAGACGTCTGCTTAACCTCCGGAGGAGGAATGGGGGGCGACATCTGCTTTTTCTCCGGAGGAGGAATGGGGGGCGACGGCTGCTTTTCCTCCGGAGGAGGAATGGGGGGAGACGGCTGCTTTTCCTCCGGAGGAGGAATGGGGGGAGACGACTGCTTTTCCTCCGGAGGAGGAATCGTGGGCGACGGTTGCTTAACCGCCGGAGGAGGAATCGTGGGCGACGGCATCTTACCCGCCGGAGACGGCGTCGAATGGCGTGAAGGAGGCGTAGGTGAACCAGCACCACCAGCACCACCACCACCAGCACCTGCACCATCAGAGGGGGTGGACTTGTTAGCCTTGGCGTCTCGCCTGGAAACACTATGTACTTCTTTTTCCATAGAATGAACTGGCGCTTGACATCTCCAAGTCTTCTCTCCCCTTCGGGTGTAGCTATGTCAATCTCCATGTCCTCAAACGCTTGGACTATGTCTTCCACCGTGACTCGAGCATAGCCATATGGAATGGGGTTGTTGTGATGGAGTGCTCCAGGCGTATAGCGTAAAGCACCGCCGGTAGCTACCTTCATGGAAATGTTCCCCACGGGATAATGCAGATCACATTCTTTCATCTCCTTTACATCATCCACGGGGTAGTGAGGCTCCGGTGCACGACTCTCGATCATCGGTGCATTAGCACCTGCAGTCGGGGCCTCCGTGGAAGAAACGCTGCTTCTCCGCTGATGCTGGCTTCCGAGATCCGCTGCATGTTCTTCATGGGGCCCTGCAGCCGCCGCTTTTTCTTTCTCAAGTATTCCCGCCACGATCTTCTTCAACTCATTGAATTCCGCTGCAAGATTCGACAGTTGATCTGCAGCCCGGTCCGTACCTCTCTTACGGCTTCTGTAACAGTACGGGTCACCCTCCTGGGAAAACCCTACTTTCCACGGCAATCTGCCTTTGCCTCGTACATGTCCTCCGTGTTCAGGATTCCCGAGGGCATGGGTCAGTTGGTCTCTCTCTCTGTTGAACGTGATCACGCCCTGTTGAGCTGAGGTCATTGCGTCAACAAGGTCTTTTGTGGGAGCAAACTTTTTCTGCCGGTGAACACACTCCCCTGTCTCCGGGTCTAGCGATCCCCCATGCCCGTACCACCACATTTTGGCTCTTTCGTCCCATCCCTCTGTACCTAGACGGATTCCTCTTGCCCTTAGGCCGTCCTCCATTGCCTGCCACTTAGGCGCCGAAACGCGGTATCCTCCTGGCCCCATAACATGATGGTATTGTTTCTTTTCCGCATTAGCCTTATTTTTTGCCAACATTTCCTTGAAATGCTCCGATTTATGTTGCGTCACAAATTCTGTCCAATCATCTCTCAGTTTCTCATGTTGTCCAGTGAAAATCGGAGTCTTGCCCTTGCTGACATATTCACGGAACAATTTTTTCTTGAAGTTCCGGAATGCTTCGGCCATCTTCTGAAGAGCGAACTCTTTGACTATCCTCCTCCTCTCACGTCCACCCGGAACGTCCTGACCGAATTCATCTTTTTTGTTGTATTCCGGAGGTAGAATGAAATTTGCAATAAGCTTTCTAAACATAATCTTTTTCGTTCTCTTGTCGACATAAGTGAAACCAACACGTGCTTTCTTTGGCTCCTTCCATTCCTGGACGGTGATCGGGACGGTATCTCTAACAATGACTCCGCATTGGTTGATAAACTTTGTGGTGTGCTGTAGGGGCTTTCCGATTACACTGACTGATTCGATGGTATATGTTTCTCCATCTTTCATCGACTTGGATTTGCCACGCTTTGTCATACTAGATCCGGCCGAGGGCTAAAATAAGAAAGAGAGTCGCGCGCGTTAGTGCATATGTATTCACATTTCAGTAAGTTTGTATCACGAGAGTCCCAATGTATATATATATATATACCTCGCCGGAGGTGGTTGTTCTTTGCAATTGGAGATCGTCGTTTGTCGACGGTTGACCTCCGTCATCAATGTCCATTCCTTCAGCTCCTTGATCATCGACAATGTCCGTTCCTTCACCTGTTTCATCATCGACAATGTCCGTTCCTCCACGTTCTTGATCATCAAGGTTCAGATAAGAAGAGACTACATCGTCTTGTTGCTCATCTTCTGGGCCCGGCACATAATGGGTCTGGTTGGCTATCATGCCGTATATAATACCTTCAGCCTCCTGCTCTGTATACGGCAAGGCTCCATTGTCCGCCATATGTCACTCCTGCAGACATGCATATAGTAAAAATTAATTAAGTATATAGGAGACTTAGCAAATATTACACCCTCTTTCTCAAATTGTCCGCCATATGTCACTCCGGTGGAAAAACGATGACCACCGGAGGGGGAAAACCATACTTTAGAGGTGTGTCCAAGATTAGTTTCTCAAATGACTTGGAGAACCCCATAGCTACGTTGCATTTGCTTTTCTGGTCATTTTGGTATATTACACTTAATATTCTGAATTTATTGAATTAAAACTTATTTTCATTATTTTAATGAATTTAACTCAAATTCAAATATGGTCTCATTTTGAACTTTGTCAAACATGGTTGAAAATGATATAAACAGATAGCTTACATTTTTACGAACATTTCGCATATTTTTCCATAATTTTTGGAATTATAAATTAAAAGTTGTTTAATTTTGAAGATTTAATTATTTTCTGTAATTCCATATACAGTGGGCCCCTGGCGTCATGATGACGTCACCCTGGTGTGACACTGTGGCCGGCGGTGTGGCAGTTTGTGCTCTCTGTCTCCGGCGATTCCGGCCACGGGGAAGGGTTTCCGGCCACGGGGAAGGGTTCAAGGGCGGCGCGAGGCCCGCGGCAAGGGCGGCGTTGGTTCGTGGTCCCCTCTCGAGAGCGGGAGGACGGCGCTGGTTCGAGGGCGGCGCGAGGCCCGCGGGGAACCTACCGGAGACGGCGACGGGGCGGGGCCGGAGCAGGGCGGAGGCGGTGGAGAGAAGGGCGCGGGCGACGGCGACGGCGACGACGCGGTACTCTCGCAGGCGACGACGACGGAATCGGGCGCGACGACGACGGAATCGGGCGACGACGACGGAATCGACGAGCAGGGCGCCGGCGCGAGGAAGACGAGGGTTTGGACGAAGAAAATTTTGGGGCCGGGAATATATAGGGCCAGCCTTTAGTCCCGGTTGGTGTCACCAACCGGGACAACCGGGACTAAAGGTCCCCTGGGGTACCCTCCGCGGGCCTTTAGTCCCGGTTGGTGTCACGAACCGGGACTAAAGGTGAAATTTTTCGCGGTGTTTTCGTTCCCGCGCAGAACGAGCCTTTAGTCCCGGTTCGTGACACGAACCGCGACTAAAGGTGGTTATTCAAATACTTTTCCTTTTCCCATACTTAAAAATACAAATAATATATCAGAAAATTTAGAAAAATAAAACTAATTCTTTTTAAATTCTTAAAAATACAAATAATATATCAGAAAAATAATCCATGGAGCATCCTCATCATTTAACTTAATGCTTGGGTCAGTGTTGACTTTGAAGGGCGGAATTTCACCAAACATATTATAATCTTCTGACATGTCTGTCTTGTCCTCCACTCCCATGATGTTTCTTTTCCCTGAAAGAACAATGTGGCGCTTTGGATCATCACATGATGTACTGATCGTTTTATTATCTTTCCGTTTCCTCGGTTTGCTACTCATGTCCTTCAAATAGAAAACCTGAGCGACATCTTTGGCTAGGACGAATGGTTCGTCAAGGTAACCAAGATTGTCGAAATCCACCATTGTCATTCCGTATTGCTCGTCCACCTTTACCCCACCTCCTGTTAGCTTGAACCATTTGCACCGGAACAAAGGGACCTTAAAGGAGGGTCCATAGTCAAGTTCCCATATCTCCTCTATGTAACCATAATATGTGACCTTTTGCCCAATCTCGGTTGCTGCATCAAAGCGGACACCACTGTTTTGGTTGGTGCTCTTTTTATCTTGGGAGATCGTGTAAAATGTATTCCCATTAATCTCGTACCCTTGGAAAGTCGTTATAGTCGAAGATGGTGTCTTGGCCAACATGTACAGCTGATCTCCAACATCATTGTCATTCATTAAATGTTTTCGCAACCAACTGCCGAAAGTCTCCATGTGGGCCTTTCTAATCCATGATTCAGGCTTTCCCGGGTTGTTCGAGCGTAAAATATTTTTGTGTTGCTCGAAGTACGGAGCCACCAAGCTCGAATTTTGCAGAACTGTGTAGTGTGCTTCATTCATAGAATGACCGTCCATACATATCGTTGATTTCCTTCCGATCGTGCCTCTTCCACTTAGTCTCCCCTCGTGCCGCGATTGAGGAATACCAATCGGCTTAAGGTCAGGAACATAGTCAATACAGAACTCAATTACCTCCTCATTTCCATAGCCCTTTACGATGCTTCCTTCTGGCCTAGCACGGTTACGAACATATTTCTTTAATACTCCCATAAACCTCTCGAAGGGGAACATATTGTGTAGAAATACAGGACCGAGAATGGAAATCTCTTCGACTAGGTGGACCAGGAGGTGCGTCATAATATTGAAGAAGGATGGTGGAAACAGCAACTCGAAACTGACAACACATTGGACCACATCGTTCTGTAACCGTGGTAGATCTTCTGGACTGATTACCTTCCTGTAGGAGGCCCCTCAAAGCATCGAGGAATGCACACAGCTTCACAATGGCTACTCGAACATTTTCCTGTAGGAGGCCCCTCAAAGCAATCGGAAGCAATTGCGTCATAATCACGTGGAAGTCGTGAGACTTCAGGTTTTGGAACTTTTTGTCCGCCATGTTTATTATTCCCTTTATATTCGACGAGAAGCCAGACGGGACCTTCATACTGCTCAGGCATTCAAAAAAAATGACCTTCTCTTCTTTCGTAAGAGCGTAGCTGGCACGACCTTGAAACCATTCCGGATGCCGGTCATCTGGGTCTTTCAAAAGTTGCTGATCCCGCCGTGCTTCCTTTGTATCCTTTGTCTTCCCATACACGCCCAAGAAGCTTAGCAGGTTCACGCAAACATTCTTCGTAACATGCATCACGTCGATTGCAGAGCGGACATCTAGGACTTTCCAATACTGTAGCTCCCAAAATATCGATTTCTTTTTCCACATGGGTACGTGCCCGTCAACTCCCTGCGGAACTGATTGTCCGCCAGGTCGACCCTTTCCAAAGATGACATTCAAATCCTTGACCATATCAAATATCTCAGCTCCAGTACGTTCCGCAGGCTTCGGCCGGTGATCTGCCTTGCCATTGAAATGCTTGCCTTTCTTTCTTACGTTATGATTTCGGGGAAGAAATCGACGATGACCCAGGTACACGTTCTTCCTACAATTATCCAAAAATACACTTTCAGTCTCATGTAAGCAGTGCGTGCATGCTTTGTATCCCTTATTTGACTGTCCCGAAAGGTTACTGAGAGCAGGCCAATCGTTACGCTCGTAGGTTAAATTCCTCTTCTTTGTGCTCATCCCACATAGGTACACCAGGTCTGCCCCACAATTGTAAAAGTTCATCAACTAATGGCCTTAGGTACACATCGATGTCGTTGCCGGGTTGCTTCGGACCTTGGATGAGCACTGGCATCATAATGAACTTCCGCTTCATGCACAACCAAGGCGGAAGGTTGTAGATGCATAGAGTCACGGGCCAGGTGCTATGGCTGGAGCTCTGCTCGCCAAAAGGATTCGTGCCATCAGTACTTAGACCAAATCTTATGTTCCTTGCGTCAGCTGCAAAATCTTTGAACTCTCTGTCGATCTTTCTCCATTGCGTTCCATCAGCGGGGTGTCTCAACTCTCCGTCGGATTTACGGTCCTCTTTGTGCCATCGCAACAACTTGGCATGCTCTTTGTTCATGAACAGGCGTTTCAGCCGAGGTATTATAGGAGCATACCACATCACCTTGGCGGGAACCCTCTTCCTGGGTTTCTCGCCCTCAACATCGTCACCAGGGTCATCGCCTCTGATCTTATAACGCAATGCAGTGCATACAGGGCATTCATTCAAATCCTCGTATGCACCACGGTAGAGGACACAGTCGTTAATGCATGCATGTATCTTCAGAATCTCTAAACCTAGAGGGCACACAACCTTCTATGCTTCGTACGTACTGGCGGGCAACTCGTTATTCTTCGGAAACATATTCTTCAACATTTTCAGCAAATTTTCAAATGATGAGTCAGCTACACCTTCCCGTGCCTTCCATTTCAGCAAATCCAGTGTGCAGCCCAGCTTTTTCAGACTATTGTCGCATCCTGGGTACAGCGACTTCGTGTGATCCTCTAACATGCGATCCAAATTCTCCCTCTCCTTGTCAGTTTCGCAGCGTCTCCGTGCATCAGCAATGGTCCGACCAAGATCATCATCGGGCTCATCATGTGCCTCTTCTTCACCTTCACCAAACCCTTCCCCACCTTCAGCATCATCCTCCATGAAGGTATCACCGAAAGCGTCATGATAGTTGAAATCGATATCATCCTCTTCTTCATCTTCTTCCATTCTAACCCCTCTTTCTCCATGCTTGGTCCAACAATTATAGCTTGGCATGAAACCGTGCCGAAGCAGGTGCATGTGAACGACTCTTGAGGAGGAGTGACCCTTCTCATTCTTACATTCAGCACATGGACAGATAATAAAACCTTGCTGCTTGTTCGCATTTGCCACTACGAGGAAATCTTTCAAACCCGTAGTGAACTCGCCGGAGAGTCGGTTACCGTACATCCATTGCCGATTCATCTGCATTATTATTATATAAAGTATATAATTAACCATCATGCATTTGTTAAACTAACTAGCTGGAAATAATACAAATCATGAAAGGGTTCAAGTTGCTAACCGCGACCGCGGAGGTAAAATAAATGAAAACGCTCAAGTGCGGCTCGGACACTTAATATCATGTGTGTTTCATGCTATCGGGCATTTCATCGAACACCTTGTGTGCATAGTAGGAACCAAAAGCATACCCACCACCCCTTGTGAATGTTGTGAGCAGAAGTGACACCAAATGTGGCTAAGTGCAGCGAGCTGAGTTCTATATATAGGGATGGGCCTTTAGTCCCGGTTCACCTGGACAACCGCGGCTAAAGGCCGTGGGGCCAGACCGATGACCTATTAGCGCCGGTTGGTCTGACCAACCGGGACTAAAGCCCCTCCCCTCCGACAGCTGTGGACCGAGCGCGCTGGGCCCAGACTATTGGTCGCGGGTCTCGTCCCGAACCGCGACTAAAGACCCCTATGGTCGCGGGCCGATTATTTTGGGGACTAATGGGGGCGTACCGAAGGCCTATTTTCTACCAGTGTAAGGTTCAAACTACTATCTTTCTAGTTGAGAAAAGTACAAGTGTACAACCCAAATTTTCATGTATTTAATAGCGGTGTATATATAGTACATGTTCCCTTTTTAAGCCATGTTGCCAACTACTACAATACTACAATAGGTTAAACATAATGGCAATTTGGGTGCCTTAACGTGATAGTTTGGTTCATCTTACCTTGCCTACTTGTGTAGTTGAAATTTCAAACTTTCATTAACTCATAATTGCTAGGGTCAATTATCGAATTGCCCACAGCGGTCCACTTCTACTCAGTTTTACCCCTAGCGCCGAATCGACCTCAGTTTTGCCCCTAGTATATGCGCAACTACTATGGAGAGGCTGGAACGGTAAGTTTGGAGTCGAATCCGTTTCGCGAAGTGGTCCCGGAGGAGTCAGACTCCGTTTCGCAAAGTGGGTCCGGGTGGGACTGCCAAGTTCATTGAAACCGTCCGGAGCTTACAGGTGGGACCGCGCAGTTAGTTGACTATTCTGAATAGTCCACATCCGAGCTTCCTGCCACTACCGTCGTGCGCTGCCGCCCATTTTAGTTGCCCCGCCGTCGTGCGCTGCCGCTCTCGCCGTCGCCACCTCCGCACCACCCCTGCTGCGCCACGAGCACCCGCGGCACCACCACCACCTGCGGCGCCACCACCTCCTGATCCTCAGCCAGCGCCCCACCGCCACATGTGTCGCCACATGTGTCGTAGCCAGTAGCACACATTTGCGCCGCCAGCACCACCTGCACCGCCGCGGCCGTTCCGCGTGGCCACCTGCTTCACTGCCGGGGCCGTCCTGCAACGCCGCTGGTGGGGCGCTCGTTCCACCACTCTGCCCGCCACCTGCTCGACGAAATGGATACGAATGAAATGGAGAGCGGCCGCGCCATGGTGCCGGAGACACGCCGCGTCCACGATTGGGTTCCCATTGGGTAAGTACTGAGCTTTCAATTGTCGATTAGACATGGGATGTCATTGATTTGCAGCTGATTGTGTCTCTGTTTTCATGGGTTAGGATGGAGTTGCGGTTTGCTTTCTTTGTGAACGTTAGAAGGGAGCGCTACATCGTTGATGCAGACAGTAAGAAGAAATACCAAGGAGGTTTCAGTTATTTGGTCCCAATGGATTGTAATTGGAGTTTCAGACAATTTGAGGAGATAATTTGCAGCCCATATCCTTGGGGTTTGCATGATTAAGTGGAATAATTTAGATACTTTGATGGGGGAAAAGATTGGATCCAAATTAGTAATGATGAAGAGCTCGTTACCATGTTTGCTAAGCATAAGGAGGCAGAAAATTTTCATGTGAAGCTGCAAAATGATGTGGTTGTGCCGGCAGTTGGACACACGGTGGCGGGTTCATCTTCTGTGGCAGGACCATCACGTCGTACTGCCAACTCCAGCCAGAACAGTTTAAAACCAACTCAACGTGGTGGCTCGACAAGTGTGGGAACTGGGAGAAGGTTTCATGTTGAAGTGGAGGAGGATGCCTGCATTTCTGCGTATGATGAAGAGGGGCTATATCCTGATGTTATTCAGAATTTAAGACAGACACCTCGGGCTAAAATCCAATATGAGTCTGACAGTGACGATGAAGAAGAGGAAGACCGGACACCTGTTGAATGGAACCCTGAGAACCCTCTTATGGCAGAAGGTTGCATTTTTTCTTCCATGGCTAAGTGTAGAAATGCACTTGTGACGTACTGCATGAAGGTAGAACGTGCCTTTACAGTTAACAAGAGCGATAAAAGGCGCTACACCGTGCACTGTGTGTCTGAAGATTGTCAATGGAGGATGCACGCATCTAAAATGCGTGGCAGCACCAATGTTCAGGTAAAAGTGAACCCTTTTCCCCACACATGCGAAGAATCAACCCTTAGGAAGCAAACAATCAGCAGAGCCAAGTCAAGATGGGTGGCGGATGAAGTAAAAAAATGGGTGGCCGAAAACCATGAAGTGAGTGCAAAGCAATTGCAGAAAAACCTCAAAGACAATTTCAAGATAGATTTACCATATATGAGGGTGTTCAGTGGTAAAAATAAAGCATTGTAATCTATCCATGGTAAGTGGAATGAAAGTTTTCAGTTGTTGTATTCATTCAAAGCTGGAGTGGAGAGGACAAGCCCAGGTAGTGTTGTTGAAATTGATCACCACACCGTGGAGTACACATTGAAGAAAGTGACAAGGACCAAGGAATGCTTTAGGAGGGTTTTTGTGTGCTTTCAAGCTTGTCAATTGGGTTTTTTGGTAGGCTGCAGGCCTTGTTTGGCTATTGATGCTACTTTTCTCACAGGGAGGTTTAAAGGCCAGCTAGTAGCACCATGTGCAGTTGATGCACCCAGTTTTCTTTTTCCATTTGCCTACGGTGTGCTAGAGACAGAGTCCGAGGAGAGCTGGACATGGTTTTTGCAGAATCTGCGCAAGGCTATTGGACATCCCAATGGATTGGTAATTCATACATATGCATGCAAAGGTTTAGAAGTGGCCGTGGACAATGTGTTCCCAGGAGTAGAGCACAGGGAATGCATGCGTCACCTTGCTGCAAATTTTGTGAAGAAATTCAAAGGAAAGTTTTTTTACCGACAATTTATGGCCTGCATCGTTGACTTGCAGTGTGAGGAAGCACAACTACCACATGATGCAGTTGTACACAAATGAGAAAGTGAAGGAATACTTGGAAAAACACCACTCGAAGTTATGGGCTAGAAGTCAATTCAGTGAAGTGAGCAAAGTTGACTATGTGCACAATAATCTTGCAGAATCTTTCAACTCAACGATCCAGAGACTAAAGGATCTTTACTTGCCGTATTTTCTTGACAGGATAAGGATAGAATACACCGAGAAATTTCATTTCCGTCTTGAAATAGCTAATGCAAAATTCATGGGCCACGTTATTATCCCGGCTGTGATGAAGGTGTTGAAGCAAAAAACAGAGGGCTTGAATATGAACATGAGATTTATCTCGGATACCAAATCATAGGTATCATTCTTTGATAAAACTAACAAAGAATGGAGATATCCAATGGATTTAGATTAAAAACTTGCAGTTATAGGCAATGGCAGATAACTGGTTTGCCATGCATTCATGCCTTGTTTTTCATCACTTCTCTCACAGGTCCAGCAGGGGATATACAGCAGTATGTGCATGATTACTACTCTGTAGCAATGTTCAGAGCCACATATGCACATGCCTTGCCTACTTTGGAGGAAAACAGCAATGGGATAGAGTGGACCCTGGATTCAAACTTTGTGCTCCGGTTCTGAAGAGAGTTGCAGGTAGACCGAGGAAGAGTCAACACCGATGTCGCAGTGAAGGTGGAGTTGGAGCCAGGGTGCGTAAGTGCACAAGGTGTGGTGGGACTGGTCATTTCTAAAGGGAATATGCCCGAGAGGCAATAATAAAATGGTTATTATCTTATTCCTTGTTTATGATGAATGTTTATTTCTCATGCTAGAATTGTATTAACCGGAAACGTTGATACATGTGTGCTTAATAAACAAACAATGGTTCCTAGTAAAGCCTCTCTTTTAACTAGCTCATTGATTAATAGATGATCAAGGTTTCCTGATCATGAACATTGGATGTTGTTAATAACGGGGTCATGTCATTAGAACAATGATACGATGAACATATACCCAAAGAGAATATAGCAATGCGATCAAGTCATTTAGTTTACATTGTTATATCAAACATACGAAGTAACCTATTCCTTAGACCATGAGATCATGTCAATCGCTGATACCGGAAGAGTGCTTTGATGGCATCAAACGTCACACCGTAACAGGGTGACTATAAAGGTGTCGTTAAGTATTAGGAAAGTATTAGTTGAGGATCATGGATCAAGAGTGGAATTTGTCCATCCAAATGACGGAGAGATATATTCTGGGCCCTCTCGGTGATATCACATCGAAACCGCTTGCAAGCACGTGATATGATCACAAGGATGTTATATCACGGGAACGAGAAAAGAGTACTTGTTGGTAACGAGATTGAACAAGGTATGGTTGATACCAATGATCGAATCTCGGACAAGTAAAATATCGTGAGACAAAGGGAATAGTTCACGACGTTGTTGGTTCACACGATCACGAGAGTCATCGTTGAATATATAGGAGTCATCACGGATCTCCAGATCCCGCTGTTGATTATTGATCGGAGAGGAGTCTCGATCATGTCTATCTTATTCGCGAACCATAGGGTGACACACTTAAGGTTCGATGACGCATGTTGAGAGGATACGGAATATCGGAGAAAAGTTTGGACAACACCGAAATTGTTTCGCGGAATATTGAACTAATCACCGAAATTGTTTCGGGTAATTTTGAAATAGTTCAAGTGGATTCTTATCAAATGTTTGTTAATAGATTTAACATCTAACTCAAGGGTTTATATGTTAATGTTTGTTAATGGAATTAACAAATATTAAAATAAAGAAATAAAATTGTTTTATTTATTTATTAAAGAAAACCCTTGGGATTTTGAGTGGGGATTAATGGAAGAATGAGTGGGTTGAGTGGAGACTCCACTCACATGATGAGGGAGAGGTGGAGACACCCAAAAATTCGTGGCTGCCATCCCCTCCTATAAAAGGAGGGGTGGGAGGTCCCTCTCCCCCACACACACACACTTGTGTCATCTCTTCCTCCCTCCTCCCGCTGCTCCACCACTTGTTCATGCGCTTGGCGAAGCCCTGAACGAAGTTTTCTCCACCACACCACGCCGTCGTGCTGCTGGAGTTCCGAGGGATCCTATACTTCCGCGCCCCGCTGGATCGAGGGAACGGAGGTCGTCATCAACCGTACGTGTGACCGATCACGGATGCACCGCCGGATTGCGGTGCTCATCTTCTCGCTATCGGGATTGGTGTGAGTACGACTACGCCAACAACGAGATTTGATCTCCTAACGCTTTGTGTCTTCGAGGGTATGTGTTCTTCTTAACCCTCTCTTCGCCCGTGGCACTTCGTCTCCTAGATTAGATCTTGTCCTTTCGGGTGTCTCTCGCGTAGGAAATTTTTTGTTTTCTATGCAACGACCCCTTCAATTTCGGCAAATATTGTGATAACGCAGTAGATCCAGGGTTTGGAGAGAGTATTCCTGATGAAAATGATGGTCAGCAGCCTGATGCAGCATTTGAAAATGACGATCAACAGCCGGATAAAACATTTGAAAATGATGATCAGCAGTCATGTGATTCAGATGATGCTCCAGATCAAAATGATGATCAAGTACATGATCCAACTGATTATTCAAATGATGATCAAGTCCATGATGCTCCATATGCTCCATTAAATGATCAAGTCCATGATGATCAAGTCCATGATGATCCAGCTGATGATTCAGATGATGCTCCAGATGCTCCAGCTAATGATCCAGATGATGATCCGCTGGATGCTCCAGTCGATGATGCTTCCATGATCTCACCAGTTTCATTGGATGCTCCATTGGATGATTCTGCCATGATCTCACCAGTTCCATGCTTAGATGGGTATGTAAATCCTGCCATGATTTCACCAGTTTTCATTTTTCATTTATTTATTTATCATGATTCTTTATGTTTTGTAGAGATCTAGTGTAGTTTCAAAGAAGAAGGCCAAGGTACCGACTACCAAGAGGATAAGACCAGAAGCTGTGAGCAAGATGAGCACAAGGAGCAAAGGGCCACCAAAACAGCCAGGGATCGCAAAGAAGCACCGATGCTATTTAGACTAAGTTGGTGTTGTATTTCGGTTGAATAATGTTGTATTTATGTTGACTGGTGATGTATCTAAGTTAGAACATACTTTGGATGATTTTTGAATAATGTTGGATGATGTTGAACCAAGTCATTTCAAAATTTTAGGCAAATGTGCTTCAAATGAGGTCTCAAGCTAAGTAGACACCCCCGTTTGAAATTTCATGAAAAATTCGACCTTGTCAAAATTATTCAAATAAATTTGAGGAGCAACTATATCACATATAACAACATTGTGCGTTGGATTCATGTCATTTTGATTTTTCTTGAATTATTAATGCTTATTTGAAACCATTGCTCTATTCTCATGAGAAATGTGCTTTAAATGAGGTCTGAAGCTAGGGTAAACACCCCCGTTTGTTATTTCATGAAAAATTTGACCTTGTCAAAATTATCCAAATAAATTTGAGGAGCAACTATATCGCATATAACAACATGGTGCATTGGAATCATGTCAGTTTGATTTTTTTGAATTATTTATGCTCATTTGAAACCATCGCTCTATTCTCATGAGAAATGTGCTTGAAATGAGGTCCGAAGCTAGGGTAAATACCCCCATTTGTGCTTCAACATTTTTTGGCATCTTGTCTAAATCAGCCAAATAAATTTCCTAGACATCTATTCTACATATATAGTGTAAATCCGAAGTTTCATTATGTTTTGAATAATTCTTCTATTTTTTATTTTTTTATTTAAATAACATGGTTTAATACAAAAATCATATGTTAAACAGATAAAAATCATCGCTCTAGTAAATCTGAAGTTTCATTATGTTTTGAATAATTCTTCTATTTTTTATTTTTTATTTAAATAACATGTTTTATAATATTTAATAGAAAAGAAATCATATGTAGAACAGATAGAAACCATCGATCCCTGTGGCCAACGGACCAATCAATCCGAGCGTCTCTCGGATCGCTGTGGCTGCGACCGCATCCGTCCGATGCAAGATTCCTTCTAGAAGGCGTCGATCCAACAACCTAGGTCGAATCTCTGGGTGTCCTTCTAGAAGCTTTTCGGCTGGTCAAACAGAGGGGTGACCAAGCTTGAAATGAGCATACATAATTCAAAAAAATCGAAAAAATTTAAAGCCGACGCACATAGGAGTGTTATGTCATATAGTAACGAGAAAAAAATATAAACCTGTCTTATAAAGAATGGAACGAAAAGCCTTGTGTAATATGTGATATCTTGAACAGACTAGTAGAGAGTTCATGAAAATGAGATGAGTTTCAAACCTTTGGAACTCAAATAAGGTCAAAATCTCACCAAAGCTTCATTTTGGTGTGACTAAGAAAGATGCAAAATTTTCATTTTGATGTTTTAAACTTGATTTATTTACGATTTTTGATTAAAACCATTATTATTCAAAAGAAAATAAATAATACGAATATTCATCCAATAAATTTTTTTCAGGCTTCGGAATTACGTTATATAGGTTTAATACAAGTCTAGGAAAAATATAAATAGGATTTGTAAACATTAGAACGAAAGCCTTCACTAAATTGTGATTCCTCGAATACAGTAGTTGAGATTTCAAAGAATATGAGGTGAAAACATCGTGAATATTTCGAAGAGGGGGGTTCTACCTTTTTTTTGTGTTCCTATGGGATATCCTAGCACAACCAATCAAATAGTTCCACATTGCTATCCCCTTTCGACGCAGTTACCGCGTGTTTCCGTATAAGTCCGGTATTTCTCCAACAGGTCTAGGGTTTCACCGAGAGGGGGCTACGGAGCGTGTGTATCCCAACACAAGTTAGGGGGTTCAATACCATGTTAGTATAGGTGTGTTGTGTGCTTTGGATGTCAAATATTTCTCTCCGGGGTGTGACCCGCTTCACTGACATCCATTTCTCTCTCGTGAGCGCTTATAGGGTGAAACTCCTGTATTGGACCAAACATCGTGAATCTTCCGAAGAGCTGGGTTCTGCCTTTTTGTTTTCTGTTCCTATGGGCTATCCTAGCACAACCAAGCAAATAGTTCCACATTGCAGCCCCGTTTCGACGCAGTTACCGCGTGTTTCTGTATAAGTCATGTATTTCTCCATCGGGTCTAGGGTTTCCCCAGGAGGGGGGCTACGGAGCGTCTGGATCCCAACACAAGTTAGGGGTGCCATACCATGTTAGTATAGGTGTGTTGTGTGCTTTGGATGTCAAATATTGCTCTCTGGGGTGTGACCCGCTTCACCGGCATCCACTTCTCTCTCGTGAGCGCTTATAGGGTAAAACTCATGTATCGGACCAAACATCGTGAATCTTCCGAAGAGGTGGGTTCTACCTTTTTGTTTTGTGTTCCTATGGGATATCCTAGCACAACCAAGAAAATAGTTCCACATTGCTACCCCCTTTCAACGCAGTAAACGCGTGTTTCCTTATAAGTCCGGTATTTCTCCAGCGGGTCTAGGGTTTCACCGAGAGGGGGGCTAACGAGCGTATGGATCCCAAAATAAGCTAGGGGTGCCATACCATGTTAGTATAGGTGTGTTTTGTGCTTTTGGTGTCAAAGATTTCTCTCCGGGGTGTGACCCGCTTCACCGAGATCCATTTCTCTCTCGTGAGCGCTTATAGGGTGAAACTCCTGTATCGGACGAAACATCGTGAATCTTCCGAAGATGTGGGTTCTACCTTTTTGTTTTGTGTTCCTATGGGCTATCCTAGGACAACCAAGCAAATAGTTCCACATTGCTACCCCCTTTCGACGCCGTTACCGCGTGTTTCCGTATAAGTCCGGTATTTCTCCATCGGGTCTAGGGTTTCACCGGGAGGGGGCCTACGGAGCGTCTGGATCCCAACACAAGCTAGGGGGTCACCGCACTGTACCAACTATCTCTAAAAATGTCTAGAAATGACATGGCCGAGTAGTGCAGACAGCACCCGTCTACACTATTGTACATGCCCTAAAAACAGAGGGAACCAGATCCTCTTACTTTTCCCACCTTACGTTTTCTGACTTTCTCCCATGACACGTGGGTCCAGTGTGTGATGGGATCCATTTGTAAGTGACCTAAAGTCAAGGGATCTTGCTCCCGCACAGAGAAGCACTCATCTCAGCGTCTGTAGGCCGTTGCCGCCGTAGTTTACATGCATGGACTCGATCTGCACCGTTCCTTACGATCAAACGATCGAAAATGACGCGGTGCATGGACTGGGTGTTTTGTCTCAATGGAAATTCATGCAACAACGGACACTGTCTAGTGGGGCCCCGTTGACCATCCCGGTGCATGCACGCCTTGTTTTTTTAGAGTAAACAACGTGGCAGAAGAAGAAAAGAGTAAACGTCGCGTCGCATTTGCAGCCCTGCATGCCTCGTTGCAGAAACACGAGTCGCGTCGCATTTGCAGCGACGCAGCCCTCCACGCCTCGTTTTTATAAGATACGCATCAATGCATATGCAGCGAGGCAGGATTTGGCGTAAGACTTTGGATTTTTTCTCTTCACCTCTTTAATACACGCATGCAACGTCGAATCACTTTGACTGCCTAAGCGCACGCTCGTATCACTAGCTGTCCTACGCCTACGCCTGTTCTACACCGCTTTGACCATGCATCGACTGTTCTACACTGCATCCTACGTTTTCACACAATTTGCTTCTTCTACCCCAATTAATTCACGTCTCATCATGTCTTTAAATAGCCCGTTTCACTCGTCCTCCATCTTCTCATCCCTCTCCAGCCCCTTTGCCTTCTCTCCCTTCAAGCCCCGAGTCTGTCTCCGACGAGGACAATCACTCCAAGGCTCGGCCTTGGTACGAGCCCGACTGGACGCCGGAGGAGACGAGCCTCGTGCCCGTCGAATCTCCCGAACGGGAGCGATCGCCGTCGTCCGACCACGACAGCGTCGAGCGCGCCGAGAACCTCTCCCCCAAGACGAAGAACCGCCTCCTCAAGAAAGAGGAGCGGCTGGAGAAGAAGGAGCCCGAGAAGGAGGAGAAGAAGGAGGAGAAGGCTCTCCGGGCCCGCATCAAGAGGGCCCGTGAGAACGACGAGGAGAGGATGCGGGAGGAGAACCGCCGCGCTCGGATCAAGGATGAGATCGAGACCAGGGCGGCGGAGTGAAAGAAGTAGGCCTACCGCCGGCGGTTGGCCGGACGGCGGGAAGGCCGCCCGCATGCATTCCGCGGGCGGTTAGGGTTTCGGGATAGGGCCCTTTTTTTGTTTGTTTAATAGATGTAATGTCCGACGGGCCCAACTAAATATATGTGAAGTCGGGCCAATGATTATCCATATATATATATATATATGTCCACTGTTTAATTATGTTTGCCAATGAAGTTATGTTTAAATCTATTTGCCCAAATGAACTCAATGTTTAAATTATATTTGTCTGAATGTTAGTCCGAATATTTAAATTATATTTGTCCGAATGTTTAATTATATTTGTCCAAATGTTTAAATTATATTTGTCCAAAATTCAAAATATTATTTGTCCAAATGTTTAAATTATATTTGTCCAATGTTTAAATTATTTTTGTTCACTATTTGTCTGTGCTAGTATACGTTGGGGCTCATTTAGCATTGGGTATATGTCTTGGTTTTAGATGGGGTTGCCCTTTTATCCTGAACTGAACGTGAACTGACTGGACACTGAACCTGAACTGAACTGAACGCCGAAACTGTACATACAAACACTGAACTGGAAACTGAACTGAACTGAAAAATGAACATACGAACTGAAACAAATCAAATCAGGGCTGAATTCCTAACGCATTTATTCTATGTCTTAGCCATACAGAAATTGACCATGTCAAGCTAACTACAACACTAACTACATTATTTTTGACTAATGATCTGCAAATACACAATTCCAAGAACAATTGCACATAAATAAAAAATTGCAGCCAACATATTGCTCTGCTTCTTTTGATCGACAAGCGTCTCCAGCTGTTTGGCCATCTTCTTCAACTCGTCCTTCTGCACACCATTGTGCACCGTAGCAGATCTCCACCGCAGGTAGCAAATTGGGCACCTTTTTTTTGTCCTCCTTTTGAATCCTCTTTATGTAATCCTCAAGCCACTCGAAATGGTCACATGGAAGAAGATCCTGCAAATACGAAAACCCAAATCGGATCAAACCCAAATCGGCTAAAAATTGAGGAAAAAAATGAAATTGACAGGGGGAACACAGATCTCACCTCCCCAAGCTGTTCTTTGCTCTCGCATTTCACATACTCGCGCCCACGGTTGCCGTTCTTGGCGCTCGCGGTGACCCGCCGCTGCAGGGACCCCGTCCGTGAGCAGGCAGGGCATCTTCCCAGCGGAACTGGCCCGAAGCGCGGCCATTTAAAGTAGGATTCAGAAGCAGAGGTCAACGACATGCCGCCGGAGAAGAAGGGGACGCGCTGCTGGAGAAGAAGCGGAGCTCGGCTGATTTTCCTGCTCACCGCCGCGAGCTCCGCCGCTTTTAAACCGCCGGCCGTAAGCAACGGTCAACACCTGGGGCCCACAAATCGCGCCAACGGTCAACAGCTGAGCCCACAAGCCGCGCCGACGCTCAACAGCTGGGGCCCACAGGACGCGCCAACGGTTCTATGATGGGTCCCACAGGTCAGCATCCTAACGGGGGCAAAAAGTAACGGTGGGAGCAGCGAAAGGAGTCCTTGCGCACAGATCACTGGTGGAGAACATGGCATTAGCACCGGTTTTTAAGGACCTTTGGACCCGGATACAAATCCGGTGCTACGTATCCGGGACTAAAGGCCCCCCCTTTAGAACCGGTCTGTCACAAACCGGTGCTAAAGGCCTCCACGTGGGCGCCGAAGAGCGCGCGCAGGCGGAGGACCGTTAGAACCGGTTGGTAACACCAACCGGTCCTAAAGCTTTTTTTTCCCTTTTCTTTTCAGGGTTTTCGATTCCGTATTTAGGATTTAGGGCGTGTTCCGTATTTTCAGGGTTTCCATTTACGTGTTTCCATTTAGTCTTTCCGATTCCGTTTGTTCGTGTTTCGTTTTTTACGAACACGGAATCGGAAACACGTAATCGGAAATACGTATCCGGAAACACCGATTCCGTGTTTGCGGTTAAGTGTTTCCGATTCCGTCTTTGCGGTTAAATGTTGATGCACCAAATAAAAGTATATATATATATACATGTAACACGAAGTACTCGACCGAGCATTACATAATCTGAAGTTCGTTTCCAATAGCTGTATACTTGCATAGAGAAGGGAGCTGTCTATTGGTTCATAGGATGGAAAAATTCTCCGCCTTCATCTATGACTTGCGTGAGGAGAAATCCTGCCAATTCCTCTGCAACTGCCTTGCAACGTTGGATTGGTTTGAGCATCGCCCGCTTTCGTTGCATCTTTAAAAGAAGTAGATGAAAACAATTAAGTTATGAACAAAACTAAACATAACTGATGGCAACATAAATAAAGTTGTGAAGATCCGGTTACGTACCTCTAGATTTCTCGAAGTACGGGATTTCTCATTGATAATCCTGTGAATGAACTCGCAAACGTAGTATCGACAATAATCAGTTTCCTGTGGTTGTTGCGGGACGTTCTATATACGAGAACATAATTCAGTCAAATTAATAATAATCAAGAGAATGGTAATGGTATTGAAACCAGGGTACGTAGTACTACTTACTTTGTTAATCTGAACGTGGAGCTTGTCTGCCCATGTACCGGGTTCTTCCTTGATGAACATTTGCCAAACCCTGGCCGACAAAAGAAAAATGAATACAAGAGTTAATTATTACTTACTTGATATCAGGAAATGAACGAAAAAGAGGCCGATGAACGAAAGAGGCCGATATATATATACCTTTGAAGCATCTGACGTGCACTCTTCCATGTGTCAGCGTCCCAGGTTAACGAGTCCCAGACTTCAACTTGTCCTTGATCGATTCTAATGATGAACAATATGAAGTGGGACCTGCGCACGTGTATACACGTAGTCATGCATACTCATCAATTACACTTAACATCAGGTAAGCAAAATGGAATGTCTACAAGACAGTAACACTCACTTGAATCCGTAGGGCCAAAGTATTTCTTTTTTGTACTTTGTCGCTTCAAAAACCTTAGCAAATCATCCAATGTATCCTTGTTGAACTTTTCTATTGTGTCTTGATGAAACGAATACGGGTCAATAAACCCAAAGTCCCAGATTCCTGCCAGCCTGCATTCACGAATCTTCATTCTGCATAGTAGCGTACAAAAAGAATGTCGTGAGTGATAATTATATGGGCAATGAACGCGAGCTTAACTAAATAATTAAATTACACAAATAAATCACTTACAAACAGTAACAGCTGAGGATAGACTTGTCGAGGGCACGTTGATTGTATATCTGGAAGAATTCATCAAACCCAAGCTCCACACCGTACTCTCTGAAGTAGTGTTGACCCTGAACTGCCGCCATGATACAGTCTCTCTTTTGCCTTGCGGCCTCCAAGTACCAATCATGTAAATTCCGTAGTTGGGTTGTTAGAGCAGTAGGATTTTCGACCAGAGGGTGCTCGGGCTTGTATTTATATAGCACATCACCAATAGCGTAACCTACGTCGCCCATGCGTGGACCGGACACTGAAGCCTGGTCAGATAACACCTTGAGCGGGACAATTGACCGTGCTTCTTGTTGTCCGAGCTGAGGAACTTGTTTCCCGCATTTCGTCTGCTCCGCCTGCTTCATCTGTGCGGTGTGCATCTTTTAAATGTACCGTTCATAGTCTGAAAGAGGCGGCGGTGCAGGATAATATAAGTTGTCGATGGTGCGCTCAATTTTTCACTTTGGGATGTTCTTCAGAGTTTCCTTCCAGACGTCTGGAGGGGGTTTCAGGGGAAACCGTGCGAACCATGCTTTGTTTTTGGCTTTCACGGCCTCGGCTAGTTCCTCCGGAGTCATCAGGCCTGGTAACGTCAGGGGAGTCTCGACTTTCTTGGGTTTCCTTGGTCTCTTCTTGGGAGGAGTCCCGTTTCTTCTGAACTACAGCTTCCGCTTTGCCGTACCCGTAGTGGGCGCATCCATCGGCTCAAGGGAGTGCACGGGCGATGGACCCTTGGCCTCGGGCTCCCAATCTTCGTTGTGGGGTGGACTTGGAGGTGCGTTGGGGTGGACTTGGAGGTCGTGCATTCTCTGTACGAAAGTGAAAAAACTATTAAAAATAGGCTTACATGTGGTGCAACATTCAGTAATTGATGGAGGTGGTGCATTTGTACCTGGAGGAGTCGGTGGCTGTCGAATCCCTGAATCGACAAGTCCCTTAGGTGACCCTATCGGGTTTCGATTAGGAGAAGTCATGGGCGCTGGTGAGATCGTCGGCTAGACAGAAGGCAAGATTTACCCAGGTTCGGGGCCCTCGTAGAGGTAAAACCCTTACTCCTGCCTCGTGTCGATCTGTATTGGATGATTAGATCGATTACAGGTTGCTCGAATCGAGAGTAGATCTCGAGTTCCGAGGCTTTTTGGTCGTGCGGTATTGCTTGGTCCTCTCCTAGGGGGCTCTCCTGGCCTTATATAGATGGCCAGGTCTCGAGTTCTACCCGGAGAGGACTCAAACCCTAGCCGGGTCGGTTACAAATTCCCTAACTTAACCCGCAAGTTGATGCGGGTGGGCTTCTCATGGGCCTTCTAGAGTACTCCAAGGGCGCTTCCTGTTGGGCCTTGACCAGAAGGCTTGAGAGGGGGTGTCCTTACTCGCAGGGTCCAGGATCCATGCCTTCGTCAGTAGCCCCCGAGCGTGTGCTCGACTGGGATTTACTTTCAGTCGAGTAGACGGTCAGAACTTTTTGATCTCCTCTCGGAAGTTCAGCTCGACAGTTGTTGTTTTTGAAGGGTGTGTCCCCTGTATTGTAAGTTATAAAGCTCGAGTATCGAGTAGTACTGGCGCCTGTTTTACGGCTTTTATTTGCAGAAGGATGTGGCGCAGTAGCTTGGCTCTCCCGAGAGATCAGGGCCAATTAATTGCGACTAGGGCAAAAACATTCCTGGCCTACACAGATTCGAGACCTCCGACTCGAACCCGATGAGGTGATTGTTGCGACTGGGCCGTTGTGGACTTATCGAGTCGAACTTAACCTATGAGGGTACCCGGCGCGTCCGCTAGGATTTTTCTTCGTGTTGTTGACACGGAACTATGCCGGAGGACGCAGCTTTCGAGTGCGATTCCAGGCCCAAAAGAAAGATCTTTCTGGGTCTTACCTTCGTACTCGAAGAATACGGCATCCAGATGTGCCTAGTCGGCTGAACAATCCAGGTTTTTATGATGTAGAATTATCACGTGTAGGAGAGGTAGGTTTTTCCCACCCGATGGATTCGTTTGAGCTCCATACGAAAGAAATTTCGCGTTGGAAAAAACCAAGCCCGTATGAAAGAGTTTTCATGTTCGGGATGCTGTGCCCATACGAAAGAGTTTTTCGTGCATAGGGTATTTTCCTCTCTGTTCGAAGAGGTCTTGCTTTATGAACTGTTCATGGAAAAGTTGGTTTCATCCGAAGGAATCGATATTCGTACGAAGATAATTTCGCGTTTGAACTTCCATTCGAAAAGATCTCAATTTTGAATGACGAACGTCATGACGTCATGGCGCACTCCTCTTCTCCCGATGGGACGTGACGGAGTGGTAGCAGATGGTGGCCCACCTTGTCAGCTTTTTGACCGGGAAACGAGACGTCGCTCCCGTTTTCTACGCGAAACGCGCAGTAAATGCGCACGATCTTCTGTTAAGATCGTGGCACGAAACAGCGCAGGCCGCCGCTTCGTTTCATCCTCACGCGTGGCAGCCGTGATAGGTGCCACGTAGCGCATCGTACGGCTGAGATTGCCTTGCCCCGTGTATAAGTAGGGGTGTTAGTGCCGCAGTAAAATTTTCCCCGCTCTCTGTCTTCGTCTTCTTCCTTGCGCCCATCTTCATCTTCCTCGCGCTCAAGCTCTCGCTGCGAACAATGGCTGGCGGAAGGAAACGTGGCGCTGGTACTCTGGCGTCTGGCGAGCCTTCTGCGCCACCCGCCCCTCGCGCCGGCGACTGGCGCTCGCCCAACACCACCGCAAAAAGCATCAAGGAGATGCAGCGGGAGGGATTGTTACCGGCGGAGGCGGAGAAGCGCGTCCGTCTCGGGAAAAGAGAAGAGGTACCCAATCCTCAATCGAATGAGCGCATGGTCTTCGTGGACCACGTGACTCGGGGCCTTTCTTTCCCCCTTCACCCTTTCTTCATCGGGCTGCTGTGTGCCTACGGCATACAACTTCACGACCTTCCTCCGAACGCGGTGCAGCACATTTCGTGCTTCATCGTGCTTTGCGAGTGCTACCTCGGCATTCGCCCGCATTGGGCGCTCTAGAAAGCGCTTTTCAAGATCCGGATCTTCCGCGAGAAGCCGCGGGTGGAGTCCGAGCCTGGCGAGCCACTTCGCACGGCTGGCTTCGGGATCCAGGCGCGCCAGGAAAACGCGTACTTCAACATGCACTTCATCGACTCCGCCCAAGGCTGGCGGAAGAAGTGGTTCTATGTTGTTGACAACAGCTCGGGTGGGCTCGTAGAGTTCCACCCATTCGCAGTTCTGACGAGGCGTAAATCTTGGAGCCACAAGATGTCAGCCGACGAAAACCAGACGGTCACGCCCCTACTCGCAAGAGTAGCCGCTCTTCGAGACCAAACTTCGGGAGTCGTGCTCAACGGGCTCCATCTGGCGAGCCTCTTCTTGAAGCGCAGGATCCAGCCTCTTCAGCAGAGACCTTCCACCATGTGGGAGTACCAGGGCTCAGAGGACCCCAGCCGAGTGAGCCGCGAAGAACTTTCGAATGTGGAATTCGAGAAGAAGATAGCGGCAATCACTCGACTGAAGGTAGGGGAAGAATTCCCCGACTGCTCGGTTGAAGCTTTCTCCGCTTCGAATCCTCCTCCAGCTGAGGTTAGTTTCCTGTCTTTGAGTTACTTTCATCTTCTGAATTTTTAGTCGATAAGATCTTTCTTGTTTTCTTGTCTTCGTAGAGTCTAGCCATGGCGGATTGCTACCCGCCAGCTACGGGGGGAGCTGCTTCGGAGCAAGTGTCTAGTCACCAGGACGGCGCGGTTGACACCAGTGTCGCCAACGCTTCCTCGAGCTCGGAGGACGATTCTTCGGATGACGTCGAAGACTCGAATGGCGTCCTCCCGAAACGTCGTCGGGTAGATGAAAACGAAGCTACTTCAAAGGACAAATCCTTGGAAGCATCGCCTAGTCAAGCTCCTATCCATGTGACTCCACTCCAATCTCTTCCTCCTTCGGCTTCGTTTCCAGTGATAGCAACCGCTTGGGACGCGGATGCTCTGGACGATGATGAAGATGATGAGTAAGTGTTTTCTTCCTTGTTCTTTTGTAATGCCAGTCGATCAACTTCTAAATTCCGATATTGATGTTTTTCTATCTTTCACTGCAGTCTGCAAGCGATCAGCCCGCGTAGGTTTGCTGCTAACGTTCCTCCCGAAAAGAGGAACAAAGCAAAAGACGCGGGTGAAACCCCCACTGCAGGCACCGTCCAGAACTCTCCCAGGGCAGCGCCTGATGCTGCGACTGTGGAGCGAGAAGTCCCCAGCTCCGCCGCTAGGACTTCGGTCTCGAAGGAGGCGACGGACAGTTCTGCGGATCCTCTCTCCCGCGCCACCGGACAGGTAAACTTCTATCTCTTGGCCTTCAAGAATTTTTTTATCGGGTGCACGGCAGTGCTCCCGATGGGAGTAGCCCCCGAGGCTGTAGTCGATCGCGTGCGATCGGCTGCAGGCTCAAAGTTCTGTTCATCTTTTCTTCATGATTTTGCTTTTCTCGGGTGCACGGCAGTGCTCCCGATGGGAGTAGCCCCCGAGGCTGTAGTCGATTGTAAATAATCGGGTACAGGCTCCAATGTAATCCTTATAATTCTTCTATCTTCGTGCTTTTGCAGTCGCTTGTTGATTCTCTTGCGGCGATTGGTCGCCGCGTCGTTTTTGCCGAGTCGGATTGCAAGTCTCTTCGAGCGGACCGCAACCGACTTCAGACTGAAAACGATCTTCTTAAGGGTGAGCTTTATCGCTTCCCTGTCTTCCAGACTCCATTCATTCTTGAGTTTTTGATAAGCGTCTTTTTGCAGCTCGACTTGAATTTGCAGAATCCGAAAAGGTCAAATTCTCTGAACAGGTAACTGCTCGAGAAGCTGACTTGACGGCCATTCGACAAGAGCTAGAGACTTCCCGCATGCAGTCGGAAGACTTCAGTCGACAGCTTGCGGACGCGCGGAAGTCCTTGAAGGAGTTAGAGAAAACCGGCAGTAAGGCCGACAGCGAGCTTGTCGGGTTCCTCCGTCCCCTTGCTAAGCGCTTCGCGGGTAAGCTTGCTGGAATTTCGCGATTCTGATTCTTCACTTGGCTGTAGTTTGCTAAGTTATTATTTTCTCCCTTCGCAGGTATTCTGGATGTTCCTTTAGAAATCCCTGGACTCCAGCGGGTGGATGTGGTAACCAATACGCTTGCCCAGCTTAAAAGGCACGCTGATGAAGTTTCTTCCATGGTCAGTGATGCTACACAAGTGCTGGAGCAACTATACGGTCGCCTCCTCGACAGCGCCACTCCTGCACCTGCGCTCGATGATATGTTGAAGGTCTTCTCAGAAGGAAAGCTTCTGGATGCCTTTACAGTCGCTCAATCGGAGGCTGGCGCGAAGACTGCGATCCAATTTGCTCTGCCGCACGGAGTCGAAGGGTTGGAGGAGGCTTACTCGTCCATTCCAGTCGATCCTTCCACGGGCAAAAAGGTACGGCTCTCTCGTTTTGGCGAGCAAGCCGCCATTCTTGCTCGGAAGCTTTCTGAGATTTTTGCTCGGAAGAAGGGAGGGTCGACTGCTGCTAGTGGGAGCACCAATGTAGCCTCGTAGTTTTTTTTTTTATTTCCTTCTTTGAATGTAATGAACCTTGGGATGTATTCCCGTACTTTTGTTGTCCTTGATCGAAGCATTTATCCTTTGGAGTTTTTATTCTTCCTGTGTGTACCTTTGTCTCCCGATGGGAGTAGCCCCCAAGCGTGTTTAGTCAGATGTGCGACTAGAAACCACTCGAGTAGGGCATCTCACTTCTTTCCTTGTGCTTCTTCCAGGCTACTGTGTTTGCCGCGGAAACTTCTGGTGGACGTGGTAATCCAGTAAATCCACTTGTGGCCGCCGTGGGCACTTTTGCTGGCCTTCGTGATAAGGTTCAGGAGGGTGAGCGTAGGCTGAAAGCTTTGCGCGGGGTGGCTGATGTGGCGATATCCAAACAAAAATTGGCGGTTGAGCGCGAGCAATTTCTGATGGACGAGCTATCTTCAGTTGCGAGGGAGTTGCTATGTAAGTGGTGCAGCCCCCGTGCATTTTTCTCCTTTTGTATTCTTCAGCTGACTAAGTGCATCTGCCCTTCAGTTGTTAGACCGAATGACAGGGAGGAAAAGCAGTGGGTGGAAAACCACATTCACCAAGAGGCTAACAGCCAAAAACCTCATGCGAATAACTTCTGGTCTGATCGCACTCGAGGGTTTGTGATGGCCACCTTGAAATTCCGAGTGCTGCAGGCGAGAATTCTCGTGGGTTCTTTTCACGAGGTCTTGATTGCGATGAATGCAGCTTTTTATCCACTCGAAAGGGGTCCCGAAGACTGGAGCTATCTACTCAGGCTGTTTAGTCGGGAAGGGGAGATTCGCACGTGCGTACGTAAACAGATGACGTGCGGCGCGGTTGTGGCTCTCTCCTTTGTCCGAATATGGCATCCTGAGATAGATATGAACTCCGCAGCTCGGCGCCCAGATTATGCAATCGAGGACATCACACCTTTTTATGATGCTGTACGCCCTGCAGCCGAGAAGATTATCCGAATGACCTCTGAAGAGGTAGATAGGGTCTTAGCGGCTGAGAATGCTCAGCGTTTTGACTGATCTGTCGGATGTGAATATCCTGTAAACTGTTTATAGTTTGTAAAAATCGTTGTAAGGTGTGTAACCTTGTATTGGATGATATTTCTTTGGGATGCTAAGTTCTTAGGTGTAACCCCCGTGTATGCGATGGGGTGTGTACCTTTGACTTTTAGCATGCAGTAAACAAGAAGCTTCGGGTAAATATGATGAGGAAATCATGTATTTTATTGCAATGACTGAGAAGTCATGTATTCGAGCTACAAAATTGGCTAGTATAGCCTTATTGTTGTAGAAAGAAGTAAGCCTAGGGGTAGAATTTGCGGAGTTGTTCAATATTCCATGGATTGGAATAGATTCCTCCGGTCGCTGGATTTTTGAGCCTGTAGGCTCCTCCTGGGATAACTTCGTGTACAATGAAGGGTCCTTCCCAAGGTGGTTCGAGTTTGTGTCCTTCCTTCTGCTTGAGCCGCAATACTAAGTCACCTACCACGAATGACCTATGGCGTATGCGGCGGCTGTGATAGTTGCGTAGCGATTGTTGATAGACTGCAGATCTTGCGAGTGCGATGTCTCGCATTTCGTCGAGTGCATCCATATCTGCTGCGAGTGCTTTGTTGGAGGTTTCTTCGCTGTAGGCCATAACCCGTGGGGCGCTGAATCGAACTTCCTCGGGAAGGACTACTTCCGCCCCGTATACCATGAAAAATGGTGTGTATTTTGTAGACCTGTTTGGGGTTGTCCGGAGGCTCCAGAGTACGGAGGGTAGCTCCTCTGCCCAATGCCCTGCTGCGGGGTGCAAACGGTCGAGTAGTCGTTTCTTGATCCCAGCCGAAACTAAGCCGTTGGATCTTTCGACTTGTCCGTTCGTTTGCGGGTGGGCAACCGAAGCGAACTTGAAATTGATGCCTTTCTCTTCGCAGAACTGCTGTGTTTCCTTTGCCGTAAAGTTTGTGCCGTTATCTGTAATGATGTCGTGTGGCACACCAAATCTGCATATGATGGAATCAAGGAACTCCACGGCGCATTGGGCGCTAGCCGAAGTTACTGGTCTTGCCTCTATCCATTTGGTGAATTTGTCGACTGCGACCAGCAGATGTGTATATCCACCGGGTGTGGATCTGCGTAGTGGTCCAACCATGTCTAGCCCCCATTGTGCAAAGGGCCAGGCGATGGGTATCATGTGCAGCTCCGTGGCGGGTGCATGCGGCTTTGGTGCGAATCGCTGGCAGGCGTCGCATCTATCGACCAGGTTTTTTGCATCGGTGGCTGCTGTGAGCCAGTAGAATCCTGCTCGAAAGGCTTTCCCCAATATCGCTTTCCAGCCAGCATGATGTCCGCAATCACCCTGATGTATGTCTCGAAGTAATTCCTTGCCGTCTTCAGGTGCGATGCAACGCTGAAGTATTCCCGAGATGCTTTGTTTGTATAATTCTCCGTTAACCACCCGGAAGGATTTGCTACGCCTGATTAGCTGTCGAGCCTCACGTGGATCGTCCGGGAGCTGTTTGTTTAGCAGGTAGTCGAGATATTTCTGCGTCCAGACTGGTTCGACCAGGAAAACCTGCCGTGATATGTTATGAGTAAGCTCGAGAAGCGCGATTTGCGGGCTGACCTCTGTTTCCATCGTTGCGGGTGGTTCTGCGGGTTTCTTCAGTTTGATTGATCTCTTAATCATCCGCTCGAAATATATCCCTCGCGGTATGGGTGTGTTCGTGGAACCCATGTTGGCCAGTCTGTCTGCTTCTTCGTTGCTAGATCTTGCAATGTGCTTTAGCTCGCACCCTTTAAAGCTTCCTTCGAGTAGGTTATACATGTCGCGATATGCAACCATGTTTTCGGCAATGGCGTCGCATTCTTTCATAGTTTGCTGCACTATGAGGTTGGAATCGCCGTAGATCATTAATCGGGTAGCTCCACAGGCGATTGCCATCTTCATCCCGTGCAATAGTGCTTCATATTCTGCGTCATTGTTCGATGCTGGGTCATCGGGTGGAAAATCCAGTCGCAAGACGTACTGCAGTTTGTCTCCGCTAGGTGAGATGAGGACGATTCCTGCTCCTGCTCCTTCGTTTCTCTTGGATCCATCGAAGTACATTATCCAATTGCTCGTATACTCGGGTGGACCGGGTGTTTGCAGCTCTGTCCATTCGCTGATGAATTCCACGAGAACTTGAGATTTGACTGCGTTGCGTCCAGCGTAGGTGATGTCCCAGGCGCCCAGCTCGATGCTCCACTTTGCTTTTCTTCCGGATGCCATAGGGTTGTTCATGATTTTCCCGAGTGACGCATCATTAACCACTGTGATGGCGTGTTCCTGGAAATAATGTTTGAGCTTTCGAGCTGTGAGAATAACCCCGTATGCGAGCTTCTGATAGTGAGGATAGCGTTGTTTGCATGGCGAAAGTACTTCGCTGATGTAATATATTGGTCTTTGAACTCCGTATGCTTTGCCGTCTTCAGGTCTTTCGACTACGATCGCTGTGCTGATGACCTGGTTTGTGGCGGCTAAGTATAGGAAAAGTGGCTCCCTTTCTTGCGGTGTCGCAAGGATGCGCCTGCTTTGCAAGGACCGCTTCAGATCTGCGAACGCTTTTTTGGCTTCGGGCGTCCATTCGAATTTGTCCGTCTTCTTCAGTAGTTTGTAGAAGGGTAGTGCCTGCTCTCCCAATCGTGCGATGAATCTGCTCAGGGCTGCGAGTCGTCCTGCGAGCTGCTGTACTCCGCGTAGATTGGTTGGCTCCTTCATAGTCAATATGGCTTGTATTTTCTCCGGGTTGGCTTCGATGCCTCTGGCGGATACCAGGTACCCGAGAAGTTTGCCTGCGGGGACACCGAAAACGCATTTGGTCGGGTTGAGCTTGATCCGATATGCGTTAAGGGCGTCGAATGTTTCTTTAATATCCTCGAGGAGTGTGTCCTCCACTCGAGTTTTGATGACAATGTCGTCGACGTACACTTGTACGTTTTTGCCAATGAGATTGGCGGGGCATCTTTGCATGCAGCGCTGATATGTTGCGCCTGCGTTCTTCAGCCCGAAGGGCATTGTCGTGTAGCAGTATACACCGTGTGGTGTGATGAAAGCCGTCTTCTCCTCGCCTTCCTTTTTCATGCGGATTTGATTATATCCTGAATAGGCGTCTAGAAAGGAGAGACGCTGGCAACCTGCCGTAGAGTCCACGATCTGGTCGATTCGTGGTAGAGGAAAGTTGTCCTTGGGGCAGTGTTTATTTAGCGACGTGTAGTCGATGCACACCCGAAGGATATCCGTGTTTTTCTTGGGGACCAACACCGGGTTTGCTAACCAGGTGGATATTTTGATCTCCCTGATGAAGTTTGCGGCTAGCAATCTGTTTACTTCTTCTCCCAGCGCTTTCTGCTTGGGTTCTGAAAATCGTCGAGTCGTCTGTTTGATAGGTTTGGCGTCAGGAAAGACTTCGAGTGAGTGCTCGGCAAACTCCCTGGGTATTCCTGGCATATCTGAGGGCTGCCAGGCGAAAATCTCCCAGTACTCACGGAGGAGTTTGACGAGCGCGCCTTCCTATGCTGGCGAAAGGGTTGTGGAAACCATCGCCGTCTTCGCGGAGTCTGTCGGGTGTACTTGGTGCTTGCGAGTATCGCTGTTGGCACTGAATTCCAGTTCGGGTGCGTTTTTCTTCGTGAGGGGCATAACGGAGTGGTCCGTTTTTTTTGCTAACTCTTGAAGTTCTTCTTGCATCCCGAAAGATTTTGCGATCTCATTAAATTCTATGTCGCACTTGTCCGATTTCTGGAAGTCTCCGTCGATGGTGATCACACCGTATTCGCCAGGTAGCTTGAGCTTCAACTATGCGTAATGTGGCACGGCCATGAATCTGGCGAACGTTGTTCGACCAAGAATGGCGTGGTACTGTGAGGGCCAGTCGAAGACTTCGAAGTCCAAGAATTCCATTCTATAGTTGCGTGGGGAGCCCAGTACGACTTCTAGGTTGATTGTTCCGAGTGGACGGATTGCTTTGCCCGGGACTATCCCGTGGAAGGATGTTTCTGATTCCCTTAGACCGTCCAGATTTTTGTTCATTCGACGGAGTGTATCCGCGTAGATGATGTTGATGCCGCTGCCGCCGTCCATGAACACGCGGGCCAGGTCATAATTGCCAATTTGAGCTTGAATGACGAGGGCGGCGTGTCCCGGCCGATAGACTCGTGGCGGGTGGTCTTCTTTCGAGAACGTGATTGGCTGATCGGCCATCTTCAGGTACTCGGGCTTTGTCGGTGGCGTCTGCACTGCCATGCATATTTGTCTCGAGTTAGTCTTTTGAGCTCTGCGAGAGGGGCATACCTTCTGTATCATCCCGAGGAGCTGTCCGTGCGGAGTCGGGTATGTATTTGCTCCTGTGTTTTGTTGTGGTGGCGCTGGCAATGCGGCGAGCGCCATGTTTGGGTTGGCCGGTGGAGGTGGAGGCGGTGGTAGCTGGAATTGTTGTCCGCCTCCTGGTAGTGGTGGATAGTTTTGGGTGGAAGCGAATCTTTTCTTGGCAAGCGCGTCCGAGATTTCGATGAACTTTCGGCAATCCTTGAGAAGGTGTGTTGCCTTAGTCTTGCCCGTGCGCTTGTCTGTGAACAGATGTAGCGAGCAGTACGCATCGAGGTCTTCCTCGGGTGATTTTTCTTCTACTTTCGGTTTCCACTCGCGACTTCCGCGACGACCGGAGTCGCGACTTCGCGTGAATTCTGCTGCCACTAGTTCTTCTCTGTCGTCGTGGTCGTAATATTTTCTTCTCTTCCTTCGTCCGTGGCGGTCGTCCTCGTGTGCAGGTGATGATCCTCTTTCGTTGCGTACTGCGTCTTCTCCATTGGCCCATTTTTCGGCTATGACCATGAGCTCCCCGATGGTTTTGGGCGCGGCTCTGCCGAGCTCTTCTCGAAACGCGGTTCTTCTTGCTCCTTTGGCGAAGGCCTCAATCGCCACTTCTTCAGAGATCGTTCCCGCGGTGTTCCTGAGCGTGTTCCACCGCTGGATGTACTCTCGGGTGGATTCACCGCTTTTCTGTTTGCAGGCTCGTAGTTTTTCGATTGTAGCCGGTCTCTTGTAGGTCGACTGGAAGTTTTTGCAGAAATCACGGTGCAAATCATCCCACGATGCGTAGCAAGATCGCGGTCTTCTCTCCAGCCAGCTGCGAGCTGCTCCGGCTAGGTGCAAATTGAGGTATTGCATGGCCGTGTTCTTGTTACCACGTTGGCATTTCACTGCCGTGAGGTAGTCGCTTAACCATTGAGAGGGCTCGAGTGAGCCGTCGTATTTCGTCACTTCCGTGCTGAGCTTGAATCGCTTGGGCAGGGGCGCCTCGCGGATGCTACGGGCAAAACATAGTGCGCCGCAGGTTTCGTCATCCGAAGAGCCGGACGATGATCGATCGCGATATCTTGACGCCCTCGCTCTATCCACTTTGTTTTGCGCGATGTCTGATCGCGCGTCTCGTCCGGGTTGATCGCGATCGGAGTTCTTCCGTGGTTCCTTGCTTCGTTTGCGTGAACGGCTGCTGCGGTGTCGCGGGCTTTTATCTCTCGGGCTGTCGTCGCCGCTGCTTCGACTGTCATCACGGCGGCGGGCTTCTTTCCCTCGGCCACGACGTGGCGACTTGTCTTTTCTTGGGGAAGAGCTTCTGTGCCTGCGGGGCGTTTCCTTGTCCTTTTCCTTCTCCAGTCGCTCCTTCTCCAATTGTTCTTTGCGATCGTGAGAGGCGAGCCTCGCGGCCGCCAGCCCTAGACCTTTGCGAATGTGCTTGTATTGTTCCACCCGGGGATCGCTGTCTGTTGGCTGATTCATCTGCATGTTGGTTGCTGCGGCTAGGATCGCAGCGGCTGGGGTTTGCGGGTAGACGTTGCCGTCGTCGTTGACCCTCATGAAAGAAGACGTGGTAGACCTGTTGGTTCCAGCCATAGATTCGTGGTCCCTCGTCGACGCTGCGGGTCCCTTCCCCCTAGGTCGGGTACCGACTGAAGGTGCGTGGGATAGTTCGGCTCGACGTTGGCTTGATTCATCCGCCGCTCTCCTGCGACGGGCTAGATCCGCTCGGGAATCCTTGATGTTTGAGGCCGCCCTCACTAGGTGATAGTGGTAGGCGGTTAGGTCTTCCTGCGTGGCTCCCGCCGCAGGCAGCTGGCTCTTTCGCATCGATTCCTTGGCTCTTTTCCAGGCTTCCCGCGAAACGCCGATTATGTCGCGCTCAGTCGCGCTATATTCAGTTTCCGAGGGCTGTTCTGACCCTGCCATGCAGACTTGGGCCAGTTGTGGTCCGTGTGTCCTAGGCGTAGATCGAAAAGCTCTCCGCACCCGAGAGGGTTCCTCTGTCGAGAGGGTGTGGTAGTCGACTGCGTTGTAGCGGATGGACTCGCCGCTTTTCCCTGTAGGGAAGCGCGAGTTGGCGGTTCCAGATTCGGTTTCAGATTCATCTGAGAAGTGGAGGATCCCGTCTCTGTTCGCCATGAAGTTGAAGCTCCCGAACGTCAGGGTGACGCTCTTTTCCAGTTCCTCGAACGCCGGGCGAGATTCCGGCGAGTGAGGCGTGACCACGACAGATCCGATCCGTATAGGATTGTTCGGAGCCGTAGTCGTTGGTTTCCAACGGGAGTTGGATGTCGATGAAGCCGAAGATGCCGGTGATCCAGCGCCCGCGTTTCCCACAGACGGCGCCAATTGTCGAATCCCTGACTCGACAAGTCCCTTAGGTGACCCTATCGGGTTTCGATTAGGAGAAGTCATGGGCGCTGGTGAGATCGTCGGCTAGACAGAAGGCAAGATTTACCCAGGTTCGGGGCCCTCGTAGAGGTAAAACCCTTACTCCTGCCTCGTGTCGATCTGTATTGGATGATTAGATCGATTACAGGTTGCTCGAATCGAGAGTAGATCTCGAGTTCCGAGGCTTTTTGGTCGTGCGGTATTGCTTGGTCCTCTCATAGGGGGCTCTCCTGGCCTTATATAGATGGCCAGGTCTCGAGTTCTACCCGGAGAGGACTCAAACCCTAGCCGGGTCGGTTACAAATTCCCTAACTTAACCCGCAAGTTGATGCGGGTGGGCTTCTCATGGGCCTTCTAGAGTACTCCAAGGGCGCTTCCTGTTGGGCCTTGACCAGAAGGCTTGAGAGGGGGTGTCCTTACTCGCAGGGTCCAGGATCCATGCCTTCGTCAGTGGCCTTGGCGCCGCGTTAGGAAATACGATGTGTTTCTTATTCCACAAGATGATACCAAGCTCCATTTCTCCCAGTGTCTTCTTGCCTTCACCTCCAGGAATATGGAGTTCAATTGAATGGCATCCCGGCGTAATTGTTTACAACCCGACATGAGCATGGGATGCTGGAATCTGACCACCATGGTAGGTTGCTCCAGGTTGATTCGGTAAAGCATAGCCTGACGCCACCCTGAAGGATATGTTCCCCATTGGCATGTGTATCTCACAGTTTGTCTTCTCCGTGATATCATCCACGGGGTAGTGAGGCGCTGACGGTTCGACTGCACGACCGTCTTCTAGCCGCAGCTGCGTGGAACCCACGCTGCTTCTATGCTGAGATGGGACGGCATCTGCTACAGGATCGTCTTCTATTTGCAGCTGATCAGGTGCAGGACGATGTTCTACCTCCTCTTCAGTGTCAGGTACAGGGTGTCCCCCTTTCTCCAAGAGAAACGCCACCTTCTCTTCTAATGTCGATATCGGTTCCAGCGCCTTCTTATTGCTTCTACCACGGCTTCTGTAAGTGCCAAGGTCCGCTGGAAACCCTTGGCTCCACGAGGTAGTGGCTCCAAAGCCTCGTGTTCGTCCCCACTTTTCGGGGTTCCCGAGTGCCTTCGTCAGCTCGTCGTTCTCTCTATCGGAAACAAAAGTTCCTTTTCGAACAGCTTCTATTGCCTTCTCTAGTTCTGCTATGACATTTGTTATTTTTTCCGACCATGGTCCCTCCGCAACAATCATCCCACTCTCAGCGTCCAACGTTGCCCCATGCGCGAACAACCAGAACTTGGACCTATCGGGCCAGTCATGTGTCTGTGGAATGATACCTCTTTTCAGAAGCGCATCTTCATAGCGTCGCCACCTAGGCAGGGCAGTCATGTAGCCACCTGACCCCAAAATATGGTGATATTTCTTCTTCTTCGCATTCTCCTTATTTGTGGCTGATCGGGATGCAAAGACACCCGATTTCTTGTACGCCTTAAAATCATCCCAAGCGTCTCTTATCTTCACTAGGTGCCCAGTGAAAACTAGATCTTCGTCCTTATATTTCTTCCACAGGTCTTTCTTCCACCTCTGGAATTGTGTGGCCATCTTCTTCAAAGCCCACTCCTCGACTTTCTTCTTCTTATCTTCCGCTACACTGAAATTTAGCCATACCGTGTCGCAAAGAATTTTTTTAATCTGTCATCGACATAAGTAGCTCCAACGTTGGCGCCGGTCTTCGGCTTATTCCATTCTATTAAGTTGATCGGGACCAGGTCTCTTACAACAACTCCGCACTGATTTATGAATTTGCGATAAGTTTCTGGGGGCTCCAGTGGTTTGCCATCAGCAGCAACTGTATCGATCGGGAACTTTGCGGTATCTTTCAACCTTGCGGCCGGGCCTCGTTTCGACTTTGTCTCAGTACTTGCGCTAGCTGTTCCGGAGGGCGCCTAAACGGGAAAATAATGATTCGTTAGTAAGTGCAATACAAAATAATTGTTGCGTCAACAGTGACTTGAGATATACATTGACAGAGTTTGTTCTGGAGGGCACTTCTGCATCCTCGACGTTGTCGTCGTCATCATCTACTACATCTTCTATATTCTCAGCTCCGTCACCGGAGTCGTTCAAAAATTGATTGCTAAACGCCTGTCCACCGTCGTGATCATGATATATGACCATTGCATCTTCAAAAATCATCTGGCACATGTATCTTTCCTTTCCCGCCTCACCCATTCCCGCGAGCTGATCATGTGCAGGTTCTTGGGGATCCATAGCTCAACACCTGCTAGTAAAATTTATAAAATGAAGAACACATAGCAAAATTATTTCATCGGACACTTAGCAAAATTATTTGATCGGACACTTAGCAAAATTATTTCATCGGACACTTAGCAAAATTATTTCATCGGACACTTAGCGAAATTATTTCATCGGACACTTAGCGAAATTATTTCATCGGACACTTAGCGATCGAGGCGGACGTCGTCGGGGGCAGAGGGTGGCAGCGATGAAGCGGCGTCGAGGGCGCGTGGCGGGGCGACGGCGGCGAGGAGGCGACAGCGACGAGGAGGTGTACGGAGAGGCAGGGCTTCGCCCGGGAGGAAGAAGACGCGCGAATGAAGTGAAGATTAAAAATTTCGCTAAGTGTTGACACAGAGAACTGCCCCCTGTTTGGACCTTTAGTACCGGTTGCTGTTAACAACCGGTGCTAAAGACCCTTTACCACCGGTTGTTAACAGCAACCGGTACTAAAGGTCCAAATCCGGGACCACATGCAGACTACGCGCCCCCTGTATAGGCCTTTAGCACCGGTTTGCGCTAACAACCGGCGCTAAAGACCCTTTCGCACCGGTTGTTAGCTCAAACCGGTGCTAAAGGCCTGTACAGGGGGGCGCTCATTTTTTTTTTTCTGTTTCCTTTTTCTTTTTCCTGTTTCTTCTTTTATTTTATTTTTTTGTTTCCCTTTTTTGTTTTCTTTTACATTTATTTATAAAATCAAAGTAGACTCAAAAAATTGTAAAATCAAATATTATAAAAACATATTTCTATTTTCTCATATTTTGTGTAAAAATTGTCTAAATGTCATTTAAAACAATAAAAAAAATAAAAAAAATATATTTATCAAACTAATTTGAAAATATAAAGAAAATTTTTTGTTTCCTTTTTTTTTCCTGTTTCTTCTTTTATTTTTCTTTTTTGGTTCTCTTTTCTGTTTTCTTTTACATTTATTTATAAAATCAAAGTAGACTAAAAAAATTGTAAAATCAAATATTATAACAACATATTTATATTTTCTCATGTTTTGTGTAAAAATGGTCTAAATGTCATTTAAAACAATAAAGAATTAAGTTAAATGATGAGGATGCACGGCAGGACGTATGATGGCGAATCCGGATGTTTTGTATTTGCTCGATAAACTGAATATATGATGTATCAAACCTTAAAGGGGGGTGTAGAACAAAACAATCGTTATCGCCATCATACAGCCCTACCGTGGCTACTGGGTGCATATATGCATACCAAATGCACGGCAAGACGTATGATGGCGAATCCGGATGTTTTGTATTTGCTCGATGAACTGAATATATGATGTATCAAACCTTAAAGGGGGTGTAGAACAAAACAAACGGTATCGCCATCATGCAGCCCCACCGTGTCTACTGGGTGCATATATGCATACCAAATGCACGGCAGGACGTATGATGTCGAATCCGGATGTTTTGTATTTGCTCGATGAACTGAATATATGATGTATCAAACCTTAAAGGGGTGTGTAGAACAAAACAAACGGTATCGCCATCATACAGCCCCACCGTGTCTACTGGGTGCATATATGCATACCAAATGCACGGCAGGACGTATGATGGCGAATCCGGATGTTTTGTATTTGCTCGATGAACTGAATATATGATGGATCAAACCTTAAAGAGGGGTGTAGAACAAAAAACACGGTATCGCCATCATACAGCCCAACCGTGGCTACTGGGTGCATATATGCATACCAAATGCACGGCATGACGTATGATGGCGAATCCGGATGTTTTGTATTTGCTCGATGAACTGAATATATGATGTATCAAACCTTAAAGGGGGGTGTAGAACAAAACAATCGGTATCGCCATCATACAGCCCTACCGTGGCTACTGGGTGCATATATGCATACCAAATGCACGACAGGACGTATGATGGCGAATCCGGATGTTTTGTATTTGCTCGATGAACTGACCGGTGTATGAAGGTGGGCTATATATAGGGTCCTCTGGCTCACAAAGTGTTGAGCTAGGGTTTTGATCCAATGGTTAAGAAACACCCTCATCCAACGGCTCACAACAGCTCGAAAGAAACACACCGTAGCCCTGATCGAACGGCTCAGAACAGCTCGAAAGAAACACACCCCGGATCCAACGACTCACAAGCGCTTGAAAGAAACACACGATCTGTGTGATTATATCTGATTGGTCCAAACAAAACCCTAACTCATTTAGTCCCGGTTGGTGTCCCCAACCGGGACTAAAGGGATGATCCGTTTCTATTTTTCTTCTTTCCTTTCTTCTGATTGCGCCGTAACCATGGAACATCTTCATCATTTAACTGAATGCTTGGATCATCTTTGACTTTGAAGGGAGGAATTTCATCAAATTTATTGTAATCTTCTGACATGTCTGTCTTGTCCTTGACTCCCACGATGTTTCTTTTACCTGAATGAACTATGTGGCGCCTTGGCTCATCGTCTGATGTATTCGCTTCCTTATCTTTTATTTTTCTCGGTCTTCTAGACATGTCCTTCACATAGAAAACCTGAGCCACATCATTGGCTAGGACGAATTGATCTTTGCCGTACCCAAGATTCTTCTGATCCACTGTTGTCATTCCGTACTTCGGGTCTACCTTCACGCCTGACAGGTTGAACCATTTCCACCAGAACAAAGGGACCTTAAAGGAAGGTCCGTAGTCAAGTTCCCATATCTGCTCTATGTAACCATAGTATGTGACCCTTTGCCCGTTGTCGTCTTTTGCATCAAACCGGACGCCACTGTTTTGGTTGGTGCTCTTTTTTATCTTGGTCTGCCGTGTAAAATATGTTACCATTTATCTCATACCCTTTAAAGGTTAATACAGTCGAAGATGGTTGCTTGGACAACAAGTATAGCTCATCTTCAACAATGTTGTCATTAATGAGACGTCTTTGCAACCAACCGCCGAAAGTCTTCGCGTGTTCTTTAGCAATGAAATCTTCAGGTTGCTCCGGGTATTCCGAGCATAAAATATCCTTGTGTTCCTGGATATATGGAGCCGCCAAGCTGGAATTAAATAGAACTGTGTAGTGTGCTTGAGTGAAAGATTGCTCGTCCATCCATGTTGTTGATTTCTTTCCTAGCATGCCTTTTCCACGCAGTCTCCCCTCATGGCGCGACTGAGGAACACCGATCGGGTTCAGGTCAGGAATAAAGTCAACACAAAACTCAATGACCTCCTCTGTTCCATAGCCCTTGACCATGCTTCCTTCTCGCCTAGCACGGTTTTTAACATAATTCTTCAAGACTCCCATGAACCTCTCAAAGGGGAACATATTGTGTAAGAATACAGGACCGAGAACGAAAATCTCTTGGACTAGGTGAACTATGAGGTGCGTCATAATATTGAAGAAGGTTGGTGGGAACACCAACTCGAAGGTGACAAGACATTGGACCACGTCCTTCTGTAAACTTGGTAGAGTTGCTGGATCGATTGCCTTCTGAGAAATTGCGTTGAGGAATGCACATAGCTTCACAATGGGTACTCGCACGTTTTCTGGCAGAAGCCCCCTCAATGCAATCGGAAGTAACTGGGTCATGATCACGTGGCAGTCATGAGACTTTAGATTTTGACACTTTTCTCTTCCAGGTTTGTTATTCCTTTTATGTTCGACGAGTAGCCAGACGGGACCTTGATACTACTCAGGACTTGGAAAAAGATCTCCTTCTCTTCCTTGGTAAGAGCGTAGCTGGCAGGACCTTTGAAATTCTCTGAATTCATCAGGTCGTCTCGTTCGTGCATACGTTGGTGGTGCAGCCGCGCTTTTGGTGTATCTCTCGACTTCTTCCCATGCACGCCCAATAAGTTTAGCAGGTTCACGCAAATATTTTTCGTCACGTGCATCACGTTGATCGCAGAGCAAACCTCTAGGAATTTCCAATAGGGTAGTTCCCAGAATATAGATTTCTTCTTCCACATGGGTATGTGGTTGTCGGCGTCATTCGGAACAGATTGTGCGCCAGGACCCTTACCAAAGATTACTTTTATATCTTTGACCATGTCATATATATCAGTACCTTTAGGGAGGGTTGGCTTCCTCCGTGTATCTGCCTCGCCTTTGAAATGCTTTCCTTTCTTTCTTACGGGATGCCTGTCTGGAAGAAATCGACGATGCACCGGGTACACATTCTTGCCTATATGTATACTTTCAGTCTCGCCTAAACAGTGTGTGCATGCGTTGTATCCCTTGTTTGACTGTCCTGAGATGTTACTAAGAGCGGGCCAATCATTGATGGTTACAAACAGCAATCCTCGTAGGTCAAATTTCTCTTGGGTGTACTCGTCCCACACACGTACACCTTCATCAGCCCACAAATCTAAAAGTTCATCAACCAGTGGCCTCAGGTACACATCAATGTTGTTGCTAGGTTGCGACGGGCCTGGGATAAGCACTGGCATCATAATGAACTTACGCTTCATGCATAACCAAGGAGGAAGGTTATAGATACATAGAGTCACGGGCCAGGTGCTATGACTGCTACTCTGCTCCGCAAACGGATTCAGGCCATCTGTACTCAGACCAAACCTTAAGTTTCTTGTGCCACGTGCAAAGTCCTCGTACTTATCGTCGATGTTTCTCCACTGCGACCCATCAGCGGGGTGTCTCAGCATATCGTCTTCCTTACGGTCTTCTTTGTGCCATCGCAGCAACTTGGCATGCTCTTTGTTTTGGAACAAACGTTTCAACCGTGATATTATAGGAGCATTCCACATCACCTTGGCAGGAACCCTCTTCCTGGGGCGATCGTCGCCCTCAACATCACCAGGGTCATCTCGCTTGATCTTATACCGAAATGCACCGCATACCGGGCAGGCATTTAAATTCTCGTGCTGACCGCGGTAGAGGATACAGTCATTGATGCATGCATGTATCTTATGCACTTCCAATCCTAGAGGGCAGACAACCTTCTTTGCTTCGTATGTACTGCAGGGCAGCACATTATCTCTTGGAAGCATCTTCTTCATTATTTTCAGCAGCTTTTCAAATCCCTTGTCAGATAATCCATTCTCTGCCTTCCATTGCAGCAATTCCAGGGTGGTGCCCAACTTTTTCTTGCCATCTTCGCAATTTGGGTACAACAATTTTTTGTGGTCTTCTAACATGCGCTCCAACTTCAACCTCTCGTTTTCACTTGCGCAGTTTATCTGTTCTTCACGAATGACCTGACGAAGATCATCATCAGACTCATCAACAATGTCCTCAAGTTCAGGCTCGTCTTCCCCTATTTCAGTATCACCGTGTTCACCAAACATAGGATAATTATCATTATCCTCTTCTTCTTCATTGTCTTCCATTACAACCCCTCTTTCTCCGTGCTTGGTCCAACAAAAATAACTGGGCATGAAGCCTTCTTGCAACAGGTGGGTGTGTATGGTTCTTGAGTTAGGGAAATTCCTCTTATTCTGGCATTTTTTACATGGACAATAAATAAATGCATTCTGCGTGTTTTTATCAGCCACATTGAGAAAACTATGCATGCCATTAAGGAATTCGGGACGACGTCGATCACTGTACATCCATTACCGGTTCATCTGCATTATATAAATTTATCAACAACCATTATGCTAAATCATCATGACTAAATTAATTAATTAATACAAAAAGTTCATCACACGTTAAAACCAAAGTAGCGTAGTGACCATATATATATTGTTTTCAAAAAAAAAATATATATATATATATATAGTTTTCATAAAAATACACACTGAAACCATCCATAAAAACTCTCTCTAATTAATGCATTTAAAAAGAACAACAAATGCGATCAAAATCGCAACAAAGGTAACAATTGACCCGACGGCATAATGATATCAAGGCTCTTTACTAATTACATATTTTCTAATCTTTCTAATCTTCAGGCGCATTGCGTCCATCTCGCTCTTGTGACCATCGACGACACCGGCAAGAACCTTTTCCAAGGTCATCTTCTCTGTTTCAGTTCTTTCCAACCTTTCTTCAGTTTTTTTGAATCTTTCTTTCAAGCCAACATTTTCTTGTTCAAATAAGTATAACTTCTCAACAATAGGGTCGATTGGCATTTCCGGTTCCACTACCTCCTAGATGAAAATATCTAAGTCAAGTTGGTCGGCGTAATTAATTGTCATATAATCAGGAAATGAAAATATGTAGTTATAAAAGATAATATACCACATCCGAATCATAGACTGGACGAGGGCCAACGGGAACGGATATCAAAACCATGGCGCTATATATATGAAAAAAACTTGCACAATAAGAAAATTATATACAAGTAAATATGTAAATCATACAAATCAAAATTTGTTTTGGTAAACAAAAACAATAGGCTCACCAAGGTTGTGTCGGTGACGGGGCGATCGACGGCGGTGAGGAAGGGGACAAGGCGCGCGACACTAAAAAAACCACAAATCATAATTAAATTTGAGCTCAAATTGCTACAAATTGTATACATAACAAATGAATAACAAATTCTAGCTTAGTCATTTCATCAAACACCTAGCTAGCACAAAATAAATGAAATGAGCAAGAAAACGAGCAAAACATGCAATGCCGGAAGAGGGAATGTTGATGCTAACCGTAGAACCGATGGGTACCAACAATCTTGACAAACGGTGGAGAAAAATGGGGATGAATTAGAGCTCACAAGAGGAAGGAGAGAGCAAAAATGGAGTTGAGCTCGAGCTGGAAAAAATGGAGCTGAGCTCGGGGTGGAATGTAGGTTTTAGGGGAGGGCTTTAGGACCGGTTTGTATTACAAACCGGTGCTAAAGGGTCTGACAGTGGGTCCCGCAGTTGCTGCAAAAAATGAGAAAACCTTTAGAACCGGTTTGTGTTACAAACCGGTCCTAAAGGCCTTGCGGCCATTTGCTGCAGGGAGGGGGGCCCAGGGGACAGACCCTTTAGAACCGGTTTGTATCCAATCCGATTCCAATGTGCTTGGCTCAATGCCCTGTTTTCTACTAGTGAGACTAGGGGCAAAACTGAGGTCGATTCGGCGCTAGGGGTAAAACTGAGGTCGTGGTACCAACTAAGGGCACCCTGTTAAATAACCCTAATGGCTAAGTAAACACTTTAGAGACCTACAAGAGACATGGTTCAATACAAGTTTTGCCTCGTACAGATGTTGAAGTTTGGCTCTAACCATGACTTGTGAATCCTCTTCATTAGACAATCAAATTTTAAATACATCAAGCATATGAACAAGCATCTTGACACTGGTAGAAAAAAGGCCTTCCATACGCCCCCATCAGTCCCCAAACTTTGCGCACCGTGACTAAAGGGCTTTTAGTCCCGGGTCGGGAGGAGACCCGCGACAGAAGGTCATGCGTCGTGGGTTGGGAAGTGCGTGGAGGCGCGTGGAGGGCTTTAATTCCGGTTGGCGTCGCCACCCGCGACTAATGATCCAGTCCGCTGGCCTCCCTGTCTTTAGTCCCGGTTGACCTGGCCACCCGGGACTAAAGATATAAACTGCTCGCCTCCCGCGCGACGGTTTTATTTCGCGAGCGAGAGGCAGAAGGGCGCCATTGCTACAGTGCGCACCCGAGTCTCTGTTTCTTCTTCTCTCTTCTCTTCTTCCTCTCTTCGATCTTCCTCCACAAAGAACCCATGGCTGATGTTTGGAAGACTCTCCGTGTGGCCACACCATGCGGCAAGAGTCTCGACGTGGCCTACACCAATAATTGCGAGAGGCTCCCCGGTCTTCTTGAGCATTTTAGCGATCTCTATGAAGAAGCCGATGAACACCATAGGTTCTTCGGGCTTGATCTAGAGTATACAGCGGATCAACGGGATGTTGCCGTCATCCAGATTGCGATCAAGGAGATGGTTTTGGTCTTCCAATGGTCAAGGTAACGCACACGTACAATCTTGCATTTTCGATTTGTTTGTTGCATCTGAAGAATACATGTGTTGCAACATATCTAACACGTGTTCTATTTTTGTTGTTGCAGTAGTTCAAAGCATTCTCCGACACTTGTTGATTTTCTTGTCAACAAGGGGTATGACTTCTGCAGCGTTGACATCACTCAAGACCGTCAGAAGTTGATGCGCTTGGGTATTGTGATACCTGAAGATCACTACATTGATCTTCAGGACCTTATCCATTTTGATGAGTTGTACGGGCCCAAGACCGGGATGGCTCCAATGGCAGCTGCATTCATCCACGACGACTACAAAACCATGAAGTCTCGTTTCCCCTCCAAGAATCACATGTATTGGGGGAAGAACCCACTGGACCGGACCAACGACAACTATGCAACCATAGATGCATATGTTGCCTACGAGTTGTTCCGCATCTACTCGACGGAGCTCGAGTAGATATTGTTTGTGTACCGCATCTTGCGTTCGATATATGCATGTAATGGATATATTAGTATGTAATGGATATATTATTATGTAATGGATATTATTTCTACATTAATTCCTACCGTTCGATATATGCATGGATGGTATTTTCATTTGGTTGTTGACGATGTGAGGCTAAGTGCTATGGATACATCTTTTCAATATCTATCCAGAACATTTTAGTTTGTCCATTTTGGTTATGTATTTTAAAAGTTAGGTTTAAATCATTCTCACAATAAAGAATTTTATATGGTTTAGATTTCATATGGTTTGGTTCATGGATTTTATCTGCAAATATTATATGGTTTAGATTTCATATGGTTTGGTTCATGAATTTTATCTGCAAAATGAATTATTTTATTTTTCTGAATATTTTTTAGAAATAATACAAATTAAAAAGTTAATGTTTATTTATTTATTCAAAATTATTAACTACATCATTACTTTTTTTTATTAAAAGATTTATTTGAAATTCAGACAATAAAAAAATGTGGCATCGACCAACATGTTAATAGGATTGATATGATACTAGTATCACATATATGCGTGCGAAACACTTGGATGCGGGACGGGATGGAACTCGAAAGTTAAGCGTGCTAGTGCTAGAGTAGTGGGAGGATGGGTGACCGAGCGGGAAGTTTGACCACGAGTAAGAAATTTGACTAGAGATAATTGTAGTTAGACACTAAGCAAATAATAAAAATTCTGAAAAAAAGGAAGTGAAAAAAAAGGAGTGAAAAAAAGAAAGTGAAAAATAATTAGAAACCTACATGAATTAAAGAAATAACGAATTAAAGCATGTAGTCCCGGTTCGTGTGGCCAACCGGGACTAAACGTCCTCCGCCCCCGGCGCACGCCACCCGCCCACGTGGCCGGGCCTTTAGACACGGTTCGTAAGAGGCGCGACTAAACGGGGGGCCTTTAGTCGCGCCTATTTAGTCCCGGTTGCGCGGCCGGGATTAATGGGCCTGTCGAACCGGGACTGTAGGCCTTTTTTCTACCAGTATGAGGAGATTCTTGGTAATTTGTCTTCACAACCAGCCCGTACATCCACGACGTCAGGGTGTATGGGCCTGGGAGTTGGCTCCCCTTTCGGTCGTGCTCCACCATACTTCTAGGTTTCGTCCTGGGAGCCCACTCCCCTTTTCGGTCGTGCTCTATTGTACGTATTATGAAAGAGGATACTTGCTGATCTGGTACTTCTGGAAGTACCTTTTAGGTCTTCTTCTTCGCACCTTTCCCCACATCTGAGTAGATATTCGTATCTGGTATCCTTCTGAATCGAACTCCCTCTCGAACACGTCCTAGTAAGTCTTAAGCCGTCAAGAGGTTTTCTCCTTTAGCGGGAATCCGACAAAAAAATGGGTTCGAACTTATGCTTGTTGTTTTCTGGCAGAGCCTCTATGTCGGATAATACATCACATATAATCCACGAAGTGAAATATACTACTGTATAAAACTGGCTTCTACTTTCACAAACTACATTCAATTCTAGCTCATCTTTTCAAATTAGTGGTCGTCTCTCAATCTTTACCTAATAATAAAGAGAGGAAGGCTTCTTCCGGTCCAACCTGGTGTTTTACTGTTTTTCCCTTCCACCAAAATATCTATCTTCCTTTCAAAATTTTGTCCGTAACCTCGTAGGTTTTTCGTCCGTCAAAAAATACATTTTATGTTTCCTTTCATACATGGTTGATTGCTAATTTGGCGTTGTCGCTTCCTCCGTTTCCTATATAATAACTGCTTGGCTGATTGCTACTTGGGCTTCTCGTGTGCCAGCTGCAAGCGATGGTCCCAATATGAGTAGAGATCGATATCCTATGCTCCAAGAATACTTCCATAACCTCCTTTCGCGCAGCCAAACTTGTGAAATCGAACAGATCAAATTTCAAGTCAAACACGACTTCCTCAACCGTTTTAGTGCTCCCTTAGGAACATATCGATTCAGGAATATAGATCGATTGTCCCGTGATCTATCTTCAGGAAGCGAAGCCAATGAGATTTATCCTCCATCCATCTCCTGATCTCCTCTGGCAACCAGCTGACGGCGGCGAAGAACCAACAACCGAGAGTGCTCGAGAAGCTCTCTTCCTTGCGGGCTTCATAGTCTCCTCGGCTGATCCTCTGTCCCCGCACTCAACACATCGGAGACGAGTTCCTATCCCCCAACATCCTGGCGTACTGTCTGCTTAGCCGCAACATGATCGTGATCAGCAAATAGGGGGACGAGGGTTCAATGCTTCATACGGGAGATCTCTTAATACTTGTGTACGCGTGTGTATGGATGCATCTGAGCTCGTGATGCTATGTCCTCCGTATCGGGAGCCATCCGTCCGTGTTGTCCATGTCGTCGCCTTGCCGGCCATTGCCCATCGATCAAAAAACGACCAGACAACCCACGTGAAGTGACGGCGATTTCCGCGATGCCGGTCGTCCTTGACGAACTTGCCGCCTCCCGGTGCAATGGAGGCATGGAGCGAAACGGCTGTGACGAACTTGCCGCCTCCCGGTGCAACGGAGGCATGGAGCGAAATAGTTGTGAGGCATCTCTTCTCTCCCCATCCCCTTGCGCGATGACGATGACGAGGTGGTCGGTGTAAGGGTAGAAGTGTCCCAGCTGAGCTTGGGTGGAAGGATGACGTGGGACTTTCGGCAATTTGATGTCCTCCAATGCCGGTGCCCGTGCATCATCGGTGGCGGCTGCGTTGGTTCTGGCCGGACCTTGCATATATAGGGTGATGATCCGAACATGGCGGTAGGACAGGCAGCTACTCTACTTTGGAACTCCAGTGCACGAGCAGCTGCTTGTGGATGTGGTTTTTGCATGGTGAGGACACTTTCTTTGAGGTTGGTTCGGTCTGAATATTCAGACGCACGTTTTGGTCAGCTGGCACACTCAATGGAAAGCGTGGCATCAGTATATATTCTTGCAGGTAATCCACGAGAAGATAGATCAATGCTTTGTGTGCTGACTAAGTCAAATGAAATGATACTAATGAAAGTATATATTGAATTGTTACTGATTTAATTTTATGTGCCTTTTACCTGTAATTATTATTTTTGGGTGAATGACCTGTTGTGTTATATACATTAGGTAGTTAAAAGAAAATAAAAAATATAGATCTGTGAAAGATATAGCATGAGAATTAGAAATTCCATCGAAATGTGGGTACGGATGGAAGCAATCATTTTTATGAGAGCTCTTCAAATGGACAAATATAGAGAGCAAACACCACTTATGACATGTAAAAATAAAAATCAGTTTGTACTAATCGCCGATTTTCCGATGCCGGACACCTTCGCCAATCGAGTGTGGCCAAACTAATCGTCGTCTTTCCAATGCCGAACGCCATCGGGCACACTTTACGCTAGGGGTTGGTCATTCTTCATGAAGCATATTCTCAGCGAGCTCCACGGTTCTTTCACCCAACGGCATAAGCTGACACCTAGCCCTACTCGGCCACCTCACGCCCAGCGTTGAGAGTGTTCGGAATGGTGGTCGGATAAGGCGTTCGAAAGTTAAAAAAAATATCATAGGCGCAGAAAATTAACCCGTAGCAACGCACGGGCATTTTTGCTAGTATTGTACAAAAATTATTAGTAGGAAGTAGTACAAGTATAACGGTAGGCCTACGTCCTTGAGATTTATTGTCTCTCGACGCTGACAGTTACAGGAGTATACCGGTTGTTAAACTAAGGCAGTTTGGCCATATAGTAGTATATTGATAGGCCCACTATCGAAGCAAAATTGTTCACTCCTTACGAGCTGATTCCCGGTTGGAGCTCCTCCATGGACTCGCCTGTCGTATATTCGCACGTTAGCTTTGTGTTATTAGTGTTATTAGGGCGTTTTGCTATGCGCCGGAAAGCGGCTATGTACTCAACACCGCCACAGGGTATGGGCTCTAACCACACTTCATTTCTTTCTTTTTCAAATACCAAGTTATCTTCTAGTCTAGGTATGGTTGGTGTTTCGTTAGGGAAGAATAATAAGGAGATCACGTTCTCAACTAATGTGTTGAAGCATATGGAATATGATCGTTTAACGGTAAAGCCGACGATCAATCCGAGTGCTTCTCCCATGGTGGACATACCTCACATGTATGATGATTCAGCGTATGCCTCTTCGGATGGACAACTTTTATCACATCTAGTGGGGGAAGTGACTGAGGTGGGATTGGATGAGGACGGGCTTGGATCTTTATGTGATCTATATGCTTCCGGCCGGAAATCCAAAACCGCTAAACTAAAATGGAAAAACTCACCGCGTACCACCGCGAGACCGCCAAAAAACCCAATTGTTTCCCGATGAATGGATTATTCACTAATAGCAGAGGTCTTGGAGACTTGGCTAAACATTTGAATATATCACAATACGTCAGGGATCATGATTTGGAGTTTCTGGCTATCTCCGAGACAGGGAGGAGAGATTTCCAAGTGAGTGTTCTGAACCGCCTATCAGGGGGTATCGACTTTACTTGGCACTCTATCCCACCTTGTGGTAGATCGGGTGGCATTTTACTAGACGTTAAAACTGACTCCTTTGATGTGTTAGCAAGGTCGGATGGTGATTTTCATATTAAATTACACGTCCATAACCGCGCCGACAATTTCATATGGAGCTTGGTCGCTGTGTATGGCGCTGCCCAGGAAGAGTTTAAGGAGGCTTTTCTCTGTGAGTTGGTCAACTTGGCTAATAATAATCCACATCCAATTTTAATTGGTGGTGATTTTAATATGCTAAGGTTTCCACATGAGAAAAGCCGGGGACGGTTTGATGGCCATTGGCCTTTCTTGTTCAATGCTGTCATTGATAGCTTGGATTTGAGAGAGGTTTACATGTCCGGACGGCAGTTCACTTGGGAAAATAGTCTGCCGGAGCCTACATACGAAAAGCTAGATCGCGTATTAATGAGTACCGATTGGGAAGATAAATTCCCGTTGGTAACGGTACGTGCTCTAGAACGTATTGAGTCTCTATCGGACCATGCTCCCTTACTTATTTCAACTGGTACATCGAGACCAAAAGGCAAGACACAGTTCAAATTTGAACTAGGTTGGTTTTTGCGAGATGGTTTTGATGAACTAGTAAAGAAGGTCTGGCACCAACCGGTCTTAGGTGAGAACCCAATACGGAGAAGGAATAATAAAATGCGCAATGTGCGTAAATATCTCCGTGGTTGGGCAAGACACACGACCGGGATGCTTAAGAAGGAGAAAGAGCGTCTCTGTTCCATTATTTTTTTTTTGAAACATTTTCTACTGCAGGGGAGCCCCCCACAACCCTTTATTGCCAACCAAGAGTGTTACAGTTACAGATATATACAAAATTACAAGGAAATAGACTAAGGCAGTCTATCCCAGACTAATTTAGTGAATTAATCCATACAGTTAAATCAGCAGCCACAGAAGCACTCAACCTATGCTTAAGCATAAGGAGATCTAACAAGAAGCCCACTTTCCATCCCATAAAGGAATGTCTTTCCGATTTAAAAATGACTCCATTCCTCTGCTTCCAAATATTCCAGCATGCAATTCTCTATTCCATTATTGATGAGTTAGACCGGCTCGCAGAAACTAGGTTGTTATCTTCGCAAGAGGTTGAACTTAAAAGTCAATCCAATGCGAAAGTAGCACAAATGTTGCGGGAGGAGGAACTCAAATGTTACCAAAGATCGAAATCTCAATTCATTCTCGAAGGTGACTCGAATACTCGGTATTTCCATAATGTTGCCAATGGCAGACATAGGAAAAAACGGATTCAAAGTCTCCATCAGGATGAAGGTATCATTGAGGGACAAGAGTTCCTCAAGGCCTATATCACAAAGTTCTATAAGGATCTGTTTGGGGCTCCAGAAGTTGGTAATATTACCATGGATGAGAGCCGTACAGATGATATTCCCCAAGTTTCGATGGAAGAAAACGCTTTTCTTAATGCTCCCTTCTCAGAAGAGGAGATAAAGAAGGCTATATTCCAAATGGAACATAACAAGGCACCTGGTCCAGATGGTTGTCCGGCAGAGTTCTATCAGCATTTCTGGGAAGACATTAAACATGACCTCATAGAGATGTTTGATTGCTTACAGAATGGACATCTGGAACTGTACCGTCTTAATTTTGGGGAAATAGTTTTGTTACCTAAGGTTTTGAACGCGGAAAGGATACAACAGTACCGACCAATCTGCCTTCTTAACGTTAGTTTCAAAATCTTTACAAAGGTTGCAACTATTAGGCTAAATTCAGTAGCAGATCATGTGGTAAAACCTACACAGACTGCTTTTATGCAGGGTAGGAATATCCTAGATGGGGCGTGACTTTACACGAAACCGTACATGAATTGCATACGAAAAAGCTTAATGGGGTAATTCTTAAAATAGACTTTGAAAAGGCCTATGATAAAGTGAATTGGGAGTTTCTACAACAGACTCTGAGAATGAAAGGATTTTCAAAGGAGTGGTGTACTCTAGTTCGCAGTTTTGTAGTTGGAGGTACTGTGGCTATCAAAGTCAATGACGATGTCGGTTGCTACTTTCAAACTAAGAAAGGCTTGAGACAAGGTGATCCGCTATCGCCCGTATTGTTTAATATTGTGGCAGATATGTTAGCAATCATGATTGAACGAGCCAAGGAAAATAGTCTAATTGAGGGAGTAATCCCACATCTAGTTGATGGGGGATTGTCTATCCTTCAATATGCAGATGATACAATTCTCTTTATGGAACACGATTTGGAGAAAGCGGCGAATCTGAAATTAATTCTTTCAGCGTTCGGGCGATTATCCGGATTAAAAATCAATTTCCATAAAAGAGAATTGTTCTGCTTTGGCGAGGCACAAGATGCAGTTGCACAGTACACCGAGCTATTCGGTTGCGAGCAAGGTCAATTTCCTATTAAGTATTTGGGAATACCAATACATTATAGGAGATTGACTAATGCAGAATGGGACCAAGTCGAAGAGCGTTTGCAGAAAAGACTAGCTAGTTTGAAAGGAAAATTGTTTTCACTTGGTGGACGATTGGTACTCATTAATTCAGTCCTTACTAATATAGTACTGTATATGATATCATTCTTCCAGTTACCAAAAGGAGTCTTAAAAAAATTGGATTATTTCCGATCAAGATTCTTTTGGCAGGGTGACAATGAGAAAAAGAAATATCGATTGGCCAGATGGGATGTAGTTTGTCGTCCACGTGATCAGGGAGGGCTCGGTATTCATGACCTGCAAGTCAAGAATTCAGCTCTACTTGGTAAATGGATTTTTAAACTACTGACCGAAGATGGCGTGTGGCAGACTCTCCTGAAACGTAAATACATAGGTTCGAAAGCAATATCACAGGTTATGTGGAAACCAGGTGATTCACACTTTTGGGCTGGACTCATGGCGAACAAAACTAAGTTTTTTCGCTATGGGGTATTTAAGACTAAGGATGGATCGCAGATACGGTTCTGGGAGGATAAGTGGTTAGGTGATACCACACTCCGAGAACAGTATCCGTCCTTGTATACGATAGCGCGACATAAGGATGTTACGCTGGCTACGGTCATGCAAACATCACCTCCTAATGTTACGTTCAGACAAGATTTGCTCGGGCCTCGACTTGAGTCTTGGCAAAACCTGGTTGCTAGATTAACGATGATTAATCTTACACCAGGCACCGATGAATTTCGATGGAAGATCACTAAGAATGGTTTGGTCTCGGTGGATTCCATGTACAGGGCTCTGATTCAATCGGATATGCCAGTCGATATTTTTAAAAATGTATGGCGTATGAAGGTGCCGCTAAAGATTAAGATCTTCGCGTGGTACCTCCGTAAGGGAGTCATACTAACGAAAGATAATCTTGTCAAGCGGAATTGGCATGGGAGTTCTAAGTGTGTTTTTTGTTCTCATGCTGAGACAATTAAACACTTATTCTTTGACTGCACATTTGCGCGTTCTATATGGTCCGCTATCCAAATGGCTTCTAATCTATATCAACCTACTTCCGTTGCGAATATATTCGGCAATTGGTTAAATGGGGTTGATAAACGACTTAAGACTATTATTAGGGTAGGAGCGCTTGCCGTTATTTGGTCGCTCTGGCTATGTAGAAATGACAAGATTTTCAATGATAATTTTTTTTCTTGTATGCAAATTCTATTCAGGAGCACAGGTATTCTCCGTTCGTGGTCCACATTACAATGAGGGGAGTTACGAGGCCTTTTTACGGAGGCATGTGCGCGATTGGAGCAGGTGGCGAGGGATATTTTTATCCCACATGGATGGCCGCTTGATCTACAGATTGCGGCTCCATAGCATCGATAGCCTACAGCGTGTTTTGTAGCATTGTCGCTCTGTTTATTTTCAGTTTCAGATTTCGGCTGTGTGCATCTCAGGATGCAGAGTCCGGGTGTAATGCTTAAACTATTTGAGTAATAAAGCCATTAATCAAAAAAAAAACTCCATCCTTAGCTAGAGCCCGAGCGACACAGCGATTAAGCTGCCCATTCTTGCCATATGAATTCACAAATAGTTAGTTGCAACCAATTTTCTAGTTGCTTCAAACACTTTTTCTAGTTGCTAAAAAATTGAAAATATTATTATTAAACTTGTCCGTCCTCTAGAGTTATCCGCTCCTCATTTATGACTAGAAAATTAGGTTCAAACTTCAAATTACCATCTCGCTAGTTGAGAAAAGTACAACCCAAGTTGTCATGTACGTAATAGAGGTGTATAGTACATGTTCCCTTTTTTAACGCATGTTGCCAACTACTACAATACTACAATAGGCTAAACATAAGGCTGGTGCCGGTGCGGTCGATAGGGCCGGCGATATCGCCCAGGCCCGGGCGAGAGAGGGGTGGGAGTTGGGCGAGAGGCCAGCGGCGGGCGATGGCCGCGTCGCCCGGCTACCGCCCGCACTGGCCGGGAGAGAGGGGGCGAGAGGGGGAGGCGATAGGCGAGAGCGGGGCGAGAGGGAGGCGATAGCGGTGCTAGTGGGGGCGGTAGGGAGGCGGTAGGTCGGAGAGAAAGGTGAGAGCTAGCACTATAGCCCGTGCACTGGCACAGTGGCGTGAGAGTGGCCTGAGAGTGGGGTGAGAGTGAGAGGAAAACCTGACGTGGCGGGGCTATAGCCCGTGATAAACCGCGATGCACTGGCACCAGCCTAATGGCCAATTGGTTGCCTTAACGTGATAGTTTGGTTCATCTGCCCTTAATTATTTGTGTAGTTGAAATTTCTAACTTTCATTAACTTATGATCCCAAAGTCAGCACACTAGATGCCTAAAAGAGACATGATTCATCACTAGTTTTCCCCGGTAGAGAAGTTGAAGTCTGGCTCTAACCAGGACACATGCATCCCCTTCCTTACACAATCAAATTGAAAATACATCAAGCGTGTTAACAAGCTTCTTGAGGAGATTCTTGGTAATTTGTATTTACAACAAGCCCGCACATCCACGACGTCCAGATGTATGGGCCTGCGAGCCGGCTCCCTGTTTCGGTCGTGCTCCACCATACATCTTTGTTTCCGCCTCGGATCCGGTCCCCCATTTCGGTGGTGCTCCACTGTACATATTACTTAAGAGGATACTTGATGATCTAGTACTTCTTGATGTACCTTTTAGGTTATATTCTTTGCACCTTTTCCCACATCTGAGTGGCTTTTCGTATCCAGGTCCTTCTGAATCGGACTCTCTCTCGGACACTTCCATGCAAGTATCAAGGCATCAGGAGGTTTTCTCCTTCAGCGGGGAATACGACAAAAAATGTCCTCAAACTCATGCTTGTTGTTTTCTGGCAGAGCTTGCATTTTTTTTGAAAAGGGGGATGTCGCACCCGGACTTCTAAAGGATACTCGCCGTTCCGTTGAACAGTAGTAGATTGGATTACGGGGCTTACCGGCACCCGCGTCCTCTTACGAGTAGGCCAACACACGTATGTGTGACAACCAACCCCTATCTGTTCAGCGTCGACGCAAACTATCCCATAGAAATCAGGATACTTCCATTGACGTACTTCAAACCATACACACATGGTACGTCAACGGCGTTTAACAATTGATATCACAACAGATCTCTACGACACAAAAGATTGAAATAAGTTGCAAATGGCTCTCATTAGAGCAGAGATAGCAAATACAATCATCCAGAGGACACATGTCTCAACAATACATCATTACATCACAGCGGAAGCATTCAACATGTCTGAGTACAGACAAGATCCCAATAGGCCTAAGAGGCCGGAAACGAACAGACGGAGCCCATCCACGAAGTCTCGGATCCTGCCCGGGTCCGCTATCTACTTGTCAGCATTCTCGTCAAACTCCACGTAGTAGCCACCATGTAGATCCTCGGAAACGTCGTCTGCGGAAACCACAGCCCCAAAGGGGTCAGTACATAAACGTACTGGCAAGCAAGACTCACAGTTCACCAAAGTGTAACCCGTCAACACCAAGCACAGATGCTTTGGGTTCAACGGAAGGAAGGGGATAAAAAGGATGCTGCAACTGGCTGCTCTAAACAACTACAGAGTTACAAACACTTCCGGCTAACAGAAAGGAGATAAGATCGTGTATCGTAACCAACCTATCAACTAACATCAAACAAACCCATCCTGGATCTCGCCCCTTATCCAAAGAAGCAATCCGAGGATAACTCACACAGTTGAAATAATGATGGTTCAGATTATTGTGTCAATAAGCCTATTACTAGTCAAGTTGTTAATTATTGGGTGTAAGGTTGTTAATCTTTAGGTTTAAGTTGTCCTGAGTACTTGTTAGCCAGTACTTTCACTAAGTAGTCCATAACCGCGGAAAACACGGCTTCTCGAGAAGATTTATCCCTGCAGGGTTGCACCAATTTGGCCGTACACGTAAGAATATCCCGCCAGACGGGAATCAAACCCACAAGCGAGGTACTCAACACAACCCAACTCTTCTTCGCATCAAGCCCAAAGAACCTTGGGCGCACGGCTAATCGAGCCCAGAAGAAAATGGACCCTCATAGCACTCTAAGAACGTGTCCCCCTATATGCCGACTACGAAAGTTCCACCCTGGCCTGGGCTCGCAAAAATATGCATGCGGCAAATGGAAAACATGAACTAAATGAGGCGATTTGGACGAGATGCGAATCGAATCAAATTGAGGGGGGCGCCCATACTCGCTTCCCACATGCGGTTAGTGCGCTCATGATGGATCAGTAGACAAGACCCTTTTCCTATTAGGGTCGACACTAGCAGGCCTCAAAACCACAAAGGGCCTCCTGCCGGTGCCTTATCATCAAATTATTATTTAACAGTAACATTAGCATGATTGATTGATTAAACATCGAGCCACCAGAACATAATGAACTAGTAACAGAAAGTAACGGGTAACAGACTCGAGCAAAACAACCTAAGCATGCTAGCAAGACACGGGCAACAAGCAATGGTTATAGGTATGGAGGTGAGGCAAAAACAGGGTTAAAGGATACATGTGATAGGTTCGTAACAGAAACAACTACTACTAAGGCTAGCAGAAATAGACAACGGAAAGTATCGGTAACCAAGGTTGAAAGGAACACAGTGGTTCATGTGAGTGATAACTTGCCTGCAAACCCAGTAGCCTGGTACTGAGCTGACTCCTTAGAAGGGATGTCGTAAGTATCGTCGGTCTCAACGTCGTCGTGTATCCGAGAAGAAGCAAACAAACAATGCAGAAAGATAAACAATCAATATCATGGCATAGTGCACAAACATGGGATGATGCATGACCATTTAATTGATGCATCAAAATAAACTAGTTGACAAGATAACAACATGATTAAATGGACCCTCATGCAATTGGATTGCATATGAAAAGCCCATGAATTATGGTTGAATTAATTGTTTTACAACTAAACATCATGTGTAAGTGAATTAGCATGATGCATGGATGAGGAAAACAACAAAATAACAACAATATAGCCAAATGGAAATAAGGTTTACCATGTTTAGAAATTCATTTATTAAGTTAGGAAATTTTGGTTACTTAAAGGTGTTGCTCAAGCAATTGTTGTTTTCACCAATTTTAATTGTTCAAAATAGATAACAAAGTTCATATTTGAAAATAACACCAAATTTTAGGTGGATTACATGTTTCACTTGTTGAAAAAGGATTTCAAATAACTTATTTAGGAATTAAACAAGGTTAAACAAGAATTAAATGAATTTAATTCAAACATGAACTTATTTGAATTTTTATTTGTGCAAAGCATTAAACCAAATTCATATTTGACAAGGTTATGTTTTTATGGTTTGAAAACATATTTTATATGTCCCAAAAGAATTTGATTTGATCAAGTTATGAATTTAACAATATTAAATGAATTAAACAAGGTTTAAATTATTTAACCAATTTTAATTATTCAAAACATGACACAAATTTTATATTTGGAAAGGTGGTTTAATTTTGCATGGAAAACATATTTCATTTGTTGAAATTGGATTTAAAATGAGCAAGTTATTATTTTGGCAATTTTAAATGCAATAATTAAGAAACAGTGGTTTTCAGCAATTTAAATTATTCAAAACAGCAAACAAAATTTATATTTGGAAATTACATGAAAAGTTGATTCGAAAACATATTTAGTTTGTGCAATTTGGAATTTTTATGCCCAAGTTATGAATTTTGCAAGTTTAAGTGAATTTAACAAGTTTTCAAATATTGCACCAATTTAAAATATTCAAAACAGTGAACAAATTTTATATTTGGATAGAACATTTAATTTGGTATTGAAAACATATTAAAAATGTTGAATTTGGAGTTGGGATTAATTTCTTATGCAATTTACAAGATCTAGTGTAATTCTGCCATTTTTAATACATTAGGGACTTGGAAAAATAATTTCACAGGGGTCTAGAATTTATTACCAGGGGCCTAGCTGTGATTTGCAGAAGGTTCTGTGACCAAAACATGGAAAATAAAAAGTTTGTTTTAATTGGGTGGGAGGGGGATTCGATCCCCCCACCTCCTTCTGTGAGCAAAGGGACAGAACCAGCGGGTTGCTGCTCGAGTTGTGACAAAAAAGGGGCTCGGGGGGGTATGTGCTGTTGGTGCGGCTGTAACTGAATTAAAACGAAAAAAAGGTGTAGAAAAAGAGTGGGGGGAGCTGGGATTCGATCTCGGGATCTCTGGGTGCGCGAGGAGAGGCAGTACCAGTTGGTCTGCGCGATGGCTTGTGATAGAAAGGGGGTCGGGGTGAGGATATGTTTGAGAAACGGGTTATCTGAACCTTGCAGTTTCAGTCGCTGCATCTCGACGGAGGCAACGATGCTCGCCGTGGCCTGGGGCGCTGTGGGCTGCGGCGGTGCTGTGTGCGTGCGGGGCGTGGGGTGCCTGGTGCGTGGGGTGCTGTGAGATGGAGGAGAGACGAGGGGAGCGAGAGGGAGGCGCTGCTCACCTCGAGGGCCAGATGGAGGAGCACGCTCGGGGCAGAACAGGGCGTCGCCGGCGACAACCTTGGACGGCGGCGGCACTGTAGGGCATCCCGGCCCGCGCCGATAGGTGGAGGAGGAAGAGGGGCGTGGGGCGGCTCCATTCCCGCCCCTTCCCATCTCGGTGGCGCGGAGGAAGGCGGCGATCGCCGGGAGGGGAGGAGGAGATAGTATAAGAGGTTGCAAAGTTCAGTTACAGAGAATATTTTGCAGCGAGAAGAGAGAGCAGAGGGAAATTGGAGGCGGGGAGGAAGGAAGAGGGAAAGAGGTTAGGGTTAGCAGGAGCCCTAGGGCACCGGGTAGAGTTGTAGGAGGGAGGGGATGGAGGATGGCCGTTCCCCCATTGTCTCTGCTACGTGGATAGCTGCGATGCAATCCGTACAGAGGTTAGGGATGACCATCGAAGGGGTATTGGGCTGGGGAATAAGGTGGTCTGGGCTCTCTGCTGCTCTCTCTCTCTCCCTCTCTTTTTATTTATTTGTTCCAATTGTTTTTTTTGCTGAATTGGAAAAGGAAGAGAAAGGGGGGTTTTGGGTGAGAAATTTTTAGGGAAAATTTTTGTAAAATCTCTTTCTTGTATTAGCATCACTTGCCAAGTTTTGGTTTTCCAAAAATTCAAAATAAAAGTGATGTTTGAATTTTGGAGGGTATTTGATTGAATTTTATGATTAATTGGTTATTGAGACAAAATTTTAAAATAGGGTGATCAATGAGTTTATTTGGAAACAAAAGAGCATATTTGTTTTGGTAATTTCATAATTTTCAAATTAGGTGCTGTTTGATGTTTTGATTTGAATTTGAAAACAATTTGGGAATTATTTAATTGAAATAAAGGCACCATTTTATTAGTTGATTCCTTATGGAATAAAATGAAAACAATTGGTTTTTTTTACTTGAGATTTGTATTTAAAAGGTTGTAACAGAGCAAGTATGAAAACAAAGCATTTGAAATTGTTTGAGTTTCATTGTGAAAACAATTAAGAACAGATGCAAAACAAATAGTAAACAATGCAAACAAGGGAGTAAAATGATGACATGATGCAATACTTGAATTAAACAAGAAACAAAACATTTTATGGGGTAGTTTTCATACTTGGGATGTTACAAAACGCCCCCCCTTGAAGGAATCACGCCCCGAGATTCCTACTGAGAAAAGAAAAGGTCCGGAAACTTCTTGGGAAGATCCTCTTGAGCTGTGACACGTGAAACACATCGTGCACCTTGGTTAGCTTTTTCTGGAAATTCAAAACAATAGACATTCATGGCAACTCTTCTGGAAATATGTCATAGAATTTGGAAACCACCGGAACATTTTCAAGTAAAGGGAGAGGTTTTTGTATTGAGGGTGTATAGTTGAACAGGATTTGATTGATTTGGAGGATAGACTATCTGGAATGTGGTGATTCAGGAATGCTTCCTCGAAACAACCCCAGGTGATAGGAATGCCAGCTCTCATAGCCTGGAATCAACAACAACAACAACAACAACAACAACAACCTTTCTGGCCAGATAGACTTGATATTTGGGAAGTTTTGATTAGACGCCGGTAGAAGAATTGAAGTGGAAAACAACAACAAGATTTCAACGGACGAAAAGGATGTTGACAAGAACAGGATATCGAAGCAACACCAGGAAAAACGAGACCAAAACACTCCTGAGGTACTACGGAAAACCCATCCGGGCTTCTAGAGGATCAATATCTACTGCTTAAGGAATAGAGGATCTGCTTCCGGGGCTTACACGCCTCCGTTCTCAATCGTGAGTAGGCAACATGATAAATCATGTCACAACCACCTCCATTCCTATGGTCTAGTAGATATAACCATCCTAGAGAAACCAGAATTCGTGAAATCCTAACTTGAAAATTTAGATGAGAAGAGAAAAACAACGTTGCACTTCCTTACCAGAAAAGGGAGGGTGGGTGGGGAAAGATGAAAAGGAACAGAATTCCTACTCTCACGTTTCATTTTCCCTATATAGCTACAAAATAGTTTCTAGACTCAACTGCGACCAGTAAAAAGGGATCCTACAGGCAGACAGGCTCTGATACCATTTGTCGCACCCGGACTTCTAAAGGATACTCGCCGTTCCGTTGAACAGTAGTAGATTGGATTACGGGGCTTACCGGCACCCGCGTCCTCTTACGAGTAGGCCAACACACGTATGTGTGACAACCAACCCCTATCTGTTCAGCGTCGACGCAAACTATCCCATAGAAATCAGGATACTTCCATTGACGTACTTCAAACCATACACACATGGTACGTCAACGGCGTTTAACAATTGATATCACAACAGATCTCTACGTCACAAAAGATTGAAATAAGTTGCAAATGGCTCTCATTAGAGCAGAGATAGCAAATACAATCATCCAGAGGACACATGTCCCAACAATACATCATTACATCACAGCGGAAGCATTCAACATGTCTGAGTACAGACAAGATCCCAATAGGCCTAAGAGGCCGGAAACGAACAGACGGAGCCCATCCACGAAGTCTCGGATCCTGCCCGGGTCCGCTATCTACTCGTCAGCAGTCTCGTCAAAATCCACGTAGTAGCCACCATGTAGATCCTCGGAAACGTCGTCTGCTGAAACCACAGCCCCAAAGGGGTCAGTACATAAACGTACTGGCAAGCAAGACTCACAGTTCACCAAAGTGTAACCCGTCAACACCAAGCACAGATGCTTTGGGTTCAACGGAAGGAAGGGGATAAAAAGGATGCTGCAACTGGCTGCTCTAAACAACTACAGAGTTACAAACACTTCCGGCTAACAGAAAGGAGATAAGATCGTGTATCGTAACCAACCTATCAACTAACATCAAACAAACCCATCCTGGATCTCGCCCCTTATCCAAGGAAGCAATCCGAGGATAACTCACACAGTTGAAATAATGATGGTTCAGATTATTGTGTCAATAAGCCTATTACTAGTCAAGTTGTTAATCATTGGGTGTAAGGTTGTTAATCTTTAGGTTTAAGTTGTCCTGAGTACTTGTTAGCCAGTACTTTCACCAAGTAGTCCATAACCGCGGAAAACACGGCTTCTCGAGAAGATTTATCCCTGCAGGGTTGCACCAATTTGGCCGTACACGTAAGAATATCCCGCCAGACGGGAATCAAACCCACCAAGCGAGGTACTCAACACAACCCAACTCTTATTCGCATCAAGCCCAAAGAACCTTGGGCGCACGGCTAATCGAGCCCAGAAGAAAATGGACCCTCATAGCACTCTAAGAACGTGTCCCCCTATATGCCGACTACGAAAGTTCCACCCTGGCCTGGGCTCGCAAAAACATGCATGCGGCAAATGGAAAACACGAACTAAATGAGGCGATTTGGACGAGATGCGAATCGAATCAAATTGAGGGGGGCGCCCATACTCGCTTCCCACATGCGGTTAGTGCGCTCATCATGGATCAGTAGACAAGACCCTTTTCCTATTAGGGTCGACACTAGCAGGCCTCAAAACCACAAAGGGCCTCCTGCCGGTGCCTTATAGTCAAATTATTATTTAACAGTAACATTAGCATGATTGATTGATTAAACATCGAGCCCCCAGAACATAATGAACTAGTAACAGAAAGTAACGGGTAACAGACTCGAGCAAAACAACCTAAGCATGCTAGCAAGACACGGGCAACAAGCAATGGTTATAGGTATGGAGGTGAGGCAAAAACAGGGTTAAAGGATACATGTGATAGGTTCGTAACAGAAACAACTACTACTAAGGCTAGCAGAAATAGACAACGGAAAGTATCGGTAACCAAGGTTGAAAGGAACACAGTGGTTCATGTGAGTGATAACTTGCCTGCAAACCCAGTAGCCTGGTACTGAGCTGACTCCTTAGAAGGGATGTCGTAAGTATCGTTGGTCTCAACGTCGTCGTGTATCCGAGAAGAAGCAAACAAACAATGCAGAAAGATAAACAATCAATATCATGGCATAGTGCACAAACATGGGATGATGCATGACCATTTAATTGATGCATCAAAATAAACTAGTTGACAAGATAACAACATGATTAAATGGACCCTCATGCAATTGGATTGCATATGAAAAGCCCATGAATTATGGTTGAATTAATTGTTTTACAACTAAACATCATGTGTAAGTGAATTAGCATGATGCATGGATGAGGAAAACAACAAAATAACAACAATATAGCCAAATGGAAATAAGGTTTACCAAGTTTAGAAATTCATTTATTAAGTTAGGAAATTTTGGTTACTTAAAGGTGTTGCTCAAGCAATTGTTGTTTTCACCAATTTTAATTGTTCAAAATAGATAATAAAGTTCATATTTGAAAATAACACCAAATTTTAGGTGGATTACATGTTTCACTTGTTGAAAAAGGATTTCAAATAACTTATTTAGGAATTAAACAAGGTTAAACAAGAATTAAATGAATTTAATTCAAACATGAACTTATTTGAATTTTTATTTGTTCAAAGCATTAAACCAAATTCATATTTTACAAGGTTATGTTTTTATGGTTTGAAAACATATTTTATATGTCCCAAAAAAATTCATTTGATCAAGTTATGAATTTAACAATATTAAATGAATTAAACAAGGTTTAAATTATTTAACCAATTTTAATTATTCAAAACATGAAAAAAAATTTATATTTGGAAAGGTGGTTTAATTTTGCATGGAAAACATATTTCATTTGTTGAAATTGGATTTAAAATGAGCAAGTTATTATTTTGGCAATTTTAAATGCAATAATTAAGAAACAGTGGTTTTCAGCAATTTAAATTATTCAAAACAGCAAACAAAATTTATATTTGGAAAGTACATGAAAAGTTGATTGGAAAACATATTTAGTTTGTGCAATTTGGAATTTTTATGCCCAAGTTATGAATTTTGCAAGTTTAAGTGAATTTAACAAGTTTTCAAATATTGCACCAATTTAAATTATTCAAAACAGTGAACAAATTTATATTTGGATAGAACATTTAATTTGGTATTGAAAACATATTAAAAATGTTGAATTTGGAGTTAGGATGAATTTCTTATGCAATTTACAAGATCTAGTGTAATTCTGCCATTTTTAATACATTAGGGACTTGGAAAAATAATTTCACAGGGGTCTAGAATTTATTACCAGGGGCCTAGCTGTGATTTGCAGAAGGTTCTGTGACCAAAACATGGAAAATAAAAAGTTTGTTTTCATTGGGTGGGAGGGGGATTCGATCCTCCCACCTCCTTCTGTGAGCAAAGGGACAGAACCAGCGGGTTGCTGCTCGAGTTGTGACAGAAAAGGGGCTCGGGGGGGTATGTGCTGTTGGTGCGGCTGTAACTGAATTAAACCGAAAAAAGGTGCAGAAAAAGAGTGGGGGGAGCTGGGATTCGATCTCGGGATCTCTGGGTGCGCGAGGAGAGGCAGTACCAGTTGGTATGCGCGATGGCTTGTGATAGAAAGGGGGTCGGGGTGAGGATATGTTTGAGAAACGGGTTATCTGAACCTTGCAGGTTCAGTCGCTGCATCTCGACGGAGGCAACGATGCTCGCCGTGGCCTGGGGCGCTGTGGGCTGCGGCGGTGCTGTGTGTGTGCGGGGCGTGGGGTGCCTGGTGCGTGGGGTGCTGTGAGATGGAGGAGCGACGAGGGGAGCGAGAGGGAGGCGCTGGTCACCTCGAGGGCCAGATGGAGGAGCACGCTCGGGGCAGAACAGGGCGTCGCCGGCGACAACCTTGGACGGCGGCGGCGCTGTAGGGCATCCCGGCCCGCGCCGATGGGTGGAGGAGGAAGAGGGGCGTGGGCGGCTCCATTCCCGCCCCTTCCCATCTCGGTGGCGCGGAGGAAGGCGGCGATCGCCGGGAGGGGAGGAGGAGATGGTACAGGAGGTTGCAAAGTTCAGTTACAGAGAATATTTTGCAGCGAGAAGAGAGAGCAGAGGGAAATTGGAGCGCGGGGAGGAAGGAAGAGGGAAAGAGGTTAGGGTTAGCAGGAGCCCTAGGGCACCGGGTAGAGTTATAGGAGGGAGGGGATGGAGGATGGCCGTTCCCCCATTGTCTCTGCTACGTGGATAGCTGCGATGCAATCCGTACAGAGGTTAGGGATGACCATCGAAGGGGTATTGGGCTGGGGAATAAGGTGGGCTGGACTCTCTGCTGCTCTCTCTCTCTCCCTCTCTTTTTATTTATTTGTTCCAATTGTTTTTTTTGCTGAATTGGAAAAGGAAGAGAAAGGGGGTTTTTGGGTGAGAAATTTTTAGGGAAAATTTTTGTAAGATCTCTTTCTTGTATTAGCATCACTTGCCAAGTTTTGGTTTTCGAAAAATTCAAAATAAAAGTGTTGTTTGAATTTTGGAGGGTATTTGATTGAATTTTATGATTAATTGGTTATTGAGACAAAATTTTAAAATAGGGTGATCAATGAGTTTATTTGGAAACAAAAGAGCATATTTGTTTTGGTAATTTCATAATTTTCAAATTAGGTGCTGTTTGATGTTTTGATTTGAATTTGAAAACAATTTGGGAATTATTTAATTGAAATAAAGGCACCATTTTATTAGTTGATTCCTTATGGAATAAAATGAAAACAATTGGTTGTTTTTACTTGAGATTTGTATTTAAAAGGTTGTAACATAGCAAGTATGAAAACAAAGCATTTGAAATTGTTTGAGTTTCATTGTGAAAACAATTAAGAACAGATGCAAAACAAATAGTAAACAATGCAAACAAGGGAGTAAAATGATGACATGATGCAATACTTGAATTAAACAAGAAACAAAACATTCTATGGGGTAGTTTTCATACTTGGGATGTTACAGGGGAAGTTCCAGCCTCTGCATCGGAGAGATGCATACGGCTTCTTATTAAAAGAATGATAAAGCATTCAAAGTATTACATAATCGGATGACCAAAATACCAAATAAAAGAAAACATGAAACAACGATGGCTCTTGCACTCTAAAGCTTCACTACGAAGAAGCAATTCTTCGATCATGCTGCCACCCGTTGGAGAAGAGGATGGCCCGGACTATAGCCAGTAACCGGTTGCATCCAGCCTCCATAAAATGGCGATGGTCTTGTGGTAGAAGGAGGGACCACGAAGAAATCCAATAGATAGCCTTGTGTACCACCTGTAAGATATGAGCATGTTGTATCTTGTTAAAAATCGCGTCATTACGACAATTCCACACAACCTAAACAAAGGCGCAAACGCCAATCCTAATTCGTTGTTTATCATTTTTAGCAATGCCATGAAGCCAATCACCAAAAATATGGTCCATACTCAAGGGGGGAGAAATATTGAATGTAAAATGAAGTAATCTCCATATTTTAACAATAAAAGGACACAAAATAAACAGGTGTTCTATGGTTTCATCATGTGAACAAAACACACATTTAGTGCAGCCATGCCAATTGCGCCTGGTCAGGTTATCTTTAGTAAGAATCACTCGTTTATTGAGTAGCCACATGAAGATTTTAATTTTTCGTGGTATTTTCATCTTCCAGAGATACTTGTGCTGAAAAGGAGGTTGATCGTTCATGTAGTCAATATACATGGATCGGACAGAGAATGTCCCATTCTGGTTCAAATTCCAGATAAAGGAGTCCTCGTCATCGGACAGAGAAATATGCATCACCTGTTGAACTAGTTGCAACCAATCATTCCAACAATTCCCAAACAGATTTCTCCTAAACTGAATGTTTATGGGTGGTGCATTGGACAGCACATCAGCCACGAGAACATTTTTGTTTCTAACAAAATTATAGAGCATGGGGTATTGATTAGCCAGTGCTTTGTCCCCAAGCCAAATATCCTCCCAGAATCTAGTATGTAGACCATTGCCCACAATAAAAGATCCACGGGAAAAAAGTCTTGTCTAACCGACAAGATACCCCGCCAAAATGGGGAATCCGTTGGTTTTGGTTTGACCTGTGCTAGAGTTTTGTCTCCTAAGTATTTGTTAGTCAGCAACTCCTTCCAAACACCATCTTCATTAAGAAGTTTGAAGAGCCATTTGCTCAGCAAGCATTTGTTCTTACTGTCTAATACTTCAATTCCTAACCGCCCTTGGTCTTTTGGTCTACAAACTATACTCCATTTCGTCAATCTATATTTCTCTTCTGTTGGTCACTTTGCCAAAAGAACCTACTGCGGAAGTAATATAACCTTTTCCTAACTCCCATCGGAATTTCAAAAAAGGACAAGAAAAACATTGGAAGGCTAGTGAGTACCGAATTAATAAGTACTAATATGTCTCCATAACACAAGAGTTTCCCTGCCCAGGATGACAACTTCTGCTCAAAATGATCTTCAACAATTTTCCATTCTTTTAAGAGAAGTTTCCTATAATGAATTGGAATACCAAGGTATTTAAAAGGTAAATACCCACTTTCGCAACCAAAAATCTTTTTATACTCCTTCTGATGTTCAGATGCTTTCCCGAAATAGAAGACTTCACTTTTATGAAAGTTAATCTTAAGTCCTGAAAGCTGTTCGAATAAGGATAAAATGAGCTTCATGTTCACTGCCTTATCAAGGTCATGTTCAAGGAATAGAATGGTGTCATCCGCATACTGTAGAATCGATACCCCACCATCAACTAAATGGGGAACTAAACCACCAACCTGACCGTCCTCCTTGGCTCTCTCAATAATAATGGCCAACATGTCAGCCACCAAATTGAAAATAACCGAAGAGAGTGGATCTCCTTGCCTTAACCCTTTTGCTGTCTGAAAGTAATGACCAATGTCATCATTTACACGAATGCCCACACTACCTTTCTGAATGAATTTAGCTACCCACTCACACCACGTGGGGTGGAACCCCTTCATTCACAACACCTGTTGAAGAAAAGGCCATCTAACTTTGTCATAAGCTTTTTCAAAATCAATTTTGAACAAAACTCCGTCAATTTTATTAGAGTGTAGCTCATGTATCGTCTCATGTAAAATAACAACCCCCTCTAGAATATTCCTGCCTGGCAAGAAGGCTGATTGAGTAGGTTTAATGACTGACTGTGCAATCGTAGTCACCCGATTAGTCCCTACTTTTGTGAAGCTCTTGAAACTCACATTTAAAAGACAAATAGGACGATATTGTTCGATTCTACTTGCATCTTATTTTTTTGTTAACAAAATAATAACACCAAAATTTAATCTAAAGAGAGGTAGATCCCCCTGATGCAACTGGTTAAACATGGCCATTAAGTCATATTTTATCACAGACCAGCATTGTTGGTAGAATTCTGCGGGAAACCCATCTGGGCCAGGAGCCGTGTTATGTTTCATTTGGGAGATTGCTTCAAAGATCTCTTTTTCAGAGAAAGGAGAGACCAAAATCTCATTTTCCTCTGCGGATACAGTAGTAATATCATTATTGATCGCCTCATCCATAGTGAAGGAATTCGGGTCAGGGGGGCCAAACAATTTTTTATAATAATCTGATATATAAGATTTTAGGTTTAGTTCCCCATGACCTGTACCTTCATGTTGTTCCAGTTGAATAATTCTCTTTTTCTGTGTTTCCCATTTGCAATCAAATGGAAATAACGCGTGTTATCTCCTTCTTCTTGAATGTGTTTTATCTTAGCTCGTTGTGCCCATTTGGCCTCTTCATCGCGTCTAAGCCTAGCAAGACACTCCTCAGCATCTTTCTTAGCTTGTCTTTCCGCTACAGATAACGGGACAGTTTCAGCTTTGATATCTAGTTCATTAATAAGAAGCAACAATTTCGCCTTATTTTTTTTTTGTACTCACCACTCAAATTTTTGGCCCATCCTCTTAGAAACTGGTGCAAGTGTCTAATCTTGAGCTGCCATGTCTCCATCGGAGAGTGACCACCCAGACACGCTTCCCATTCTCTGGCAATCATCGCGGAAAAGCCATCTTTCCACAACCACGACAGTTCGAAGGAAAAGCGAGACTTATTCCCAAGATGAGCTTGTTGACCAGAGTAAATAATTAGAGGGGTGTGGTCTGAACCAGTGCGTGCCAGTGCATGCACCGAGACCAGAGGAAACTTTTGTTCCCACTCAACACTAGCTAAAAACCGGTCTAAATTCTCGAATGTTTGGTTAACCCCTCTACTAGCCCAAGTAAATTGTCTACCTGAAAACTCCAGATCTTTCAGGTCTAAGCTCTCAATAATATCATTAAAAATGAATGGCCATCGCGCATTAAAGTTATCATTATTTTTTTCTTGTTGTCTCCGCATGATGTTAAAATCCCCCTACTAGCATGGGTCTTTCCTATTTCTCACACACTCGAACTAATTCAGCCAAAAAAGCTGGTTTACATGCATCTTGTGCTGCCCCATAGACAATCACAAATGTCCATAGGAAAGCGTCTATTTTGTTTTTAATGTCTAGCTTGACGCAAAAATCTCCTGCCTGAACATTTTGCACCTCAAACATAGAATTATCAAAACCAACAAGAATACCACCAGAGCGGCCTCGTGGGGGTAGACAGAACCATACATAATCCTCCCCCCCCCCCCAAATATTTAAGAAAAGGAACCGAAAAATTTGACCTTCCTGTTTCAATAATGGCCACGAAATTTAGGTTCAATTCACGAACATTTTCTTGAACCGCAAAGTGCTTAGCCGTATCACCAAAGCCATCCGAGTTCCAAATCATACCATTCATTGTTTACTTGATTTTATTTTTTGTAGTCTAGCACTCCTTCTTTTAACATCTAGGCCAGTGCCCGCTTTATTTCTACGATTGGTTTTCTGTTGTAGCACTTCGGTATGAAGACCCATTTGGTCTACCAAAGTTTCGTTCTCCTCCATAGCTAGATCATCTGATAAATTATTAGCATCTTTAATAACCAGACTATTATTATCCCCCTCTGCATCATTATGTAGAGATTTTTGTATGTAAGTAATGACCCGTGACTCTTCGATGTTTTTAAGTAGATTAACAGAAGCTTCTATTTCCGAATGGTTTGATCCCAAAGAAATACCCAACTTATTGGCCCTAGCGGAGATAACATCATTTGGAATTGCAGTAAAAGCGAGTTTTCGATTGACCTTCGTACCTGGAGAATAAATGTCCGTGCGTCGCTGAGCCATCATCGCAGCATGGTTCATTTGGGAAGCATCTGCCAGTGGTTGCGCCCGTATTCTGCTGCTCGAACGAACACCCGAGGAAGCCGGGTCTGCAATCCCTCCATAGGCCACAACATCATCAAGTGTGGACCTATTAAGAACCAAAGTCGGGCTGGCGTGCTGTCCCTCCTCATGCGAGAGACCTCCACTTGAGGCTTAATTAGCAGGCGAAGAAATCCTCAAAGTACCAGCTGGTTGAGAAGAACTATCAGTTGCCAACACAAAAGGGGATACACGAGAAACAGAACATGATGCATTCATCGAGTCTGCTGGACCTATATCCGGATTAGAACCAACATGAGAATTACCTTGCTGTAGGGCCTTTGGTTTTGATAACAGTGACGATGAAACCAATGTTTCAGAAGGCAATGACGGGCTCGATGTGTCCGCAGGCTGCCGCGGTAGGGAAAGAGTCGAATTGTTGGCTGCGGCAGGCTGTTCTAAAGCCGAAACCGTGCCACCAGCATTGTTCCGCCACGGCAGAGAAGTAGTACAATAATCCTCCGCGGCAGGCTGGCTTGCGCGTGCAGCAGGCTGTTCCGAACCTGCATGCTGCCGCGGCAACTCCTTCGTTTGACAGGCCACCATGTTAGGGCAGGGCTGCCGGGGCGCTGCGAGTAGTTTGGGCTCAGTACCAACGTGCTGATCCCCAAGACATGGCAGGGTAGCGGACTTGGACCTCGGAGAAGCAGAAGCAAGTTTCTGTACCTTCTGTTTAAGCACAAGAGAAAAAGAATCACAACCGGTTTCCCTCAAAAGAGAAGATGAACATAACGCGACAGGAGAAAAACATGAATTCATCAATTCATTATCTGGTACCTTTGGTAATGGGACTACTGTATTGGTTGTGTACAAACCCGAGCCCGCATGGAGTTATTTTTTCTCGACAGCTAGGATGCGAGCAACTGCATCCGAAGAAGATGAAAAACCTGGCAGTTCATGGGGTGCAACAATTTCCCCCCCGAGAACTTTGCGAGCCACCTCACTTGCTTTCCTTACTTGAGGAGAAAAAAATACCCCACTGGTCTGTTTAGCACCGAAATTAGAAGACCCCTGTTTATTACCCTCCGGTGACCCGGAGTTTTGAGTAGTCTGCACCGTTGGAACCGGAAAAACAAAAACATCCATGTCCTTCTCGACGTCACCCTCCTTATTACCTTTGTCCCCATCCTTGTCATAAGGTGGGTTTGCCGATACCATGTCAACATGAGCCCCTCCCCTCTCCCCTTCTTTTTGAAATGACAAATTATAGAACCCGTCTTTGATAAAAATGGGGAGCTGTTTTGGAATCTTGGTGTGATCAACACAGCCAATGAAAATTCTTAGCACACTATTCTGACGAGTATATTTCATGTCCACTCGAAACGGTTTACCAAACAACGTGCCAAGTCCCCACATTGCCAAGAAATATCCCTTGTGTTGACTAGGAATCCCATGCTCCAATAACAAAAATTTCGGTAACTCAAAAGCTGGTTTGTCTTTAGTGTGCCACGCATCAACCACTAGTTCAATAGGGTTGTTAGGAACACGAAAAAAACAAAAATTCTTAAGCCGATCCAACTCTGATTTTGAAGGGAATTGAACTTTGAAGATATTGTGCCCCACCTGCAACGACTCCCATTGGAAATCATCGACTGGGACGACACGTTTCAGTTGTGTGATGATTTGGGGAATAGACAGCTCCCCCCCCCCAACCACAGAAATAGAGCCCATCCGTGTGTTGTCAGACCTAGGTCTGTAGTTCTCCGAGACCACTAATTCATAAAAGGTGAGATCATCATGTGTATGACCGTAAACTATAATGTGGGGTTTAGTCATTTTGAGCAAATGGCAGTCGTCATCCACATGGCCTGTGCCTTCACAATAATCACAGAGCAACGTTTTGCAATCCGCGAATACATGTCCTGCGAATCCACAACGGAAACACTTCACCGCCTTTTTTGTTTTGTCCATGTTATTAGTTGCCACGAGCTGTTGTGCCACGGGGATCAGAGTTTGAGCAACAGAGGAAACAGTAGCATCATTAGGTCCCTTTTGTACCATTGCTTCGGTGGCATTAGAACTAGAAGAAGGTTCAGCTCGTGCCCTTGCCGTGACGGCGGCCCTAGCCACACGACTGTTAGCTAGCCCGGCAAGAGCCCCACGGGCCGCGCCAGTATGTCCCGCTCGAACACCACCTCCTCTACTATTGAATCTACCTGGGGCTCTCGGGTTAGCATTGCGCTGCGAGTTAAACCCCGACCCGGCGTTGAAACGGCCTTGTGGCAGTCCACTTTGCCCGCCGAAGTTCTGTTGAAAATTAGCACCATTGAAGCTTTGGTTCCCTTGATTATTATCAATCCAATTCATCTGCCCATCGCCACCATAATTCCCTTGATTGTTGCCAAAGCCCTGATCAAAACCACCTCCACCACCACTGTTATTCCCAAAGGAACAACTAGGGTCACCCGAATTATTACCACCTCCATCAAATCTCTGATTTCCTTGGAAGAACCCTTGGTTCTGGTTACCTCCATAGCCAAAGCCACCATTGTTGTTACCTTGGAAATTGTTGGCGTTGTAATTCTGGCCACCACCGAATCCATGTTGCCTACCACCGCGCCCCTGTGAGCCACCGCCGCGATTCGCCGAGCCCCTTCCGCCACCACGGTAGGGACCCGAGTTGCCGTGGCCGTTCATCGCAGCAGAGATCAGAGAAACAGGCAGGCCGCGCAGCCCTCTCCCCTTCGAGCAGATGGAGAAGAGCGGCTCTTTGCATCTAGGGTTCGGCTGAGGTGGATTAACAGGATGCAGCGGCTGGGCACACGGGCCTCCACGCCAGGTGGAGTCGGACAGGCCCAATTGAGGACAGTTTTGAACAATTTGAAAACCCGCTTTGGAGCCTGATCTCGATTGTGAACCCATCGAACCAGTGTTCGAACGAGAACGGGAAACAGAGGACAAATCCTCCATTTCACCACAAGTATGCCTTTGTCTTCGTTGTCGTGGGATTATCACGGCAGACGTTACCGGGGGTAACTTATCTTGGGGCAATTCGACTCTGGTGTTTGGGAGAGGGTTTAGCTCAAGGGAAAACATGATGATATGCGATCTGGTAGCCGGCAATCAAGTCGCCGAGTCTCCGATCTAGATATATTAACTCAACTCTCGTATTACACTGGATACTCGATACCTAGCGATATTGCTCAAACTCTTGGATCTCTCTCTCGTCTAACCCTAGGGGCCGGCTTATATAATATCCGGACCCCTTGTCCTACTCTCCAAGGCGCACTCTGAATCCTACCCGGACACTGCATAGAAACCCTAAACTTCCTTATCGGAACCCACAATCCGGGTTACGAGGCCTGCGTTCTTGGGCCTTCTAGAAACTCCTTTATCTTAAGCTGGGTCTTGCGCAGCGTCCTTTGGGCCGAGTTACTCCTTGGCGTTGGCCTACCGGGTTATCATCCCTCCATCAGTAGTCCCCAGAATAGCTTGGGCTTCATGGGATCCTCCTTGAAGCGCACGCTATTCCCTGCTAAGAATATCAAACAAACAAGTTCATAGAAGCCGGGTTAGATTGCTTCGATGAACAACTAGGCCTAACTCCATGGTGTCCATATAATAACCCGGCTTTCTCTAAATCCCTCTTTACTCTTTCCGGGTCAACGCCCAGGTAAGAATGTCAAAGATCCGGCTTACTCCACTTGATAACTAATCCTGATACCGCGGGAAGATTTCCTTCATATCTTGTCCGGATATCCCGTCTAGCACTTAACGCGTATCCCGGAAAATCAGGCGGATATCCCTTATCCCGAAATTTCCGGCTCTCGCCCGTTGGCCTAGGTTTATCCTCCCGCACCTTATAAATAGGCACCTGGGGGATAACCTAACCCCAACGGTCCATTTCTTCTTCCTCTCCTTCACTCCCACACCCAAGCTTACGGAGCGCCACCACGGAGTCCTTGCGCACGCCGCCGGAACCAATCCACCGCCGGTTACGTTCCGCCACAGCTCGTCCCGCGCCGCCGCCGACCTCCGCCGCCGCGCCCTCGAGCAGCTCGCCGGCAGTCGCAAAGGGTCATTCAGATTGCGCTATTTGCCGTCGCCGCGCTCTACTTCAATCTCCTCCGGTAAGCTCCTTGCTTCCTTTGATTTAGCTTTGCAATTTCTCGAATCGACCCAGATTGGATCTTGGTCTTCCGCGGGCTATTTCCCCTTCCGCGCCGAATTAGGTCACATAGATTCTCGTTAGTTCATCCAACCACTTGAATATTGATTCCACTTCGTTCTCCTATTACTTGTAGCCACTAATTTCACCGCGAATCCAAAAATGCAATTTCCAATCTAGGTCCAATCTGCCCAAAATTTCCGCGGCTGACTTTGATATCCGGCAGATCCAGTTCTTCCGGTTCTTTTATCCGCACTAGACTCATGGGCAATCATCCTTCTTCCACGTATACTTATCAATACGTAAGTACACCACCATTCCTGTTCTGACGCTTGATACTCGGATAACCTGTAACTTTTGCTCCGTCCAACGATACCCGAATGATTCTTAGCTTATATGTCTTGCTGATATTACTTGCGTATACTCGGATAACTCAAGATTTCCGAGTCTTACACCTCATACTTTTTTGTCTTTGTGCTTTGCAGGCTGAACCCATGGCTCCCAAGAAGCAAGGGAAGCATCCTGCCAAAACCCGGACGACCCAATCAATATCCGCCAACTGGGCGCGATCCACAGTTACTAAGGCCAAGCTGGAGGAGCTGGCCGAGTTAGGGGTCCTCCCCCCTCAGAAGGATATCCACTGGAGGGTGCCGGGTGATGAGACCCGGCCTACACCTGCTGCTAATGAGGTAATCTGCTTCATTGAGCATGTGACCCGGGGGTTTCGCCCTCCGGGTCATTCTTTTTTCCGCGAGGTCTTGAGCCACTATGGCCTCCGGGTATTCGACATAGGGCCTAACTCTATGTTGAACATTACCCACTTTATCGTCCATTGCGAGTCTTATTTGTGCATTCCACCAAATCTGGCTCTTTTTATTGAACTTTTCCAATGCAAACCGTGCCGCGAAAGCGGTGACGGGGCGCTTCTTGCTTGCGGCGGGGTTTCGATCCAGCGCCGCAAAAATTCCCCAATGCCAACTCTTAACCTGAATTCCCATGTTAAACACTGGCAACTTTCTTTCTTTTACTGTCGGGACACCTCCCCACCCGGCGAGAAGAAATTGCCGGGTTACTCGGAGGGCCTCCTCGATATCTTCGAATCCTTCAGCGCTTTTGCCCCTGAGCCGGACAGGGAGGCCATCCAACCGCTCCTTTCCAAAATAGCCGCCCTTTCCGCCCAAGGTCTCCTCGGGCTCAACCTAGCCAAAACTTGGGTGAACTTTCGCATACAACCCAATTCCATCCGCCCAAAACTGATGTGCGAGTATTCGGGGCACTCTACGGATTCCCTCCGATACTCTTCCAAGAACTACCCGGCCGGTGACACCAACAAGACCATCAAGAGCTTCTTGACGGAGAAATTGGAGGTAATCCGGAACATAGCCGGGTTGAACCATTTACTCGCGAGAAACCAGCTCCTGAGGTAAAATCCGGCTCTCATACTTTTACCTTCACACCTTTCTCTTGATACAACTACTGATCCTTACCCTGGTGTCTTTGACTTAGGCTGATGACGCCTTTTGGAAGATCGAAACGCCCCCTAACTCCAAGAGTCCAGAGGAGGAAGAGGACGTAGTTAACTCGGAGGAAGGTACATTCCGAGTCTCACTTAGACTATGCAAGCTCATTGCTGTTTATTCTCTGTTTTTCCGACAATATACCTTGGCAACTTCCAGAGCCAGAGGACAAGGACGAAGAAGAAGAACCGGAAGGCAAGGTGGAAACAGCAAGCGATGAAGATGAAGCTGAGCCGACAGTCAAGGTCGGAGCAAAGAGGAAACCCCGAGGGGTCGTCTTTAAGGTGCCATACCGTTCCCTTGCTTCTAAACCGTACTCCTTTGCTAACATGTGCGAGTTAAACCGAGAGTTGTCTAACTGGCAGTACTTGAAGGATCCGCCTGTGACCAAGCGCAGAATGACCCAGAACTTTCCGGGTGAATCCGCACTTAATCCGGGTATTCCATCGTCCCCTCCTCGATGCGCTGGTATCTTTCAATCCTTTCCCAAATATCGAATTGTTTTTCTTTTCAAATCATCTTTTAATAGGGCAGTTCCATGCCTTATTCTCTTGATATTTATCAGCTTCATCCGGGTCCAGCAGCGCGTTTCCCTCGGATTTCACGGTGAATCCCGGGTAAGGTTCCTTTCCTAATGTTCTATCACTTGACCATAATTTTCTCCGGTTGTATGCTTACCGCTTACTTATATGGTCCACAGAGCCACGGTCACTGTCAGTGACCAGGAAAATATGGAGACCGATGATCCGGGTAAGGAGAACCCGACTGACGACATGATGGCTGCAGCTGGAGGCGAGGAGGAACAACAAGCGCCACCAACACACCCGGCTGATCAGGAAGCCGAATACCCGATAGCCTCACATGCACGCGAGGAGGAAGAGGCCGCCGACCTGGGCATGGGAGGAGGCGACCCGAGCTCCGATATCCGGACGACTCGGGTGCCTTCCCCTGTCAAGGAGAAAACCCCCAATCCGAGTTACCAAGACCCCGGGTCTTCCAACTTGGGCAACCATTCCTTCGACCAAATGATGAGCGCCCTCTTCGCCATGAAGGCCTCAGAGAGCAGAATGTTGGAGCGCATGGCCGTGGAGCATCAGGTACGTTAGTTGATATCTCGTAGCGTCCACCTAGTCCCCAAGTTCCGAGTGTAACTTGTCAAAGTTACACTCGGTACTCCTTGCAATACTCGGCTGATTGTGATATCCGACTAATGTTTAGCCTTCCATTCTTTTAGGCGCAGGCATCTCGGTCCGAGGAGATTTTGGCCAAGACCAAGCAGCTCCTGGACACCGAGATAAAGCTAAGGGAAGCACTTGAGTCCGAGGTGGCAGCCTTGGAGAAAGATGTCACGACATACAAAGAGAAATACACCACTGCTCAAGCTGCGCTAAAGAAGCTATCAGCCCAAGTGGCCGCCACTTATCGTGTCCTCGTTGGTGAGATTTCGCTACTTACTGGTTCGTGTCTTGGTTTCTTGTTTTCTTGATACATGATACCCGGAATACTTTGATGTAACCTCTGTTGTTCATATTGCAGCTTCCAACCTTGCGCCTTCAGAAGAAGATGATATCGAAAAGGTAAAGAGTTTGAAGAATGTCCTCCGGAGGTTTTGTGCCGGCACCAAGTGGATACTAGACGCCATTCAGTGGCCGACTGATCTATATCCGGGTATTGAGACCCTAATCCATGCATGCTCTACTGTCCCTGCATGGATTGAGCTCTGGAAACGCTCAGCATGCCGGGTTGGGATGACCCGGGGACTTATGCTGGCGAAAGCTTATTTTCCTAAGCTTGAGCCGGAAACGGTGGTGGCCGGATTTCCAGAGTTCAAGGCAGATGGCTCGAGATTTTCCCCCAAGGATTTCAAAGCTGTACAATACGAGGTACATCACTCGGCAACTGCTCTTGCCGACAGTATGGACTTGAGTAGGTTTATGTCTCCATGCGATGCTAAGGACAAGGCTGTGAAGGAAGATACGCCCGTGCCCTTCGATATTTTAGAAAAGTGGAATGCTGACTCGGCCAGGAGGAGGGTGGAAACTGCGAAGAGGGAAGCCGAATTGCAATCAGCACCAACTTCCTCTACACCAGCTGTCCGTCCGCCTGTTCGTCCTGATGCTGAAAAACCGGATGATGATGCTGGGAACTCTTCTAAGAAGCGAACCCGAGAACAAGACCCGGAGGGCAAGGGTAAGGATGTGGACCCGACTCAGGAGGCCGAGTAAATTATTACCTGATGCCATCCTAATACCTTGCTCGCTCGATGCCCTTGTAAAGACAGATATTCTTTTGATAGTGCAGATGTGCACTTTTGATACTATCATCGCATCATGTAAATACATTATGAAGCTTTAATAGCTTTCTTGGCCCTTACGGCCTTTGGATGAATTTGATATCTATCTGCCTTTGAGCTTATTTACTCTTGATACTCCGATTTACTTTATGGTTCCTTTTGTGAGACTCAGTTTCCGGGTCACGTGGGTTTTGACGGGTGAACTTTTCTCTAAGTCCCCAAGTCCCCAAGACTCGGATTTTTGGGTTTTTTGTGCTTAATAGCTAGATAACTTGCCTCTTTGTTCAAAATTCCCAGTCCCCAAGGCCCAAAATTCCGAGTCTGGGGTGTGAGGTTTCTCAAAGAAAGCAAATTGTTTCTGCTAAGCCCAAAACCTAGAGCCGTGTCACATAGGTTTTGAAGTTATGCTTGATAGACTTTGAGTTTCCGGTTATTAACCCTGTACTCTGCATAACTTGTGGTTTAGATGACCCTTTTGACTCTCTTGTACTGTAAGCCGGCTTTCGCGTGGATACCATGTTGTTACATCTGTACGAAAACAGGGTCAGGCAAGTCCCATTGGGCATCATGGCTGATTGTAATCGTAAGCGAGCAAATCATGCCACTTTAGTGTGAGTCACATCGAGCTTAAGTAAGAAAAGTCAAGAAATTCGGCTCCTTTGTCCGGTTATAAGATTGCAGCCGTACTCGTTTGCGAGTAATCGGCCCTTATAACTCATAGGCATCATGGCCGGGTCTTTGAGTTTGTAACTGTGCTATTCAAGCAATCAGCCCCCAAGACCTAAATATATGCAACATACTAAAGAAATTAACGCACTAAGAAAACAATAAATAATACTTACCTGGAAGAAAAAATAAAGACATAACAGAAGAATAAAACTTGCGTAACCATCTGTTTATTGATATGAGAAAGTTAGGTCAGCAAGCCGCCTCATTAAAAACCCTCCAGTCCCCTTAGGTACCCTCGATAGGAAAAGAGTGCGTCTGAAACCTGCTGCCTGTTACATCGTGTAATTCCATTTGTGAGTCTGGTCTATACTAGGTATAGTAGGGACGCAGCTGAGCTACGTTCCATGCTCTTTCTTTCTCTTGCATAGATGAAGTGGTATGAGCGGTGTCGTTAAACGTAGCCGACTCTTCCCTTGCATCTATCAAGTAATACGATCCATTGTGCAGATTCCGGCTTATGATAAACGGCCCTTCCCATGGCGGTGATAACTTATGTTTTCCTTCTTTTGACTGTACTAGGCCTAGAACCAGGTCTCCTTCCTGGAAGACCCGGGTTTTCACGCGTCGGCTATGATATCTCCGCAGATCGTGCTGATATATGGCTGATCTTTCCAGTGCTTGTTCTCTTTCTTCTTCTAGCATATCCACGGCGTCCTGCCGGGTCTTCTCATTCTCTACCTCGACGTAAGCCGAGACTCGAGGCGAGTCATGGATGATATCACTCGGCAACACCGCCTCTGCACCATAAACCATGAAAAACGGTGTCATCTGAGTGGATCTGTTAGGTGTTGTGTTGATACCCCAAACCACTGCAGGTAATTCTTCAACCCATGCACCAGCAGCTCTGATACACGGAACTCGCAATCGTGGCTTTAATCCACGAAGAAATTCTTGATTTGCCCTCTCCACTTGTCCATTAGCCTGTGGATGGGCCACTGAAGCTACGTCAAGCCGGATTCCATTGTTACCACAAAATTTCTCCATCTCGCCAAGGGACATATTGGTTCTATTGTCGGTAATTATGCTATGGGGATACCCGAACCGATAGATAATCCTTTTCAGCAACTTTACTGCTGTAATTGCTTCACAGTTGGTAACTGGCATAACCTCAACCCACTTGGTAAACTTGTCAATGGCCACCAAGAGGTGCGTCTTTTTGCAAGGTGACATGTGAAAGGGGCCAACCATGTCCATACCCCAAACAGCAAACGGCCAAGTTAACGGGATAGTCCGTAGTTCCATAGCCGGCACATGGGTTTGGCGAGCGTACCTTTGACATCCGTCACACCTTGCCACCAAGCGCTCCGCGTCTGCTAGGGCCGTGAGCCAGAAAAAACATGTCGATAAGCTTTGGCCACCAGGGATCTTGTGGATGCATGATGCCCACAATCACCTTCATGGATTTCCTTAAGGATCTGTCGGCCTTCTTCTGGTGCTACACAACGCAAAAAGACTCCTGCTGCACTTCTCTTGTATAACTCTCCATTGATGATAGAATATCCTTTTGCTCGCCTCAGAATTTGTCTTGCTAATACTTCCTGCTGTGGTAACTCGCCCCGTGATAGGTAGGCCAAGAACGGCTCTGTCCACTCGGGAACAGCACGTACTGTGGCCACGAGCTCCAAATCCGGGTCTTGATTTGCCAATTCTTCCTCAGACTCGGTTTTAACTGATGGTCGCCATAGTTCATCCAGGAAAACATTAGGTGGAACCGGCTCTCTGCGCGACCCGAGTCTGGCGAATGCATGTGCTGCCTCGTTTTTTCTTCTGTCTATGTGCTCCACCTCGTACCCGGAGAAACACCCGGCAACTCTATCAACCTCTCTGCGGTATGCTGCCATAGTTGCATCTTTTCTATCCCAAGTTCCTGAGACCTGCTGTACCACAAGGTCCGAATCTCCAAAGCATCATATCCTCTTAATATTCATCTCCTTTGCTACCTTTAAGCCGTGCAATAAGGCCTCATACTCGGCCACGTTGATGGAACAATCAAAGGGAATCTGCAGTACGTAACTCAACTTGTCTCCTTTGGGTGATGTTAGCACCACTCCAGCTCCTGACCCCTCGTATTTCATGGAGCCATCAATGTGCATGATCCAAGACTCGGAGTTTGGAGCCATGGTAGGCATGCCTGTGTGTGTCCAATCATTAATAAAATCGACTAGAGCTTGAGATTTAATTGCTGACCTTGGCTCGTAATTGATATGATAATCCCCCATCTCGATCGCCCACTTGGCTATTCTACCTGTTGCATCCGAGTTTCTGATGATATCCGACATTGGTATAGAACTAACCACTGTTATGGGGTGTTCCTGAAAATATGGCTTCAACTTCCGGCTGGCCATGAAGACCCCGAAAACCAGCTTTTGCCAATGTGGATAGCGCTGTTTTGCCTCTGATAATACCTCACTAACGTAGTAAACCGGCCGCTAGACCGGGTGTTCTTTTCCATCTTCTTTCCGCTCGACAACAACCACTGCGCTAACTGCCCGGGGCCCTGCTGCAACGTATAATAACATAGGCTCTTTAGGACCCGGAGCTTCTAGGACTGGTGGCTCAGATAGCTGCTGTTTTAGTGCCTCGAACGCCTCGTCAGCCTCTTGATCCCATACGAACTTATCTGATTTTTTCAAGAGCCGGTACAAGGGTATCGCCTTTTCTCCGAGTCTGGATATAAACCGGCTGAGCGCTGCCACGCACCCTGTGAGCTTCTGAACATGTTTCAAATTTTCCGGCTTTTTCAGACTTTGGATAGCTTTGATTTTGTCCGGGTTTGCTTCAATTCCTCTCTCAGAAACGATAAAGCCGAGTAATTTCCCGGCTGGAACTCCAAAAACACACTTTGTCGGGTTGAGTTTCATCTGATACCTTCTCAAGTTCTTGAACGTTTCCTTTAGATCGTCAATAAATGTCTCCGCCTTTCTGGTCTTGATCACCACATCGTCTACATAAGCATGTACGTTGCGTCCAATTTGGTCCTCGAAGCACTTCTGAATACACCGTTGATAGGTTGCGCCAGCGTTCTTCAGTCCAAATGTCATTGTCTTGTAACAAAAGGCCCCAAAAGGGGTTATGAATGATGTTTTCTCCCAATCCTCCTTCTTGAGCTTGATCTGATGATACCCGGAATATGCGTCCAGGAAACATAATAGGTCGCTGCCAGCTACTGCGTCTATGATCTGATCTATCTTTGGTAGAGCAAACGGATCCTTTGGGCAATGCTTGTTGAGACTCGTATAATCAATGCACATCCTCCACTCATTGGTCTTTTTCATCACGAGAACCGGATTTGCTAACCAATCCGGGTGAAACACTTCCATAATAAAGCCGGCTGTCAGCAGCCGAGCAATTTCTTCCCCTATAGCTTTCCTTCTTTCCTCATTCATCTTTCTCAAGCCCTGTTTCACGGGTCTGGACTTGGGATCGACGTGCAAACTCTGCTCTGCCAACTCTGTGGGGATACCCGGCATATCGCTAGGCGTCCAGGCGAACACATCCTGATTTGAACGAATGAACTCCACAAGTGCTTTCTCCTGCTCGCTGTCCAAGTTAGATCCTATAGCAAATTGCTTAGAGGGATCACCCTCGACAAAAGCTACCATCTTGGTGCCCTGTGCTGCCTTGAATTTTGCTCTCTGATCTTCAGTATTTGGTCTTTTTAACGCTGTTCTGCCATCCGGGTCTACTTGAGACCGGTAATACTTGAGTTCCTCTTTTGTGCAAGCTTGCTCCGCCATGGCTGCGTCTCCTTCATCGCACTCAGCTGCTATGTCCCGGCTCCCGTGTATGGTGATGGTCTGCTTGGGGCCCGGGATTTTTAGTTGTAGATACACATAACACGGCATGGCCATGAACTTGGCATAAGCCGGCCTTCCGAATAGCGCGTGATAAGGACTGCGCAACTTAACCACCTCGAAAGTAAGCCACTCGACTCGATAATTATCCTTTGATTCTCCAAAAGCTACCTCCAATGTGATAAGGGCACGCTGAGTGACCCGGCACAATCCCGTGAAAAACCGTTGAACTCTTCTGTAGCTGAGATTCCTTGAGACCCATGCGTAGAAAGGTTTCCCAATACAAGATATTGATGCTACTTCCACCGTCCATTAGGACCTTTTTCAGCTGATAACCATTAACCTGTGGTGCCACCACCAATGCTAAGACTCTCGGGTGTTCTATCCTTTCCGGGTGATCTCTTCTGCTCCATGTTACGTCCTGCTCTGACCATCTCAGGTATCTCGGGACAGCCGAAGAAACCGAGTTTACTGCTTGTTTCAGTATCTTTTTATCCTTGTTAGAAATTCCTGTGGTATGCACGTGATATTGTCCCAATTGCTTGGGGTTAGCTTGGAAACCTCCAGCTCCCCCTTGGTTGTTACCCGGATTTCCGCCTGCCGGGTTACCGGCTGGGGGTGGACCGTTGCCCGGGTTTCCACCCGGACCCGGTCCTCCTCCCCGACCTGCACCTCGCATGGCCTTGTTTATCTCCTCATTCTTCCATCTCTGTAGGTCCGCACACTGCTCCAATGAGTGGTTAGCCGGCCTACCGTTCCTGATGTGCTTTGGGCACGCCATTCTGAAGATATCCCAATTATTACCCGGCCTCGGCGGTCCTTGATAATTTCCTCCGTTGTGGTTTCCAGCATTGAAATTTCCTTCTGCTCTAGGTCTCGAAGACCCGGCTTCTGTGCTAGCGACAAACTCGGAGCCTCCCTCAAACGGGCGCTTGTTCTGGTTGTTCCCATTGTTGCCTCCGTTGTTACCCGGCGTTGATCCATTTCCGGTTCTTCCACTATTATTTGTATTTGCTTTTGGTTTCTTGTCATCGACATCCTCTTCTGTAGTATCCGTTGCAGCGTGTTTGTTGCATGCGTCCATTAGCTCTCCCATCGTAACCTATGAAGCATTTCGATTAGATTTCATGTGAGTTAACTTTTGCACTAAAGGTATGTACTTGCACGTCTTTGCCATAGCTTGTAGCGCATCTTTGGGCTGAATATCCGTAGATGAGTGAAGTATCTCCATAACCCGGCGCACCCAGCTGCGCGCCGATTCTCCTTTCTTTTGTACACATCGCTCTAAGTCATCAATAGTAAATAGCTTCCTGCACGTCCCATGAAAGTGCTTGATAAACGCAGTTTTCAACTCCTCCCATGACTTGATAGATCCTTCCGGTAAATTATTGAACCATAACTTTGCTGCTCCTTCTGACATCATCAAGTACATGAACTTGGCTTGAAGATTTTCTGATGCATTGCGAATCGACATAGCCATCTCATAACTGCTCAACCATGTTTCTGGATCCATAGTCGGCTCGTAATTCACAACTTTACCCGGTTCTTTGAACTTATCCGGGTAAGGCTCAGCTCTGATGTTATCCAACAGACACTTAGGCCCAGCGAGATTAATCGGAACTGGTCTCACCCGGGAAACATGTGATCCTGCGGGAGGTGCAGCTGGACGCGGTACGGCTGGTGGCCCATGCACCGCAGACCCGGCCGCGGCCCTCCTGGCTCTGGAACTGTCCACGATAGCTTGTGCTGCTGATGCTGCTGGTACTGCCTGAACGCGGGGAGGAGGCGGCATTTGCTGCTGCTCTTCCCTCCGCCGCGCTGAATTCGTCTGGATATTGCCGGTATTGCCTCGTTGCTGGCTGATATATGGTGTCCCATGCATTCCACTTCTGTGATCCGGGTAATTAACTTGCTGTGCTACCACAGTGCGAAATAGATCTATCGCCCGCCGGGTCTCCTCTGCGTGGGGTGACTCTCTCACGGGGATTTGATTCAATGCGAGCGTTGCTGCGTACACATTATCCATGGGGTTGTTGTAATGACCAGCTGGTGTGCGAAATCGCGATGGTGGCGGTGGTGGTAATGTATTGCCGGCAGCGACTCCGGTCTGCAATGTGGGTAACCCGGCTTGTATGTTTGCCGGATGTGCTCCTCCAGTTGCAGGTTGCTGTACGGTTCCTTGGTTTGCTGCCGGAATCGGTTGATCCTGAGGTGTGATAAATAGGTTGGTCGGGTTTATAACTCCACCCATTGCTGGTAACATAGTTTGGTGCCTTTGACGCACCCTGGTTGTCTCTTCTCGCAGCCGGGTTTCCAACGCATCCAGCTCACGTTGGCGGGTGGCCATCCCATGCCTTTCTGCTTCTACTGGCCTTCTCTGTTGCTCCAACGCACGGCGGGCTACGTCCAGATCTCTGACACGTTCTGCCGCGTTTTCCGGAGTAATAACTGTAGCTAGAACGGTTGGATCCAGAATCAAGTTGTTGTTGAATAGGGCCGGGTGTTGCGGGTTCGAAGGACCCGCCCCTGGCGTCCGGTTTGCCAGATATCCGAACATGTTTGCCTGCAGCTCGCTGTCCGCCGCGTGGGTGGTAACCGATGCCGATTCTCCGTCAAATCGGGTGAGAACCGGGTTTCCGTCAACCGGACCTTGCTGCTGGGCCACTGCTGGTGCTGTTCCGACTGTGGCCGCGGCCACGTTCCCCTGATTAAGATTGATCGCCGGGGCCGTGTAAACCGCAACCTGGCGCGTAATGCTTGGCGCAGATTCGTACCCTTCCTCTTCGCTGCTATTTTCCTCGTACCGGTTCTCCAGCAGATGCAGGATGGACTCGGTATCATCTTCTCTCATGACCCGGCCACGCGGGGTCCATGCCGGCTCCTCCGGCTGTTCCCTCTTCGTGGGGGGCTCTTCTGTCGGATCTACCGTCCCGACCGATTCTTCCCCATCTGATTGAACGTGGGTAGCTTCCCCTGACACAGAATCAAATCCGAAATCGTCAGGGATTGAACCCGACGTACGTACCATGCCGATGAAGACGTTAATCTGGCCGATTGTCACGACAGATCCGGATTCGAGCAGATCCGACTCAGGCCCCCAGCCGGAATCGTCCACCATCTTCTCTCCTTCGTTGTCGGTGTAGATCTCGCCGATGACAAGGTTCTCCATGTTCTTCCGAGCTTCTCCCGTGATGTAAACACCCTTGGACGTAGGCCCCACGGTGGGCGCCAACTGTCGTGGGATAATCACGGCAGACGTTACCGGGGGTAACTTATCTTGGGGAAATTCGACTCTGGTGTTTGGGAGAGGGTTTAGCTCAAGGGAAAACATGATGATATGCGATCTGGTACCCAGCAATCAAGTCGCCGAGTCTCCGATCTAGATATATTAACTCAACTCTCGTATTACACTGGATACTCGATACCTAGCGATATTGCTCAAACTCTTGGATCTCTCTCTCGTCTAACCCTAGGGGCCGGCTTATATAATATCCGGACCCCTTGGCCTACTCTCCAAGGCGCACTCTGAATCCTACCCGAACACTGCTTAGAAACCCTAAACTTCCTTATCGGAACCCACAATCCGGGTTACGAGGCCTACGTTCTTGGGCCTTCTAGAAACTCCTTTATCTTAAGCTGGGTCTTGCGCAGCGTCCTTTGGGCCAAGTTACTCCTTGGCATTTGCCTACGGGGTTATCATCCCTCCATCATTCGTGGTACCACCATGGTCCATGATGAAGGATCGTCATCCTCGTCCAATGGCCAAGAAGAGGAAGGCAAAATCGGAAATTTTTGGTGATCCATTGATATGTTCCTTGAAGGATCCTGAAACCCTAGCGATCGGATAAGAGATCTCAGGATTTGGGCCGCTTCCCGTTGCATCTGACGCTTTTCAAGTTTTTTGATCTGCCGCCTTACCTTGATGGCGAAGGGATCCAGAGTCCTCTACTGACCGCGCACTGTCCGCGTCGTCCTCTGAATCTTCTTGGGAGAGAGCCCAGAAGCGGCCTCCCGGCTGCTCGCCGAGATCGCCATGGAGGGAGTCGCCCCTCACACTAGTAGAAAACAGGGCATTGAGCCAAGCACAATGGAACCGGATGTGATACAAACCGGTTCAAAAGAGTCTGTCCCCTGGGCCCCACCCATGCAGCAAATGGCCGCAAGGCCTTTAGGACCGGTTTGTAACACAAACCGGTCCTAAAGGCCTTGCGGGTCATTTGCTGTAGGGAGGGGGGCCCAGGGGCAGACCCTTTAGAACCGGTTTGTATCACAAACCGGTTCTACAGGTTTTCTCATTTTTTGCAGCTACTGCGGGTCCCGCTGTCATATCCTTTAGAACCGGTTTGTAACACAAACCGGTCCTAAAGCCCTCCCCTAAACCCTAGATATATACCACCCCGAGCTCAGCTCCATTTTTTCCAGCTCTAGCTCAACTCCATTTTTGCTCTCTCCTTCCTCTTGTGAGTTCTAATCCATCCCCATTTTCTCCACCATTTGTCAAGATTGTTGGTACCCATCGGTCCTACGGTTAGCATCAACATTCCCTCTTCCGGCATTACAAGTTTTGCTCGTTTTCTTGCTCATTTCATTTTTGTTGTGCTAGCTAGGTGTTTGATGAAATGCCTAAGCTAGAATTTGTTATTCATTTTGTTATGTATACAAATTGATGCAATCTGAGCTCAAAATTAATTATGATTTGTGGTTTTTTTAGTGTCGCGCGCCTTGTCCCCTGCCTCATTGCCGTCGATCGCCCCATCACCGACACAACCTTGGTGAGCCTATTGTTTTTATTTACCAAAACAAAATTTGATTTGTATGATTTACGTATATATTTACTTGTATATAATTTTCTTATTGTTGGTTATTTTTTTTATGTACATAGCGCCATGGTTTTGATATCCGTCCCCGTTGGCCCTCGTCCAGTCTATAATTCGGATGTGGTATATTATCTTTTTTCACTACATATTTTCATTTCCTGATTATATGACAATTACTTACGCCGACCAACTTGACATATATATTTGTATCTAGGAGGTAGTGGAACCGGAAATGCCAATCGACCCTATTGTTGAGAAGTTATACTTAGTTGAACAAGAAAATGTTGGCTTGAAAGAAAGATTGAAAAAAACTGAAGAAAGGTTGGAAAAAACTGAAAGAGAGAAGATGACCTTGGAAAAGGTTCTTGCCGGTGTCGTCGATGGTCACAAGAGCGAGATGGACGCAATGCGCCTGAAGATTAGAAAGATTAGGAAATATGCAATTAGTAAAGAGGCTTGGTATCATTATGCCGTCGGGTCAATTGTTACCTTTGTTGCGATTTTGATCGCATTTGTTGTTGTTTTTAAATGCATTAATTAGAGAGAGTTTTTATGGATGGTTTCAGTGTGTATTTTTATGAGAACTATATATGTATGGTCACTATACGCTAGTTTGGTATTAACGTGTGATGAACTTTTTGTATTAATTAATTAATTTAGTCATGATGATTTAGCATAATGGTTGTTGATAAATTTATATAATGCAGATGAACCAGCAATGGATGTACAGTGATCGACGTCGTCCCGAATTCCTTAATGGCATGCATAGTTTTCTCAATGTGGCTGAGAAAAACAGGCAGAATGGATTTATTTTTTGTGCATGTAAAAAATGCCAGAATAAGAGGAATTTCCATAACTCAAGAACCATACACACCCACCTGTTGCAAGAAGGCTTCATGCCCAGTTATTTTTGTTGGACCAAGCACGGAGAAAGAGGGGTTGTAATGGAAGACAATGAAGAAGAAGAGGATGATGATAATTATCCTATGTTCGGTGAACACGGTGATACTGAAATGGGGGAAGACGAGCCTGAACTTGAGGACATTGTTGATGAGTCTGATGATGATCTTCGTCAGGTCATTCGTGAAGAACAGATAAACTGCGCAAGTGAAAACGAGAGGTTGAAGTTGGAGCGCATGTTAGAAGACCACAAAAAATTGTTGTACCCAAATTGCGAAGATGGCCAGAAAAAGCTGGGCACCACCCTGGAATTGCTGCAATGGAAGGCAGAGAATGGATTATCTGACAAGGGATTTGAAAATCTGCTGAAAATAATGAAGAAGATGCTTCCAAGAGATAACGTGCTGCCCTGCAGTACATACGAAGCAAAGAAGGTTGTCTGCCCTCTAGGATTGGAAGTGCATAAGATACATGCATGCATCAATGACTGCATCCTCTACCGCGGTCAGCACGAGAATTTAACTGCCTGCCCGGTATGCGGTGCATTTCGGTACAAGATCAGGCGAGATGACCCTGGTGATGTTGAGGGCGACGATCGCCCCAGGAAGAGGGTTCCTGCCAAGGTGATGTGGCATGCTCCTATAATACCACGGTTGAAACGTTTGTTCCGAAACAAAGAGCATGCCAAGTTGCTGTGATGGCACAAAGAAGACCGTAAGGAAGACGATATGCTGAGACACCCCGCTGATGGGTCGCAGTGGAGAAACATCGACGATAAGTACGATGACTTTGCACGTGACGCAAGAAACTTAAGGTTTGGTCTGAGTACAGATGGCCTGAATCTGTTTGGGTAGCAGAGTAGCAGTCATAGCACCTGGCCCGTGACTCTATGTATCTATAACCTTCCTCCTTGGTTATGCATGAAGCGTAAGTTCATTATGATGCCAGTGCTTATCCCAGGCCCGTCGCAACCTGGCAACAACATTGATGTGTACCTCAGGCCACTGGTTGATGAACTTTTAGAGTTGTGGGCTGACGAAGGTGTACGTGTGTGGGACGAGTACAAACAAGAGGAATTTGACCTACGAGGGTTGCTGTTTGTAACCATCAATGATTGGCCCGCTCTTAGTAACATCTCAGGACAGTCAAACAAGGGATACAGCGCATGCACACACTGTTTAGGCGAGACTGAAAGTATACATATAGGCAAAAATGTGTACCCGGGGCATCGTCGATTTCTTCCAGACAGGCATCCCGTAAGAAAGAAAGGAAAGCATTTCAAAGGCGAGGCAGATACACGGAGGAAGCCAACCCTCCCTAAAGGTACTGATATATATGACATGGTCAAAGATATAAAAGTAATCTTTGGTAAGGGTCCTGGCGCACAATCTGTTCCGAATGACGCCGACAACCACGTAGCCATGTGGAAGAAGAAATCTATATTCTGGGAACTACCCTATTGGAAATTCCTAGAGGTTCGCTCTGCGATCGACGTGATGCACGTGACGAAAAATATTTTCAAAGGTCTATATTCTGGGAACTACCCTATTGGAAACTTATTGGGCGTGCATGGGAAGAAGTCGAGAGATACACCAAAAGCACGGCTGCACCACCAACGTATGCACGGACGAGACGACCTGATGAATCCAGAGAATTTCAAAGGTCCTGCCAGCTACGCTCTTACCAAGGAAGAGAAGGAGATCTTTTTCCAAGTCCTGAGCAGTATCAAGGTCCCGTCTGGCTACTCGTCGAACATAAAAGGAATACTAAACCTGGAAGAGAAAAAGTTCCAAAACCTAAAGTCTCATGACTGCCACGTGATCATGACCCAGTTACTTCCGATTGCATTGAGGGGGCTTCTGCCAGAAAACGTGCGAGTACCCATTGTGAAGCTATGTGCATTCCTCAACGCAATTTCTCAGAAGGCAATCGATCCAGCAACTCTACCAAGTTTACAGAAGGACGTGGTCCAATGTCTTGTCAGCTTCGAGTTGGTGTTCCCACCAACCTTCTTCAATATTATGACGCACCTCATAGTTCACCTAGTCCAAGAGATTTCCGTTCTCGGTCCTGTATTCTTACGCAATATGTTCCCCTTTGAGAGGTTCATGGGAGTCTTGAAGAATTATGTTAAAAACCGTGCTAGGCCGGAAGGAAGCATGGTCAAGGGCTATGGAACAGAGGAGGTCATTGAGTTTTGTGTTGACTTTATTCCTGACCTGAGCCCGATCGGTGTTCCTCAGTCGCGCCATGAGGGGAGACTGCGTGGAAAAGGCACGCTAGGAAAGAAATCAACAACATGTATGGACGAGCAATCTTTCACTCAAGCACACTACACAGTTCTAGTTAATTCCAGCTTGGCGGCTCCATATATCCAGGAACACACGGATATTTTACGCTCGAAATACCCGGAGAAACCTGAAGATTTCATTGCTAAAGAACACGCGAAGACTTTCGGCGGTTGGTTGCAAAGACGTCTCATTAATGACAACATTGTTGAAGATGAGCTATACTTGTTGGCCAAGCAACCATTTTCGACTATATTGACCTTTAAAGGGTACGAGATAAATGGTAACACATTTTACACGGCAGACCAAGATAAAAAGAGCACCAACCAAAACAGTGGCGTCCGGTTTGATGCAAAAGACGACAACGGGCAAAGGGTCACATACTATGGTTACATAGAGCAGATATGGGAACTTGACTACGGACCTTCCTTTAAGGTCCCTTTGTTCTGGCGCAAATGGTTCGACCTGTCAGGCGTGAATGTAGACCCGAAGTACGGAATGACAACAGTGGATCAGAAGAATCTTGGGTACGACAATGATCAATTCGTCCTAGCCAATTATGTGGCTCAGGTTTTCTATGTGAAGGACATGTCTAGCAGACCGAGAAAAACAAAAGATAAGTAAGCGAATACATCAGACGATGAGCCAAGACGCCACATAGTTCTTTCAGGGAAAAGAAACATCGTGGGAGTCGAGGACAAGACAGACATGTCAGAAGATTACAATAAATTTGATGAAATTCCTCCCTTGAAAGTCAAAGATGATCCAAGCATTAAGTTAAATGATGAAGATGTTCCATGGTTATTACGGCGCAATCAGAAGAAAGGCAAGAAGAAAAATAGAAACGGATCATCCCTTTAGTCCCGGCTGGGGACACCAACCGGATTTAATGGGTTACGGTTTCGTTTGGACCAATCAGATAGAATCACACGGATCGTGTGTTTCTTTCAACCGCTTGTGAGCCGTTGGATCCGGGGTGTGCTTCTTTCCAGCTGATTGTGAGCCGTACGATCAGGGCTACTGTGTGTTTCTTTCGAGCTGTTGTGAGCCGTTGGATGAGATGTTTCTTAACCGTTGGATCAAAACCCTAGCTCAACACTTTGTGAGCCAGAGGACCCTATATATAGCCCAACTTCATACACCGTTCAGTTCATCTCCCAAATACAAAACATCCGGATTCGCCAGCATACGCCCTGCTGTGCATTTGGTATGCATATATGCACTCAGTAGCCACTGCAGGGTTGTATGCTGGCGATACCGATTGTTTTGTTCTACACCCCCTTTAAGGTTTGATACATCATATATTCAGTTCATCGAGCAAATACAAAACATCCGGATTCGCCGTCATACGTCCAGCCGTGCATTCGGTATGTATATATGCACCCAGTAGCCACGGTTGGGCTATATGACGGCGATACCGTCTGTTTTGTTCTATACCCCCTTTAAGGTTTGATACATCATATATTCAGTTCATCGAGCAAATACAAAACATCCGGATTCGCCGTCATACGTCCAGCCGTGCATTTGGTATGCATATATGCACCCAGTAGCTAGCCACGGTTGGGCTGTATGACGGCGATACCGTTTGTTTTGTTCTACACCCCCCTTTGGAAACAGAAATAAGAAGAAAAGAAATGTGCGCCCCCCCTGTACAGGCCTTTAGTACCGGTTGACGTTAACAACCGGCGCGGGAGTTCACGCGTGGCGCGGGAGTTCACGCGTGGCGCGGGAGTTGTGACGCGTGGCCAGGAGGGCGCGGTATAAACTGTCGCGCCTCGAGCGCGTCTTCTCCTCTCCACGCCCCACTCCTCTCCACGCACCGTCGCGCTTCCACAATGCCTCCGAGGAGAAACAGCACCACCGGCTTCCGCGGCGTCCGAGCACGGCAGAACGGAATGTTCACCGCAGATATCCGCTGGGGGGACGACCGCATCCCCCTCGGCTCCTTTGCGACGGCGGCGGAGGCCGCCCGCATTTGGGACGCGGCGGCCTGGCGCCTCAACCGCCCGCGGTCGCTGATGAACTTCAACGACTGCCACACCGTCTGGGAAGCGGAGGCCAGGGCTCCAAAGCCGCATATCGTCACTGCCGCCGACCACCTCCAACTCCGCCACCGCGCGTTTCAGGGCCTAGTCGACGCCATGGAAGACCGCGTCGTCCGCGAGTATTACCGGAACAACCCGGGGGAGGAGAGCACCGACGAGGAGCTCTGGCAGACCCGCGCGGCTGAGCGGGCGGAGCGCCGCCTCGAACGCCACCTCGCGTTAGATGCCGCTCGGGAGGCGAGGACGAATGCGCTGCAAGAGCTTCGTCGGGCCGACCAAGCCGGCGAAGTCTGGGCCTCCGACGATCCGAGGTGGGGGCCTATCTCGGACATACCATCATGCACCTCCGACGACGACGAGGAGGTCACCGACGAGTTCGACAACGACGATGACCCGGAGGAGGTCAGCGACGAGTTCCCCGACGACGACGACGAGGAGTAGTGTTCGTCTGTTTTCTCTTTTTTAATAAAAGAATTTGTATTCCGGCGACACTGCGGCGTGCTAGCGCGTCTGTTTTCTGTTTTTAATAAAAGTAACCTTCTGTTTTCCATGTTTTATAAATCAATGTAAAAGAAAACAGGGAAGTGAAACAAAAAAGAAAAATAAAAGAAGAAAAATCTACATGTATGGTATCTCGCTAAATCAATCTATATATATGTATCCACGATATATATGCTCGATGTATCACTTGCGCTCTCACTTCTTGTTGTCTTACTCATTACCCACCCTAACTTACCACAGACGCATAAACTTCAGTATGCGCCTGGGGTAACATTACCGCAGGCGCACCATGGACGAATGTGCCTGGGATAACAGTACTACCGCAGGCGCACAGTGTACAAATGCGCCTGGGATAAGAGTACTACCGCAGGCGCACAGTATAAAAATGCGCCTGGGGTAAGTGATCAAATTTTTCCCATTCTACACCACATTTTATATCTTTGTTTCTGATTTTAGAACACAATCATATCACATTCATAACATAGAGTCTTACGATCATACATAACACAAACATAAGTCTCATAATACTAAGATATCCATTAATTACATACTAAGATATCCATTACATGCATATATATCGAACGCATACATCTATGACTCCGTCGAGTAGATGCGGAACAACTCGTAGGAGACGTATGCATCTATGGCTGCATACTTGACGTTCGTGAAGTCCAGTGGGTTCTTCTCCCATAAAAAGTGATTCTTTCGGGGGAAACCAGACTTCATGGTTTCGTAGCCCTCGTGGATTAAGTCAGTTGCCATGCGAGCCATCCCGGTCCTTGGCCCGTTCAATTGGATAAGATCCTGAAGATCAATGTAGTGATCTTCAGGTATCACAATACCCAAGCGCATCAACTTCGGACGGTCTTGCCTGATGTCAACGCTGCAAAAGTCATATCCCTTGTTGACTAGAAAATCAACAAGTGCTGGAGAATGCTTTGAACTACTGCAACAACAAAAATTTGATACGTGTTAGATATGTTGCAACACATGTATTCTTCACATGCAACAAACAAATACAAGATGCAAGATTGTACGTGTGCGTTACCTTGACCATTGGAAGACCAAAACGGCCTCCTTGAATGCAATCTGGATGACGGCAACATCCCGTTTATCCGCCGTATACTCCAGATCAAGCCCGAAGAACCGGTGTTCATCGGGAGAGTACAAATAGAGATTGGTCAAATGCGCAAGTGGACCGGGGAGCCTCTCGCAACTGTTGGTGTAGCACACCTGGAGTTGCTTGCCGCATGGTGTGGGACCACGGTATATCTCCCAAACTTCAGCCATGGTGTGCTTGGTGGAGGAAGATCAAGAGAGGAAGAAGAGAAGACAGAGGAAGAAGAGAGAATACAGAGAAACAGAAAGACTCGCGATCGGGAACTGTAGCAATAAAACCGCCGCGCGCGGGAGGCGAGCAGTTTGTACAGAGACCCTTTAGCACCGGTTGTTAACACAAACCGGTGCTAAAGGTCTGTACAGGGCGTGCAGTCTGAATGTGGCCCCAAGTACAGGCCTTTAGCACCGGTTTGTGTTAACAACCGGTGCTAAAGCCCCTTTCGCACCGGTTGTTAACACCAACCGGTGCTAAAGGCCAGTAGTGGGGCGATATCTCGGGAACTTGTGAAAATTTTGCTCATTTTCATTCGCGCGTCTTCTCTCCTAACACGTACGGCGGCGAAGCCCTGCTCCGGCCGCGCCTCTCCGTCCGCCTCGCCTCCGTCCGCCCCGACGTCGCGCGCTGCCCTCTGCCTCCATCGCCGTTGCCGTCTCCGCCCTCTGTCTCCGTCGCCGCGGTCGATCCCCCGCGGCCCCGCCTCCGTCCCGCCTCCGCCTCCGCCGCGCGCGCCCTCTGCCTCCGTCGCCTCCGCCGCCCCGCCTCCGTCCCGCCTCCGCCTCCGCCGCCCCGCCCTCTCGCCCCTCGCCGTCGCCCCGTCGCCCCTCGCCGTTGCCCCGTCGCCCTCTGTACACGCGTAGGTAAGATTTTTTTTTCTTTTTAACAATTTGTTTAGTTTTAGAATTTTTAGGGTAATTAGTTCTAGAATTTTTAGAGTTAGTGTTAGTGTTAGTGTTAGTGTTAGTGTTAGAAATCTTTAGAGTCAGTGTTAGATTTTTTTAGAGTTAGTGTTAGTGTTAGAATTTAGTGTTAGAAATTTTTAGAGTTAGTGTTAGATTTTTTTTAGTGCTTTAATTTGTTTTTACAATTTTGTTTAGTGTTAGAATTTTTGTGTTAGAATGTTGTGTTAGAAGTTAGTGTGTTAGAAAATTTCAGTAAGTCGTTAGTGTTAGAAAATTTCAGAAAGTTAGAATAATTGTACTAATTAAGTTAAGAAATTTTACTAAGTTACCATTTTGTTCCTGTTTAACTTTCATCTTATTTCTGTTATATTTCTCAATTTACTATATTTTACTAAGTTAGAAACACTAAGGTATTTTACTTAATTATGGAATATTTACTTAGTCCGGGCATGTTTTTAGTTCATGTCTCTGTTGGACCCGCCGGGCGATGTCCGGGACTGGGCCCCGCCAGGCTGGCACTGGGAGCTCCTTAGTACCGGGGCACGCGGCTTGGTGAGAAATCCGGGTGACGTGGTCGACCCGGATATTCTTTGGTGGCCATCGCGTGGGCCACGCTCGGTGCGGAGAGAGCCGGCCCCTGAGGAGGTGGTACAACAGCGTATCAGGGAGGAGGACGAGCACGTCCGTCGCTACATGTACTTGCTCGATAGGCAGTATAGGCAGTATAGCAGCAGTTGGTCGATTATTAGGAGGGTTCCTTACCACGTGAGCTATGACCCTATGAGGGTTCCTTATCTATGGATGCGTAGCACCCGTGACTCAGCACCCCGCGGCTTAGGACCCGGTCGGAGTTAATTATTTTGAGAGATGTCACGAGACTATGTATAAGTGATATTATTCGATCGTGATGTATTAGGGTTAAAAAAAATTAACCCGAGCTATGTAACTCTTGGTGTGTCCAGAACTATTATTTCATTAATATGTCCAGAACTATTATTTTATTACTGTTCGATTAAATAATTTCGCCAAGTGCCCGATGAAAATTTTGCTAAGTGTTCTTCATTTTATAAATTTTACTAGCAGGTGTTGAGCTATGGATCCCCAAGAACCTGCACATGATCCGCACACCGATAAACTCGCGGGAATGGGTGAGGCGGAGAAGGAAAGATTAATGTGCGAGATGATTTTTAATAATGCAACGGCCATATATCATGATGACGACGGTGGACAGGCGTTTAGCAATCAATTTTTGAACGACTCCGGTGACGGAGATCAGAATATAGAAGATGTAGTAGATGATGACGACGACAACGTCGAGGATGAAGAAGTGCCCTCCAGAACAAACTCTGCCAATGTATATCTCAAGTCACTGTTCACGCAACAATTAATTTGTATTGCACTTACTAACGAATTATTATTTTCCCGTTTAGGCGCCCTCCGGAACAGCTAGCGCAAGTACTGAGACAAAGTCCAAACGAGGCCCGGCCGCAAGGTTGAAAGATACCGCAAGGTTCTCGATCGATACAGTTGCTGCTGATGGCAAACCACTGCAGCCCCCAGAAACTTATCGCAAATTCGTAAATCAGTGCGGAGTTGTTGTAAGAGACCTGGTCCCGATCAACTTAATAGAATGGAATAAGCCGAAGACCGGGGCCAACGTTGGAGCTAGTTATGTCGATGAAAGATTGAAAAAAATTCTTCGCGAAACGCTATGGCTAAATTTCAGCGTAGCGAGCGATAAGAAGAAGAAAGTCGAGCAGTGGGCTTTGAAGAAGATGGCCACACAATTCCAGAGGTGGAAGAAAGAACTGTGGAAGAAATATAAGGACGAAGATCCAGTTTTCACTGGGAACCTAGTGAAGATAAGAGACGTTTGGGATGATTTTAAGGCGTACAAGAAATCGGGTGTCTTTGCATCCCGATCGGCCACAAATTCGGAGAATGCGAAGAAGAAGAAATATCACCATATTTTGGGGTCAGGTGGCTACATGACTGCCCTGCCTAGGTGGCGAAGCTATGAAGCTGCGCTTGTGAAAAGAGGTATCATTCCACATACACATGACTGGCCCGATAGGTCCAAGTTCTGGTTGTTCGCGCATGGGGCAACGTTGGACGCTGAGACTGGGATGATTGTTGCTCAGGGACCATGGTCGGAAAAAATAACAAAAGTCGTAGCAGACCTAGAGAAGGCAATAGAAGCTGTTCGAAAAGGAACTTTTGTTCCCGATAGAGAGAACGACGAGCTGACGAGGGCACTCGGGAACCCCGAAAAGTGGGGACGAACACGAGGCTTTGGAGCGGATACCCCGTGGAGCCAAGGGTTTGCAGCGGACATTGGCACTTACAGAAGCCGTGATAGAAGCAAGAAAAAGGCGATGGAACGGCTATCGACATTAGAACAAAAGGTGGATTTTCTCTTGAAGAAAGGGGGACACCCTCTACCTGACACTGAAGAGGAGGTAGAACATCGTCCTGCACCTGATCAGCTGCAAATAGAAGACAATCATGTAGCAGATGCCGTCCCATCTCAGCATAGAAGCAGCGTTGGTTCCACGCACATGCAGCTAGAAGACGGTCGTGCAATCGAACCGTCGGCGCCTTACTACCCCGTGGATGATATCACGGAGAAGACAAACTGTGATATACATATGCCAATGGGGAACATATCCTTCAGGGTGGCGTCAGGCTATGCTTTTTACCGAATCAACCTGGAGCAACCTACCATGGTGGTCAGATTCCAGCATCCCATGCTCGTGTCGGGTTGTCAACAATTACGCCGAGATGCCATTCAATTGAGCTCCATATTCCTGGAGGTGAAGGCGAGAAGACACTGGGAGAGATGGAGCTTGGTATCATATTGTGGAATAAGAAACACATCGTGTTTCCTAACTCGGCACCAAGGCCACCGACTCCTCCAGGTACAAATGCACCATATATACCTCCATCAATTACTGAATGTTGCACCACATGTAAGCTTATTTTTAATAGTTTTTTCACTTTCGTACAGAGAATGCACGACCTCCAAGTCCACCCCCCAACAAACCTCCAAGTCCACCCCATAATGAAGATTGGGAGCCCGAGGCCGAGGGTCCATCGCCCGTGCACTCCCGTGAGCCGACGGATGCGCCCACTACGGGTACGACAAAGCGGAAGCTGAAGTTCAGAAGAAACGGGACTCCTCCCAAGAAGAGACCAAGGAAATCCAAGAAAGTCGAGACTCCGCCGAAGTTACCAGGCCTGATGACTCCGGAGGAACTAAGCGATGTCGTGAAAGCCAAAACCAGCGCATGGTTCACACAGTTTCCCCGGAAGCCCCCTCCAGACACCTGGAAGGAAACTCTAAAGAACATCCCAAAGTGGAAAATTGAGCGGACCATCGACAACTTATATTATCCTGCACCGCCGCCACCGCCGCCTCTTTCAGACTATGAACGGTACATTGAGAAGACGCACACCGTACAGAAGAAGCAGACGGAGGAGATGAAGCAGGCGGAGCAGACGAAATGCGGGAAACAAGTTCCCCAGCTCGGACAACAAGAAGCACGGTCAATTGCCCCGCTCAAGGTCTTATCTGACCAGGCTTCAGTGTCCAGTCCACGCATGGGCGACGTGGGTTACGCTATTGCTGATGTGGTATATACATACAAGCCCGGGCACCCTCTGGTCGAAAATCCTACTGATCTAACAACCCAACTACGGAGTTTACATGATTGGTACTTGGAGGCCGCAAGGCAGGAGAGAGAGTGTATCATGGCTCAAGTTCAGGATCAACACTACTTCGGAGATTACGGTGTCGAGCTTGGGTTCGATGATTTCTTCCAGATGTACAATCAACGTGCCCTCGACAAGTCTATCCTCAGCTGCTACTGTTTGTAAGTGATTTATTTGTGTAATTTAATTATTTAGTTAAGCTCGCGTTCGTTGCCCGTATAATTATCACTCACGACATTCTTTTTGTACGCTACTATGCAGAATGAAGATTCGTGAATGCAGACTGGCAGGAATCTGGGACTTTGGGTTCATTGACCCGTATTCGTATCATCAAAACACAGTAGAAAGGTTCAACAAGGATACACCGGATGATTTGCTAAGGTTTTTGAAGCGACAAAGTACCAAAAAAGAAATACTTTGGCCCTACGGATTCAAGTGAGTGTTACTGTCTTGTAGACATTCCATTTTGCTTACCTGATGTTAAGTGTAATTGATGAGTATGCATGACTGCGTATGTACACGTGCGCAGCGGCCACTTCATATTGTTCATCATTAGAATCGATAAAGGACAAGTTGAAGTCTGGGACTCGTTAACCTGGGACGCTGACACATGGAAGACCGCGCGTCAGATGCTTCAAAAGTATATATATATCGGCCTCTTTCGTTCATCGGCCTCTTTTTCGTTCATTCCCTGATATCAAGTAAGTAATAATTAACTCTTTTATTCATTTTTCTTTTGTCGCCCAGGGTTTGGCAAATGTTCATCAAGGAAGAACCCGGTACATGGGCAGACATTCTCCACTTTCAGATTAACAAAGTAAGTAGTACTACGTACCCTGATTTAAATACCATTACCATTCTCTTGATTATTATTAATTTGACTGAATTATGTTTCTCGTATATAGAAAATCCCGCAACAACCACAGGGAACTGATTATTGTGGATACTACGTTTGCGAGTTCATTCATAGGACGATCAATGAGAAATCCCGTACTAGGAGAAATCTAGAGGTACGTAACCGGATCTTCACAACTTTATTTATGTTGCCATTAATTATGTTTAGTTTTATTCATAACTTAATTTTTTTCATCTACTTCTTTTCAAGATGGCACGAAAGCGGGCGCAGCTCAAACCAATCGACCGTTGCAAGGCTATTGCAGAGGAATTGGCAGGATTTCTTCTCACGCAAGTCATAGCAGAAGACGGAGAATTTTTCCATCCTATGAAACAATTGTAGCCAGCTCCCTTCTCCATGAAAGTATACAGCTATTCAAAACGAACTTCAGATTATGTAATTCTCGGTCGATTACTTCGTGTTACATGTATATATATATGTACTTTTATTTGGTGCATCAACATTTAACCGCAAACACGGAATCGGAAACACTTAACCGCAAACACGGAATCGGTGTTTCCGGATACGTATTTCCGATTACGTGTTTTCTGAAAATATGTATTGCCTTCTTTAGAAACGGAAACACATAAACGGAAACCCTGAAAATACGGAACACGCCCTAAACCCTAAACCCTAAATACGGAATTGGAAACCCTGAAAAAAAAAGAAAAAAAAAAGAGAAAAAAAAAAGCTTTAGGACCGGTTGGTGTTACCAACCGGTTCTAAAGGTCCTCCGCCTGCGCGCGCTCTTCGGCGCCCACGTGGAGGCCTTTAGAACCGGTTGGTGACTGACCGGTTCTAAAGGGGGGGCCTTTAGTCCCGGATACTTAGCACCGGTTTTGTATCCGAGTCCAAAGGCCCTTACAAACCGGTGCTACTGGCCTGTTCTCCACCAGTGTCATGTCGCCCCCGGATGACTTAACATCACATATAATCCATGAAGTGAAATATACTATAGTATAAATAAAATAAATAGTGTTAACTATACTTGAAACTGGCTTCTCGTTCACAAACTACGTTCAATTCTAGCCCCCAGAAAGATCCTCTTGAATTATTGGTCGTCTTTCAATATTGTACATCATGTACTGTTAGGAAGTACGTAGTACAAGTATAACTGTAGGCCTATGCCCTTGAGGTTTATTGTCTCTCGAGACTGACAGTTACTGGAGTACATCGATTGTTAAACTAAGTAAATTTGGCCTTATAGTATTATACTGATAGGACCACCCACAAAGTAAGATTATCCACTCCTTGCTCGCTGATTCCCGGTTGGTGCTCCTTCGTGGACTCAACTGTCGTGTACTAGTACATTAACTTCATATTACTAGAAAGTTTCATTAACCCCATCCTTATCGGGAGACCGAGGGAGGCACCGTTAAGCTGCCCATTCTTGTCATACGAATTCGAAAATTGTTAGCGGCAACCAATTGTCTAGTTGCTTGAAAACAATTGTCTGGTTGGTACATTTGTAGAAGTTATTTGAATAAAATTTATTATTTTGATGCATGTTGTCCTCTCCGTTGCATCATACTTGACAACTCCTTATTTCCCACTATAAAATAAGGTTCAAATTACCTACTGGCTAGTTGAGAAAAGTCCAACCCAAGCTGTCATGTACGTAATAGAGGCGTATAGTACATGTTGCTTTTTAAAGCCACATTGCCAACTACTACAATACTACAATAGATTAAACATAATGGCCAATTGGCTGCCTTATCGTCATAGTTTGGCTAATCTGCCCTTACTTATTTGTGTAGTTGAAATTTCAAACTTTCATTATCTCATAATTAAAAAGTCAGCACACTAGAGGCCCACAAGAGACATGATTCAATACTAGTTTTGCCCGGTAGAGATGCTGAAGTTTGGATTTAACCAGGATTGTGCACTCCATTCATTAGACAATCAATTTGAAAATACATTAAGCATAATAGCGAGCATCTCGAAGGGATTATTGGTAATTTATGTTTAAAACAGGGCCGCACATCCACGACTTCCAGATGTATGGTCCTGGGAGCCGGTTGCCCTATGGTCGTGCTGCACTGTACGTCTAGGTCTCCGCCTCGGAGTCGGCTCCCCCCCTTTCGCTGGAGCTCCACTGTACATATTATAAAAGATGATACTTGATGATATGTTACTTCTAGATGTACCTTTAAGCTTATCTTCTTTGCAGCTTTCCCCACATATGAGTGGCTTTTCTTATCCGGGTCCTTCTGAATCAGACTCCCTCTCAGACACGTCCATGCAAGTCTTAAGCCATCAGGAGATTTTCTCCTTCAGTGGGGATTACGACAAAAAAATGGCCTCGGAATCATACTTGTTGTTTCTTGCTAGAGCTTGCATGTCGGATAATACATCACATATAATCCATGAAGTGAAATATACTGCAGTACAAACAAAATCAAATCATGCTAACTATTCTTGAAACTGGCTTCTACTTTCACAAACCACATTAAATTTTAGCTCCTAGAAAGATCCTATGGAATGAGTGGTCATCTCTCAGTATGGTACAATATGTACTGTTGGGAAGTAGTACAAGTATAATTGTAGGCCCTCAAGGTTTAGTTTTTCTTGTCCCTGACAGTTAAAAGAGTACACTAGTTGTTAAACTAAGGTAATTTGGCTTTATAGTAGTTTATTGATTGGCCCATTTGCAGAGTAAAATTATTCACTCCATTTGCGCTGATTCCCGGTTGGAGCTCCTTCGTGAACTCGACTCTCGTGTACTAGTATGTTAACTTTATGTTATTAGAACATTTAATCAACTCCATCATTAGCTGGAATCCGATCGCCACACCAACTAAGCTTGCAATTCATTCCATATGAATTCACAAATAGTTAGTCGTGACAAATCGTCAAGTTGCTTGAACCAATTGTCTAGTTGGTACATTTTGTAGAAGTTCTCTCTATTGCATCAGAGTTAACTACTCCCTATGTATGACAATAAAATAAGGTTCGAACTACCATCTTGCTAGCTGAGAAAAGTACAACCCAATTTGTCATGTTCATAATAGAGGTCTATAGTACATGTTCCTTTTTAAGCCATGTTGCCAACTACTAATACTAGAATAGGTTAAACATAATGTCCAACTAGCATTGGTAGAAAAAAGGCCTTTAGTCCCGGTTCGCAAAGGCCAATAGTCCCGGCCGCGCAACCGGGACTAAATATGCGCGACTAAAGGCCCCCCCTTTAGTCGCGCCGCTTACGGACCGGGACTAAAGGCCCGCCACGTGGGCAGTTGGCGTGCGCCGGAGGCGGGAGGACCTTTAGTCCCGGTTTTTGACACGAACCGGGACTACTGTCTATTTCGTTATTTCTTTAATTCATTTGGGTTTCTAGTTATTTTTCACTCCAATTTTTCACTCCCTTTTTTTCACTCCAATTTTTCACTCCCTTTTTTTCAGAATTTTTATTATTTGCTTAGTGTCTAACTACAATTATCTCTATTCAAACTACTTACTCGTGGTCAAACTTCCCACTCGGTCACTCATCCTCCCACTACTCTAGCACTAGCACGCTTAACTTCCGAGTTCCATCCCGTCCCACATCCAAGTGTTTCGCACGCATGTATGTGATACTAGTATCATATCAATCTATTAACATGTTGGTCGATGCCACATTTCTTTATTGTCTGAATTTCAAATAAATCTTTTAATAAACAAAAGTAATGATGTAATTAATAATTTTGAATAAATAAATAAACATTAACTTTTTAATTTGTATTATTTCTAAAAAATATTCAGAAAAATAAAACTAATTCATTTTAAAATCTTAAAAATACAAATAATATATCAAAATATTCAAAAAAATAAAACTAATTCATTTTAAAATCTTAAAAATACAAATAATATATCAAATAATTCAGAAAAATATAACTAATTCATTTTAAAATCGTAAAAATACAAATAATATATCAAATAATTCAGAAAAATAAAACTAATTCATTTTCCCCTTTCCTAAATTCAAAATAAAATCTAATAAAATTCATGAACCAATCCATATGAAATCTAAACCATATAAAATTTGCAGATCCATGTTTGGTCTATAATTTTGGACACAAGAACTGTTTTGGCAATGACTATCTGTGAGAATGATTTGAACCTAACTTTTAAAATACATAACCAAAATGGACAAACTAAAATGTTCTGGATAGATATTGAAAAGATATATCCATAGCACTTAGCCTCACATCAAGGTCAGCAACCAAATGAAAATACCATCCTTTTTAATAAAAGACCAGTAGGCTCTTCAATGATTTTTAGAATGAGTTCAAAAATGAATTTTGAAGTAAATCCAACTGGATGAGTTTGGTATTGACTAGATCTATGTTTTCCTGGCTTAGATTAATTTTTGGAGCTCTAGATTTATTTTTGGTGAACAGATATAGAAACAGTAGTTTTTCTGTTTTGTTTTCTTGATGTGTTTTTGTTTGTTTTGAAATGTGTGTTTGATCTTATCTTGTTTCCTAACTTGTATAGGGTGTTAGGACTTGATATTAGGTTGTTTGCTTGCAGAACATCTACCTTAGAAAGTGTGTGCATGATTGGAAACCCAAATAAAAATGGAACTAGCATTTGTTACTTTCTAGTTTTATTATTTTGGAATTGTGTGTGAGCTAGATCTTTGTGTGATTGCTTTAGTAAATTTTGTGGTATGTTTAACCCGTGATTTTATTTGAGCCATTACATAACATAGCGGTACATATATAAATCCATTACATAATATAGAAATAATATAGCTAGGAATTAATATAGAAATAATATAGGAATTAATAGATCCATTACATAATATATCCATTACATATATCGAATGCAACATAGCGGATGCGGTACACACAAACAACATCTACTCGAGTTCCGAAGAGTAGATGCGGAACAACTCGAAGGCAACATATGCATCTATTGCTGCATACTCGAGATTGATCCGGTCAAGTGGGTTCTTCCCCCAATAAAAGTGATTCTTCGAGGGGAAAGAAGTCTTCATGGTTTTGTAGTCGGGGTGGATGAAGGCAGTTGCCATACTAGCCATCCCGGTCTTGTGCCTGTACAGGTCATCGAAATGGATCAAGTCCTGAAGATCAATGTAGTGATCTTCAGGTATCTCAATACCCAATGTGCGCATGAACTTCTGCCGGTCATTTGTGATGTCAACGCTACAGAAGTCGTACCCTTTGTTGACAAGAAAATCAACAAGTTCTGGAGATTGCTTTGAACTACTGCAACAACAAAAAAGGAACACGTGTTAGATATTGTTGCAACACGTGTATTCTTTCCAATGCAACAACTTGTGAGAAATTTGGATGACGGCCACATCCCGTTGATTCGCCGTGTACTCCAGATCAAGCCCGAAAAACTTGTGGTGTTCATCGGCGGCTTCATAGCGATTGCTCAAACGGCGAAGAACAGCGGGGAGCCTCTCGCACATATTGGTATAGAGGACATGGATATTCTTGCCGCATGGTGTGGGCACATGGAGAACGTTCCAAACGGGAGAATCCATGGGTGGTGGTGTGTGGAGGAAGAAGAGAGAGGATCAAGAGAAGAGAAGAGTGGAAGAAGAACAGAGACCGCGCACTGTAGCAAATGGCCTTCTGCCTCTCGTTCGCGAAATAAAAACGCGCGGGAGGCGAGCAGTTTCGACCTTTAGTCGCGGGTGGCCAGGCCAGCCGGGACTAAAGGCCGGGATGCCAGCCGTTCGGACCTTTAGTCGCGGGTGGCCAGACCAACCGGAATTAATGCCCTCCGCGCGCTTCCCCAACCGCCATTCATGACATTTAGTCGCGGGTCGCCTCGCGAACCGCGACTAAAACGCATTTAGTCACGGTTCGTATTCTTTGGGGACTAATGGGGGCGTATGAAAGGCCTTTTTTCTACCAGTGTAGGTGCCTTAACATGATAGTTTTGTTTACTTGCCATTACTTATTTGTGTAGTTGAAATTTCAAACTTTCCTTAACTCATAATCGCAAAGTCAGCAAACTAGAGGCTTACAAGAGACATGATTCAATCCTAGTTTCTCATTGTAGAGATGTTGAAGTTTTTCTCAAACCAGGACTTGTGCATCCCCTTAATTACACAATCCAATTAAAAATACATAAAGAACATTAACGAGCACTTCAAGGACATTCTTGGTAATTTGTGTTTACGACCAGCCTGTACATCCACGCCGTCCAGATGTATAGGCTTGGGTGTCGGCTCCTCCCTTTCGGTCGTGCTCCACCGTACGCCTAAGTCTCTGTCTGGGAGCCGACCCCCCCCCCCCTCTCGGTGGTACTCCACTATACGTCTTATGAACGAGGACACTTGATGATCTGGTACTGCTTGATATACCTTGTAGGTTATCTTCTTTGGACCTTTTCCCACATCCACGTGGCTTTTTGTATCCGGGTCTTTCTGGATCGGACTCCCTCTCGGACGCGTCCATCCATGTCTTTAGCCGCCAGGAAGTTTTCTCCCTTAGCGGGAATCCGTAAAAAAAATGGCTTCCAACTCATGCCCCGTTGTTTTCTGGCAGAGTTTGCATATCAGATAATACATCACTTATAATCCGCGAAATGAAATATACTGCAGTATAAAATAAAATATAATAGTCCCAGCTATTCTTGAAGCTGGATTCTGCTTTCACAAACCACATTCAATTTAAACTCCCGGGAAGATCCTCTGGAATTGGTGGTCATCTCTCAATATTGTAGAGCATGTACTGTTAGGAAGTAGTACAAATATAACTATAGGCCTACGCCCTTGAGGTTTATTATCTCTCGACCCTAAGAGTTACATGAGTACAGCCATTGTTGAACTAAGGCAATTTAGCCTTATACTAGTATATTGATAGGAGGATTCACAAAGTAAATTATTCACTTCTTACGCGCTGATTCCCAGTTGGAGCTCCTCCGTGGACTCGACTGTCGTGTACTAGTACGTTAAATTTATGTTATTAGAAATATTCATTAACGCCATGCTTAGCGGGACGCACCCTCAAACTGCCCATTCTTGACATACGAATTCACAAATAGTTAGTCGTAACCAATTTTCTAGTTGCATGAAAACAATTGTCTAGTTGGTACATTTTTTAGAAGTTATTTGAATTAAATTATTATGTTGATGCTTATACGTCCTCTTCGTTGCATCAGAGTTATCCACTCCTTATTTATGACTATAAAATAAGGTTCACCCTACCATTTTGCTAGTTGAGAAAAGTACAACCCAAGTTGTCATGTACGTAATAGAGGTGCATAGTACATGTTGGTTTTTTCAGCCATATTGGCAACTACTACAATAGGTTTAAAGATAATGGCCAACTGGGTAACTTAACATGATAGTTTGGTTCATCTGCCCCTACCTATTTGTGTAGTTGAGATTTCATACCTCCGTTAACTCATAATCGTCAAGTCATCAGACTGGAGGCCTACAAGCACTTGTGGAGAATAGGAAATTAGCCCCGGTTGGGAAGGGCCATATGCCCCGGCTTTCCAACTGGGTTTGCCAAACCCGGGCTAAAGGCCCCCTTATGCCCCGGTGGGCTTACCAACCGGGGTAAAACGCGTGCACACGTGGGCTCTGCTCAATGAGCAGGCCGGCGCCCTTTTACCCCGGTTGGTAACACAAACGGGGCAAAAGGTTCTCTATTTTTTTGTTCTCTGCAGTAGATTAGAAATTCTATTTTCTTTTCTGTTTTCCTGTTCTCTGCACCAAACATTTATAGTAACAAAGATGAAAAATTATCGAACAAAAACACCGATGAAAACGAACAATAACATAAACATATAGTCTGCCACGAATACAGATATTGTTCGACACGATGACATAATTAAACATAGTTCGAGACAACCATAGTACGACATATACATAGAGCGACATAAGTATAGAGCGACACAAACATACTACGCCTCGGCGTCGGAGGCTGACTTGCCCGCACTAGACTCGCCGGAGTTAGACTTCTCAGCCTCGGAAGCGGAGCTGCTGTCAGACGAGCTATCCTGGCAACAAGGGGGGCGGACTTAGGTCTCGTAGAAGATCTTCACCTCCAGCACGTTTTCCTCCGTGTAGTCGTTGATGTACCTGAATGTGAGCATGTTGCCCGCATTTAGGTTGTACATGAGCGCGAACTGCCCCCACCCATGGCGCGGGTAGAGGTTACCGTCACGTCGCTGCAAGAACACGTGCACAGGCCTGTTGTCGCAGTCCTCCAACTAAAGGGCCCCTTACGCTCGAGGAGGATCGCTGATATCTTCTGTGGCAGACGAAGCCTGTTCCGCAGTGGGTGGAACAGGTGGACGTAAAACTCCGGTAGCCGGAGACCATCATCCTCCTCCTCCTCCTCCTCCTCCTCCTCCCCTTTCTCCACCGCAACCTCCTCCACCGTAGCAACAGCACCCCGCCGTTTACCGCGTGTTGACCCCTGTGCACCGCGTGTCCCCCCCCCCCCAGTGCAGCGCCACCACCATGTGTAGGCGATGTACGCGATCCATGTGGACGTGCACCACGTTGTACGGTTGTGATTTCTTTGACGGGGACGGCGCCGCTCTCAACGGTTACACGCGAACGGCGTCGGGGAGCTCTCGCCATGGCTACAAATATGTGTAACATCATAAGTCGCAACAATTGCATAAAATCTCTAATCAAAATATAGCTAATAGCTAATAGAATACAATTGCATAAACATCTCTAAGTATAAAACTAAAATTCTCTTTAAGTCCAAAAACCTAAAAAGAAATCTCTAAGTCTAAACCTTAATTTTTTTCTAAGTCCAAGTCTCTAAGTCTAAAACCTAAATCTCTAACTAACTAAATCTCTAAGTCAAAAAAAATAAAAAGAAAAATCTCTAAGTCTAAATCCTAAATCTCTAACTAACTAAATCTCTAAGTCTAAAAACTAAATCTCTAAGTGAACTAATTAACTAACACTAATTAATGCTAAACTAACAATAGAATTAAACTAAATAACAAAAAAAAAATTGTGCAGGGATTGAGGCCACGGCGGAGAGGTGGGGCGACCTCACCTCGAGGAGGAGGGCACGACGGCGAGGAGGAGGCCGGGAGCGGGAGGAGGCGCGAGGAGGCCGACGACAAGGAGGAGGGCGCGGGCGGAGGCCTCCATGCGCGGAAGGAGGGCATGGACGGAGGAGCATGGGCGCGGGCGCAGTCGTAGAGAAGGCGGGGAGCGGCGGCGAGGATCCCGGCGGCGGCGAAATCGGGCAGCCTCACGGCTTCGCTCTGGATTTCAGCGCCTCCGTAATATAGCAGAACTGCTCCGCCCCGGGATATATAGGTGGGGGCCTTTTGCCCAGGTTGGTAGCACGAACCGGGGAAAAAGGGGGAGGCGAGCGATCGTGCGCCTGCGCACCATCCCCCTTTTGCCCCGGTTCGGGTTACTGATGACTCCCAATTGCAGGAGATCAATTGTAGTACCTTTCGATAAGTATTTGAGTGTCGAACCCACGAGGAGCTGAAGGTAAGCTATCTATTCTCTAAAGCCCTATAACCCTCTTATATGGTTGTTTATGCGAAGCAATAAGTTTGACTAAAAGGAACTAACTAATTAAAAGCAAGTTTCTAAGCAAGTTTCACAAGTAGCAAGCAGCAAATATCTCAAGTATATTAAGGGAGCAAATGTTCTAGCAATAGGTGTTTCGTTTGTGTGGTTGTCACAATTAGTGAAGCACATGTTTTAGTCTTAGTTGTTTCTTCTAGGAAGGAGCCATGAATAGGTATAGTAAAGTAAATGATCTACAACCCCTTATGATGGATCATGTGGCCAAGTAAATGACTGCACAAGATTGATTAAGACATGAAGTCCCACCATAGCCTTACGTTCTAAGGTCTCAGGTTACTTGTGGCTCGATCTCAGGTTACTGTCACTCCCAAGTCACCACCACTCCATTATTCTACCGGTGATCACCTTACATGCATTCCCCAACATATGCGTGCACTCATATATTGTACATAAAGACAATCATAGAAGATAACAAACTTGTATGCAACCAATCAACGAACTATTTCACCATTGCCAAGAACAATTCACTACTCAACCATAGATGGGGAGACACAATACATCAAGAGAATATAGTATTGCATCATAAATCGTGTTTCCCAAGAGATTACAGTGGAGAGATGGAGCTGATCTTGCTGTAGATGTTGATGATGAACATGCCGGAGGGTGTGGAGCCCTCCGGGGGTGATCGCGGCGGCGTTTCCCCCCTCCGATCTGCTCCGGCGGCAGCCTTCTGTCTCTCTGTTTCGTGGTTTCGTCTCTCGGCGCCGGCTCCTCCTCGAAAAGGCCAGGGGACCCTTTATATAGTCGTAGGTCACGAGACACTCGGGAGAAGAAAGATCGACGGCATCGGAGCCACGGGGGCAAAAAGGGGGCCCCACACGCGGCCAAGGAATCTGGCCGCGTGGAGGGTCCTCTTTTCCACCTGGTTGGCCTTTTGGCCCTCTACTTTGGCTCATGGTCTTCGTCTCAAAAATTCTGAACCGTGCTCTTTGGCCTTGCCCTTTTTGGAGTCCCGAAGCTCCCGGAAAGTCTGAAACACTAAAAAGTACGTTTTCTGGAAAAACAGCGTTAGAACCAAAAGAAGGGGGATTTTTTAGAAAATCCCCCAAATAATTATAAAACATGAATATAAGTTGCTAATATGTAGCAAAAACAAGTAATAAAATGCAAAGTTCATGTATGCATTTTACATGCATCAACATCCCCAAGCTTAACCCATACTCGTCCTCGAGTATGAAGGTGATAAAACTAACATGGACTTTGCATTTTAAAACAATCATGGAATATCAAAGAAGATTATTCATGCTACATATAATCAAATGATTCATAATGTAGATGAGTAGCAACATACAATTCATGTTATAAGAAATATCAAATATGCAAGCAAAGATTCTTCATGAAAGTTTACAAAGTGTATAATGAAATAAAAGCACTATGAACCAAATGCATACACAAAATGAAAAATAAAATCCTATATTGGTCAATCAATAGTATAATGGAAAATAAAAAATATGGTGGACACTTTGGAGAAAATTGAACCATAACTTTGCTGCTCCTTCTGACATCATCAAGTACATGAACTTGGCTTGAAGATTTTCTGATGCATTGCGAATCGACATAGCCATCTCATAACTGCTCAACCATGTTTCTGGATCCATAGTCGGCTCGTAATTCACAACTTTACCCGGTTCTTTGAACTTATCCGGGTAAGGCTCAGCTCTGATGTTATCCGACAGACACTTAGGCCCAGCGAGATTAATCGGAACTGGTCTCACCCGGGAAACATGTGATCCTGCGGGAGGTGCAGCTGGACACGGTACGGCTGGTGGCCCATGCACCGCAGACCCAGCCACGGCCCTCCTGGCTCTGGATCTGTCCACGATAGCTTGTGCTGCTGATGCTGCTGGTACTGCCTGAACGCGGGGAGGAGGCGACATTTGCTGCTGCTCTTCCCTCCGCCGCGCTGAACTCGTCTGGATATTGCCGGTATTGCCTCGTTGCTGGCTGATATATGGTGTCCCATGCATTCCACTTCTGTGATCCGGTTAATTAACTTGTTGCGCTACCGCAGTGCGCAATAGATCTATCGCCCGCCGGGTCTCCTCTGCGTGGGGTGACTCTCTCACGGGGATTTGATTCCATGCGAGCGTTGCTGCGTACACATTATCCATGGGATTGTTGTAATGACCTGCTGGTGTGCGAAATCGCGATGGTGGCGGTGGTGGTACTGTATTGCCGGCAGCGACTCCAGTCTGCAATGTGGGTAACCCGGCTTGTAAGTTTGCCGGCTGTGCTCCTCCAGTTGCAGGTTGTTGTACGGTTCCTTGGTTTGCTGCCGGAATCGGTTGATCCTGAGGTGTGATAAATAGGTTGGTCGGGTTTATAACTCGACCCGTTGCTGGTAACATAGTTTGGTGCCTTTGATGCACCCTGGTTGTCTCTTCTCGGAGCCGGGTTTCCAACGCATCCAGCTCACGTTGGCGGGTGGCCATCCCATGCCTTTCTGCTTCTACTTGCCTTCTCTGTTGCTCCAACGCACGGCGGGCTACGTCCAGATCTCTGACACGTTCCGCCGCGTTTTCCGGAGTAATAACTGTAGCTAGAACGGTTGGATCCAGAATCAAGTTGTTGTTGAATAGGGCCGGGTGTTGCGGGTTCGAAGGACCCGTCCCTGGCGTCCGGTTTGCCAGATATCCGAACATGTTTGCCTGCAGCTCGCTGTCCGCCGCGTGGCTGGTTACCGATGCCGATTCTCCGTCAACTCGGGTGAGAACCGGGTTTCCGTCAACCGGACCTTGCTGCTGGGCCACTGCTGGTGCTGTTCTGACTGTGGCCGCGGCCACGTTCCCCTGATTAAGATTGATCGCCGGGGCCGTGTAAACGGCAACCTGGCGCGTAATGCTTGGCGCAGATTCGTACTCTTCCTCTTCGATGCTATTTTCCTCGTACCGGTTCTCCAGCAGATGCAGGATGGACTCGGTATCATCTTCTCTCATGACCCGGCCACGCGGGGTCCATGCCGGCTCCTCCGGCTGTTCCCTCTTCGTGGGGGGCTCTTCTGTCGGATCTACCGTCCCGACCGATTCTTCCCCATCTGATTGAACGTGGGTAGCTTCCCCTGACACAGAATCAAATCCGAAATCGTCAGGGATTGAACCGGACGTACGTACCATGCCGATGAAGACGTTGATCTGGCCGATTGTCACGACAGATCCGGATTTGAGCAGATCCGACTCTGGCCCCCAGCCGGAATCGTCCACCATCTTCTCTCCTTCGTTGTCGGTGTAGATCTCGCCGATGACAAGGTTCTCCATGTTCTTCCACCTTCTCCCATGATGTAAACACCCTTGGACATAGGCCCCACGGTGGGCGCCAACTGTCGTGGGATAATCACTGCAGACGTTACCGGGGGTAACTTATCTTGGGGCAATTCGACTCTGGTGTTTGGGAGAGGGTTTAGCTCAAGGGAAAACATGATGATATGCGATCTGGTAGCCGGCAATCAAGTCGCCGAGTCTCCGATCTAGATATATTAACTCAACTCTCGTATTACACTGGATACTCGATACCTAGCGATATTGCTCAAACTCTTGGATCTCTCTCTCGTCTAACCCTAGGGGCCGGCTTATATAATATCCGGAACCCTTGGCCTACTCTCCAAGGCGCACTCTGAATCCTACCCGGACACTGCTTAGAAACCCTAAACTTCCTTATCGGAACCCACAATCCGGGTTACGAGGCCTACGTTCTTGGGCCTTCTAGAAACTCCTTTATCTTAAGCTGAGTCTTGCGCAGCGTCCTTTGGGCCGAGTTACTCCTTGGCGTTGGCCTACCGGGTTATCATCCCTCCATCATTCGTGGTACCACCATGGTCCATGATGAAGGATCGTCATCCTCGTCCAATGGCCAAGAAGAGGAAGGCAAAATCGGAAATTTTTGGTGATCCATTGATATGTTCCTTGAAGGAGCCTGAAACCCTAGCGATCGGATGGGAGAGCTCAGGATTTTGGCCGCTTCCCGTTGCATCTGACGCTTTTTCAAGTTTTTTGATCTGCCGCCTTACCTTGATGGCGAAGGAGTGCGGCAAAGGTATCGCCATGACCTTGATCCAGAGTCCTCTACTGACCGCGCACTGTCCGCGTCGTCCTCTGAATCTTCTTGGGAGAGAGCCCAGAAGCGGCCTCCCGGCTGCTCGCCGAGATCGCCATGGAGGGAGTCGCCCCTCATGTCGCCCCCGGATGACTTAACATCACATATAATCCATGAAGTGAAATATACTATAGTATAAATAAAATAAATAGTGTTAACTATACTTGAAACTGGCTTCTCATTCACAAACTACGTTCAATTCTAGCCCCCAGAAAGATACTCTTGAATTATTGGTCGTCTTTCAATATTGTACATCATGTACTGTTAGGAAGTAGTACAAGTATAACTGTAGGCCTATGCCCTTGAGGTTTATTGTCTCTCGAGACTGACAGTTACTGGAGTACATCGATTGTTAAACTAAGTAAATTTGGCCTTATAGTATTATACTGATAGGACCAGCCACAAAGTAAGATTATCCACTCCTTGCTCGCTGATTCCCGGTTGGTGCTCCTTCGTGGACTCAACTGTCGTGTACTAGTACATTAACTTCATATTACTAGAAAGTTTCATTAACCCCATCCTTATCGGGAGACCGAGGGAGGCACCATTAAGCTGCCCATTCTTGTCATACGAATTCGAAAATTGTTAGCGGCAACCAATTGTCTAGTTGCTTGAAAACAATTGTCTGGTTGGTACATTTGTAGAAGTTGTTTGAATAAAATTTATTATTTTGATGCGTGTTGTCCTCTCCGTTGCATCATACTTGACAACTCCTTATTTCCCACTATAAAATAAGGTTCAAATTACCTACTTGCTAGTTGAGAAAAGTCCAACCCAAGCTGTCATGTACGTAATAGAGGCGTATAGTACATGTTGCTTTTTAAAGCCACATTGCCAACTACTACAATACTACAATAGATTAAACATAATGGCCAATTGGCTGCCTTATCGTCATAGTTTGGCTAATCTGCCCTTACTTATTTGTGTAGTTGAAATTTCAAACTTTCATTATCTCATAATTAAAAAGTCAGCACACTAGAGGCCCACAAGAGACATGATTCAATACTAGTTTTGCCCGGTAGAGATGCTGAAGTTTGGATTTAACCAGGATTGTGCACTCCATTCATTAGACAATCAATTTGAAAATACATTAAGGATAATAGCGAGCATCTCGAAGGGATTATTGGTAATTTATGTTTAAAACCGGGCCGCACATCCACGACTTCCAGATGTATGGTCCTGGGAGCCGGTTCCCCTATGGTCGTGCTGCACTGTACGTCTAGGTCTCCGCCTCGGAGTCGGCTCCCCCCCTTTCGCTGGAGCTCCACTGTACATATTATAAAAGAGGATACTTGATGATATGTTACTTCTAGATGTACCTTTAAGCTTATCTTCTTTGCAGCTTTCCCCACATATGAGTGGCTTTTCTTATCCGGGTCCTTCTGAATCAGACTCCCTCTCAGACACGTCCATGCAAGTCTTAAGCCATCAGGAGATTTTCTCTTTCAGTGGGGATTCCGACAAAAAAATGGCCTCGGAATCATACTTGTTGTTTCTGGCTAGAGCTTGCATGTCGGATAAGACATCACATATAATCCATGAAGTGAAATATACTGCAGTACAAACAAAATCAAATCATGCTAACTATTCTAGAAACTGGCTTCTACTTTCACAAACCACATTAAATTTTAGCTCGTAGAAAGATCCTATGGAATGAGTGGTCATCTCTCAGTATGGTACAATATGTACTGTTGGGAAGTAGTACAAGTATAATTGTAGGCCCTCAAGGTTTAGTTTTTCTTGTCCCTGACAGTTAAAAGAGTACACTAGTTGCTAAACTAAGGTAATTTGGCTTTATAGTAGTTTATTGATAGGCCCATTTGCAGAGTAAAATTATTCACTCCATTTGCGTTGATTCCCGGTTGGAGCTCCTTCGTGAACTCGACTCTCGTGTACTAGTATGTTAACTTTATGTTATTAGAACATTTAATCAACTCCATCATTAGCTGGAATCCGATCGCCACACCAACTAAGCTCGCAATTCATTCCATATGAATTCACAAATAGTTAGTCGTGACAAATCGTCTAGTTGCTTGAACCAATTGTCTAGTTGGTACATTTTGTAGAAGTTCTCTCTATTGCATCAGAGTTAACTACTCCCTATTTATGACAATAAAATAAGGTTCAAACTACCATCTTGCTAGCTGAGAAAAGTACAACCCAATTTGTCATGTTCATAATAGAGGTCTATAGTACATGTTCCTTTTTAAGCCATGTTGCCAACTACTAATACTAGAATAGGTTAAACATAATGTCCAACTAGCATTGGTAGAAAAAACGCCTTTAGTCCCGGTTCGCAAAGGCCAATAGTCCCGGCCGCGCAACCGGGACTAAATATGCGCGACTAAAGGCCCCCCCTTTAGTCGCGCCGCTTACGGACCGGGACTAAAGGCCCGCCACGTGGGCAGTTGGCGTGCGCCGGAGGCGGGAGGACCTTTAGTCCCGGTTTTTGACACGAACCGGGACTACTGTCTATTTCGTTATTTCTTTAATTCATTTGGGTTTCTAGTTATTTTTCACTCCAATTTTTCACTCCCTTTTTTTCACTCCCTTTTTTTCAGAATTTTTATTATTTGCTTAGTGTCTAACTACAATTATCTCTAGTCAAATTACTTACTCGTGGTCAAACTTCCCGCTCGGTCACTCATCCTCCCACTACTCTACCACTAGCACGCTTAACTTCCGAGTTCCATCCCGTCCCGCATCCAAGTGTTTCGCACGCATGTATGTGATACTAGTATCATATCAATCTATTAACATGTTGGTCGATGCCACATTTCTTTATTGTCTGAATTTCAAATAAATCTTTTAATAAACAAAAGTAATGATGTAATTAATAATTTTGAATAAATAAATAAACATTAACTTTTTAATTTGTATTATTTCTAAAAAATATTCAGAAAAATAAAACTAATTCATTTTAAAATCTTAAAAATACAAATAATATATCAAAATATTCAAAAAAATAAAAATAATTCATTTTAAAATCTTAAAAATACAAATAATATATCAAATAATTCAGAAAAGTATAACTAATTCATTTTAAAATCGTAAAAATACAAATAATATATCAAATAATTCAGAAAAATAAAACTAATTCATTTTCCCCTTTCCTAAATTCAAAATAAAATCTGATAAAATTCATGAACCAATCCATATGAAATCTAAACCATATAAAATTTGCAGATCCATGTTTGGTCTATAATTTTGGACACAAGAACTGTTTTGGCAATGACTATCTGTGAGAATGATTTGAACCTAACTTTTAAAATACATAACCAAAATGGACAAACTAAAATGTTCTGGAGAGATATTGAAAAGATCTATCCATAGCACCTAGCCTCACATCAAGGTCAGCAACCAAATGAAAATACCATCCTTTTTAATAAAAGACCAGTAGGCTCTTCTATGATTTTTAGAATGAGTTCAAAAATGAATTTTGAAGTAAATCCAACTGGATGAGTTTGGTATTGACTAGATCTATGTTTTCCTGGCTTAGATTAATTTTTGGAGCTCTAGATTTATTTTTGGTGAACAGATATAGAAACAGTAGTTTTTCTGTTTTGTTTTCTTGATGTGTTTTTGTTTGTTTTGAAATGTGTGTTTGATCTTATCTTGTTTCCTAACTTGTATAGGGTGTTAGGACTTGATATTAGGTTGTTTGCTTGCAGAGCATATACCTTAGAAAGTGTGTGCATGATTGGAAACCCAAATAAAAATGGAACTAGCATTTGTTACTTTCTAGTTTTATTATTTTGCAATTGTGTGTGAGCTAGATCTTTGTGTGATTGCTTTAGTAAATTTTGTGGTATGTTTAACCCGTGATTTTATTTGAGCCATTACATAACATAGCGGTACATATATAAATCCATTACATAATATAGAAATAATATAGCTAGGAATTAATATAGAAATAATATAGGAATTAATAGATCCATTACATAATATATCCATTACATATATCGAATGCAACATAGCGGATGCGGTACACACAAACAACATCTACTCGAGTTCCGAAGTGTAGATGCGGAACAACTCGAAGGCAACATATGCATCTATTGCTGCATACTCGAGATTGATCCGGTCAAGTGGGTTCTTCCCCCAATAAAAGTGATTCTTCGAGGGGAAAGAAGTCTTCATGGTTTTGTAGTCGGGGTGGATGAAGGCAGTTGCCATACTAGCCATCCCGGTCTTGTGCCCGTACAGGTCATCGAAATGGATCAAGTCCTGAAGATCAATGTAGTGATCTTCAGGTATCTCAATACCCAATGTGCGCATGAACTTCTGCCGGTCATTTGTGATGTCAACGCTACAGAAGTCGTACCCTTTGTTGACAAGAAAATCAACAAGTTCTGGAGATTGCTTTGAACTACTGCAACAACAAAAATGGAACACGTGTTAGATATTGTTGCAACACGTGTATTCTTTCCAATGCAACAACAAAAATGGAACAAAATTTTCCTATGCAACAACAACAAATAGAAAATGCCATATTGCTACCCTATGCAATTTTCCTCTCTACAATTGCTACCCTATGCAATTTTCCTCTCTACAATTTTCCTCTCTACAATTGTTGCAACAAGTGATACTATTCCTATCAACATGACAACACAATTTTCCTCTCTACAATTGCTACCCTATGCAATTTTCCTCTCTACAATTGCAACAAGTGATACTATTGCTATCAACATGACAACACAATATTCCTCTCTCCAATTGCTACCCTATGCAATTTTCCTCTCTACAATTGCAACAAGTGATACTATTGCTATCAACATGACAACATACACAATTTTCCTACAAGAGAGATCGTGTGCGTACCTTGCCCATTGGAAGACAAGCACGGTATCCTCGTGAGAAATTTGGATGACGGCCACATCCCGTTGATTCGCCGTGTACTCCAGATCAAGCCCGAAGAACTTGTGGTGTTCATCGGCGGCTTCATAGCGATTGCTCAAACGGCGAAGAACAACGGGGAGCCTCTCGCACATATTGGTATAGAGGTCATGGATATTCTTGCCGCATGGTGTGGGCACATGGAGAACGTTCCAAACGGGAGAATCCATGGGTGGTGGTGTGTGGAGGAAGAAGAGAGAGGATCAAGAGAAGAGAAGAGTGGAAGAAGAACAGAGACCGCGCACTGTAGCAAATGGACTTCTGCCTCTCGTTCGCGAAATAAAAACGCGCGGGAGGCGAGCAGTTTCGACCTTTAGTCGCGGGTGGCCAGGCCAGCCGGGACTAAATGCCGGGATGCCAGCCGTTCGGACCTTTAGTCGCGGGTGGCCAGGCCAACCGGAATTAATGCCCTCCGCGCGCTTCCCCAACTGCCATTCATGACATTTATTCGCGGGTCGCCTCGCGAACCGCGACTAAAACGCATTTAGTCACGGTTCGTATTCTTTGGGGACTAATGGGGGCGTATGAAAGGCCTTTTTTTCTACCAGTGTAGGTGCCTTAACATGATAGTTTTGTTTACTTGCCATTACTTATTTGTGTAGTTGAAATTTCAAACTTTCCTTAACTCATAATCGCAAAGTCAGCAAACTGGAGGCTTACAAGAGACATGATTCAATCCTAGTTTCTCATTGTAGAGATGTTGAAGTTTTTCTCAAACCAGGACTTGTGCATCCCCTTAATTACACAATCCAATTAAAAATACATAAAGAACATTAACGAGCACTTCGGTCGTGCTCCTCCCTTTCGGTCGTGCTCCACCGTACGCCTAAGTCTCTGTCTGGGAGCCGACCCCCCCCCCCCTCTCGGTGGTACTCCACTATACGTCTTATGAACGAGGACACTTGATGATCTGGTACTGCTTGATATACCTTGTAGGTTATCTTCTTTGGACCTTTTCCCACATCCACGTGGCTTTTTGTATCCGGGTCTTTCTGGATCGGACTCCCTCTCGGACGCGTCCATCCATGTCTTTAGCCGCCAGGAAGTTTTCTCCTTTAGCGGGAATCCGTCAAAAAATGGCTTCCAACTCATGCCCCGTTGTTTTCTGGCAGAGTTTGCATATCAGATAATACATCACTTATAATCCGCGAAATGAAATATACTGCAGTATAAAATAAAATATAATAGTCCCAGCTATTCTTGAAGCTGGATTCTGCTTTCACAAACCACATTCAATTTAAACTCCCGGGAAGATCCTGTCGCACCCTGATTTCTAGGGGATACTCACCGTACGAACTGGATAGCAGATGCTTGGATTATGGGGCATAACTGCTCCCACGTCCCAGCTTCCTGGTAGGCCTGCGCTTATGCGCGACAACACAAGCCCTGCTATTCCATCGTCGATGTAAACTATCCACTAGAGACCAAAGGCACTTCCGTCGACGTACTTCAAACCATACACACATGGTACGTCAACGGCGTTTAACAAGTGATACCACAACAGATCTCTACGACACAAAAGATTGAAATAAATTGCAAATGGCTCTCATTAGAGCAGAGATAGCAAATACAATCATTCAGAGGGCACATGCCCCAACAATACATCATTACAATACAGCGGAAGCATTCAACATGTCTGAGTACAGACAAGAACCAAATAGGCCTAAGAGGCCGGAAACGAAAAAAACGGAGCCCATCCACGAAGTCTCGGATCCTGCCCGGGTCCGCTATCTACTCGTCAGCAGTCTCGTCATGATCCACGTAGTAGCCACCATGTAGATCCTCGGGAACGTAGGTCTGCGGAAACCACAGCCCCAAAGGGGTCAGTACATAAACGTACTGGCAAGCAAGACTCACAGTTCACCAAAGTGTAACCCGTCAACACCAAGCACAGATGCCTTGGGTTCAACGGAAGGAAGGGGAATATAAAAGATGCTGCAACTGGCTGCACTAACCAACTACAGAGATTCTATTACTCCCAACTATCAGAAAGGGGATAAGATCGAGTAATAGTAACCCACTGAAAGATAACTTCAAACAAACCCATCCTGGATCTCGCCCCTTATCCGAAGAAGCAATCCGAGGATAACTCACACCGTAGTATTAAAGATGAGTCAAGTTATGGTGTGAATAACCTATTACTAGTCAAGTTATTAATCATTGGGTGAAACATGATTGATCATTATGTTGAAGTTGTCCTGAGTACTTGTTAGCCAGTACTTTCACCAAGTAATCCATAACCGCGGAAAACACGGCTTCTCGAGAAGATTATCCCTGCAGGGTTGCACCAATTTAGCCGTACATTCATGAATATCCCGCCAGATGGAGCGGCCACTCCACCAAGCGGGACACTCAACACAATCCAACCCTTCTTCGCATCAAGCCCAAAGCACCTTGGGCGCACGGCTACTCGGGCCCAGAAGAAAATGGACCCTCATAGCACTCTAAGACCGTGTCCCCCTATATGCCGACTACGAAAGTTCCACCCGGGCGCCAAGGGCTCGCAAGATCATGCATGCAGCAAATGGAAATCCCAAACTAAATGAGGCGATTTGGACGAGATGCGAATCGGGTCAAACTGAGGGGGAGCCCATACTCCCCAAATGCGGGTAGTGCGCTCATCATGGATCAGTAGACAAGACCCTTTTCCTATTAGGGTCGACACTAGCAGGCCTCAAAACCACAAAGGGCCTCCTGCCGGTGCCTTATCATCAAATTTATTATTAAACAATAACAGTAGCATGATTGATTGATTGATTAAACATCGAGCCCCCAGAACATAACGGAGTAATAACAGAAAGTAACGGATAACAGACTCGAGCAAAACAACCTAAGCATGCTAGATAAGACTAAGGCAACAAGCAAGGGGTTTTAGGTATGGAGGTGAGGCAATATCAAGGTTAAGGGATTCATGTGATGGGTTCGTAACAGAAACAACTACTACTAAGGCTTAGCAGAAAAGAACAACGGAAAGTATCGGTAACCAATGTTGAAAGGAACACAGTGGTTCATGTGAGTGATAACTTGCCTGCAAAACCCAGTAGCCTGGTACTGAGCTAACTCCTTAGAAGGGGTGTCGTAAGTATCGTCGGTCTCAACGTCGTCGTATATCCGGGAAGAAGCAAACAAACAACGCAGAGGCAAACAATCAATAACATGGCGTAATGCACAAACATGGGGTGATGCATGTCATGTTAATAGATGCATCAAAGTAACCTACTTGACAAGTAACACAATTTAATTGGATCCATATGCAATGAGAATTGCATATGGATGCAAATGCTTTAGGTCGGAGCAATGATCTACATTTGATTAACAGGTGTAAGTAGTTAAACATGATGCATGCATGATGATAGCAACAAAATAACAACAAATAACGATGATAGATGCAAGGAAAAGAGGTTAAAACAAGTTAGGGAATTTATTATTAAGTTTGGAAATTTGGTTACTTAATGATGTTATACAAATAGGGGTTGTTTTCATCAAGTTAATTTGATCAAAACAAAATACAAAGTTGATATTTGAAAAGGTTATCAAATTTTAGTTGGATTACATGTTTCACATTTTGAAATTGGACTTAGGATTATTTAATTATGAATTAAACAATATTAACCAATTTTTAATTGAATTAAACAAGATTTAAATTGTTTAGGCAATTTTAATTATTCAAAACAGAAAACAAAAATTATATTTGCAAAGGTGAGATGAAATGGTATGGAAAACATATTTTATTTGCATTTATTGGATTAGTAAAGAATTAGTTATGGAATTTAAGAAATTGCATTTGAATTATTCAAAGTTGAAATTTAATTGCATTTGAAATTGTCAAAACAGTAAACAAATGGATTATTTGGATAGATGATTAAATTTGGAGCAATAAACATATAAAACTTTTATTCATTGGGTTTATAGTTTAAAAGTTATTAAAGATTTGGATTTAGTGTTTATTCTGCCATTTAAAAGTAATTGGAAAAATAAAACAGCAACGTGTTAAAATGTTTTGCACCGAACAGCATCCTAGCCGCAGCCTATGCCAGTGGGCCAAGGGGTGACTGTGCGCTTGCGTGGCGCGGGTGTGGGCTGCGCTGGCTGCCGCGGTCAATGACATGCGGGCCCGCGGGGGGGGGGTGGCGTTGAGGAAAAAATTGGGGAGGCAATTGCCTCCCCTGGGATTCGATCTCACGATCCCGGGCGAGCGCGCGAGGGAACAGGCCAGATGGGCTGCTCGTGTACTAGTGACAGATACGGGGTGCGTGCCGAGGTAAGGTTCAGTTATGCGCGAAAAGTTAACTGAACTTTGGGTTCAGTCTGTGCTCTCTGAATTTCCGACGGGAGGAGCAGAAGGCCGGCGGCCGCTGGTGTGCGCGCAAGGTGTGTGCGTGGGTGGTGAACGGTGCAGATGGGCGACGTGTGCGTGCACGAGTACGGAGTAGAGGGAAGCACAGCGGGGGAGAGGAGAAAAGAGGTGATCACCTCTGCTCCCTGTCGCTGTTCGCCGTCGAGGCCGAAACGGCGGAGTTTGCCGGAGATGGCGCGGCCTTCACGGCTGCTCCCAGCGGACGGCGAGGACGCGGCGAGGTTTGTGGACGCACCGCGCATCCATTCCCGGCCACGGATCCTCCTCGAGGTGACGGTGGTGGCCGGGGTGGAGCAACGCCTGACGGCGGAGACAGTGATGGTTCAGAGAGGTTCAGGTAAGGCTAGCAGAGAGGAGGGGAATGGCGCCGGCGCTAGGGTTAGAGGAGAGGGGGGTAGGCTCTAGGGTTAGGGCCTCGAGGTATGGTAGATATAGAGAAGAGGGGCTTGTACGGCATCGCATCCGGGATGGGGCGCTCGATCGGGTGGAGGAGGGGAACTGACAGCGACAGCGTCGCTTCCGTACGAGGAAGAAGACCACGTTGAAGGGGTACTGGGCCAAGAATAGAGAAGAGATGGGCTGGGCCTGGGATAGATTAGTTAGCTGCTGCCTCCTTTGCCTTTTATTTATTTTTCTTCTGTTTTTTTTTTTTGTAGCAATAGGTTTTGGTAGAAAACATGGGATTTAGGTTAGTAAAAAATTATAGGAAAATGAGGTTAAGTTAATTAGATTAAAAGAAAACACTGCCAAGTTTTTGTTTTACAGAAAGTTTGAAAATAATTGATGTTTGGGATTTAAACCAATTTGAATGATTTTTTGTATTAGGAAAACATTATTGGGAAAAAACTTTTGATAGGGTGAACCCTATGATTTAAGTTGATTAAAAAATGAGTTTGATTGTTTTGGAGGTTTGTTATAAAATCAAATTGATTGAAATTTGCAATATTAGTTAATATTAGAAAACAAAGTATTTTTCAATAGGGTTTTCTTTAGGGTTTAAAAGTGATTTAAGGAATTCAAATTAGTGGTGAATTTCATGGATTCAAATGGTTAAAGATTTGAGAAATGGTTTGAGTTTGGAAGTGATTTGGAATTAATTGATTAAAGTGATTGATTGAATTAAGCAACAATTTAATAAGTGATCCAATATGAAATAAAAGGGAACAATTTGGTTGTTTTCACTTGTTATTTTTATTCCAAAAGTTGTAACAGAACAAGTATGAAAACATGGTTTGAATAAGGTTTGAATTTGAGTTGTGAAAACAGTGGAAAACAATTGCAATAATTAAGAAACAAATGCAAACAACATGGAACAACATGATGACATGATGCAAAACTTTAATAAACAAGAAATCAAACATTCTAATTGGTAGGTTTTCATGCTTGGGCTGTTACAAAACGCCCCCCCTTGAAGGAATCGCGCCCCGAGATTCCTACTGAGAAAAGAAAAGGTCCGGAAACTTCTTGGGTAGACGTCAGGGAATTTGGAAACCACCGGAACATTTTCAAATAGAGGGAGGGATTTTTGTATGGAGGGTGTATAGCTGGATGGAACTTGATTTATTTGGAGAATAGACTATCTGTAATAAGGGTGGAACAGAGTTATTGACATCAATGCAACACCAAGAATAATCATCAATGTCAGAATCATCAACATGAGAGTAACGAGGAATATGTGGCCTCCCATTAGAATTGGATTGTTCCTACTTATCTTGGAAGTCAACATTTGAGATCCCGGGGAGTGAATAGAGATTTGATTGCTTAGTGGAACCAGAATTGGGTTGTATGTTGTGGAAAAGATTGTTGACACAAAGGAATGTGATGCTCCGGTATCAAATAACACTTTAACTGGATAAGAGTTTACTTGGAAGTTTTGATTAGACGCCGGTAGAAGATTTGAAGTGGAAAACAACAACAAGATTTCAACGGACGAAAAGGATGTTGAGAAGAACAGGATAACGAAGCAACACCGGGAAAACGAGAACAAAACACTCCTGAGGTACTACGGAAAAACCCATCCGGGCTTCTAAAGGATCAATATCTACTGCTTAAGGAATAGAGGATCTGCTTCCGGGGCTTACACGCCTCCGTTCTCAATCATGAGTAGGCAACATGATAAATCACGTCACAACCACCTCCATTCCTATGGTCTAGTAGATATAACCATCCTAGAGAAACCAGGATACGTGAAATCCTAACTTGAAAGTTTAGATGAGAAGGGAAAACAGCGTTACACTTCCTTACCAGAAAAGGGAGGGAGGGTGGGAAAAGAAGAAAAAGAACAGAATTCCTACTCTCACGTTTCATTTTTCCTATATAGCTACAAAATAGTTTCTAGACTCAACTGCGACCAGTAAAAAGGGATCCTACAGGCAGACAGGCTCTGATACCATTTGTCGCACCCTGATTTCTAGGGGATACTCACCGTACGAACTGGATAGCAGATGCTTGGATTATGGGGCATAACTGCTCCCACGTCCCAGCTTCCTGGTAGGCCTGCGCTTATGCGCGACAACACAAGCCCTGCTATTCCATCGTCGATGTAAACTATCCACTAGAGACCAAAGGCACTTCCGTCGACGTACTTCAAACCATACACACATGGTACGTCAACGGCGTTTAACAAGTGATACCACAACAGATCTCTACGACACAAAAGATTGAAATAAATTGCAAATGGCTCTCATTAGAGCAGAGATAGCAAATACAATCATTCAGAGGGCACATGCCCCAACAATACATCATTACAATACAGCGGAAGCATTCAACATGTCTGAGTACAGACAAGAACCAAATAGGCCTAAGAGGCCGGAAACGAAAAAAACGGAGCCCATCCACGAAGTCTCGGATCCTGCCCGGGTCCGCTATCTACTCGTCAGCAGTCTCGTCATGATCCACGTAGTAGCCACCATGTAGATCCTCGGGAACGTAGGTCTGCGGAAACCACAGCCCCAAAGGGGTCAGTACATAAACGTACTGGCAAGCAAGACTCACAGTTCACCAAAGTGTAACCCGTCAACACCAAGCACAGATGCCTTGGGTTCAACGGAAGGAAGGGGAATATAAAAGATGCTGCAACTGGCTGCACTAACCAACTACAGAGATTCTATTACTCCCAACTATCAGAAAGGGGATAAGATCGAGTAATAGTAACCCACTGAAAGATAACTTCAAACAAACCCATCCTGGATCTCGCCCCTTATCCGAAGAAGCAATCCGAGGATAACTCACACCGTAGTATTAAAGATGAGTCAAGTTATGGTGTGAATAACCTATTACTAGTCAAGTTATTAATCATTGGGTGAAACATGATTGATCATTATGTTGAAGTTGTCCTGAGTACTTGTTAGCCAGTACTTTCACCAAGTAATCCATAACCGCGGAAAACACGGCTTCTCGAGAAGATTATCCCTGCAGGGTTGCACCAATTTAGCCGTACATTCATGAATATCCCGCCAGATGGAGCGGCCACTCCACCAAGCGGGACACTCAACACAATCCAACCCTTCTTCGCATCAAGCCCAAAGCACCTTGGGCGCACGGCTACTCGGGCCCAGAAGAAAATGGACCCTCATATCACTCTAAGACCGTGTCCCCCTATATGCCGACTACGAAAGTTCCACCCGGGCGCCAAGGGCTCGCAAGATCATGCATGCAGCAAATGGAAATCCCAAACTAAATGAGGCGATTTGGACGAGATGCGAATCGGGTCAAACTGAGGGGGAGCCCATACTCCCCAAATGCGGGTAGTGCGCTCATCATGGATCAGTAGACAAGACCCTTTTCCTATTAGGGTCGACACTAGCAGGCCTCAAAACCACAAAGGGCCTCCTGCCGGTGCCTTATCATCAAATTTATTATTAAACAATAACAGTAGCATGATTGATTGATTGATTAAACATCGAGCCCCCAGAACATAACGGAGTAATAACAGAAAGTAACGGATAACAGACTCGAGCAAAACAACCTAAGCATGCTAGATAAGACTAAGGCAACAAGCAAGGGGTTTTAGGTATGGAGGTGAGGCAATATCAAGGTTAAGGGATTCATGTGATGGGTTCGTAACAGAAACAACTACTACTAAGGCTTAGCAGAAAAGAACAACGGAAAGTATCGGTAACCAATGTTGAAAGGAACACAGTGGTTCATGTGAGTGATAACTTGCCTGCAAAACCCAGTAGCCTGGTACTGAGCTAACTCCTTAGAAGGGGTGTCGTAAGTATCGTCGGTCTCAACGTCGTCGTATATCCGGGAAGAAGCAAACAAACAACGCAGAGGCAAACAATCAATAACATGGCATAATGCACAAACATGGGGTGATGCATGTCATGTTAATAGATGCATCAAAGTAACCTACTTGACAAGTAACACAATTTAATTGGATCCATATGCAATGAGAATTGCATATGGATGCAAATGCTTTAGGTCGGAGCAATGATCTACATTTGATTAACAGGTGTAAGTAGTTAAACATGATGCATGCATGATGATAGCAACAAAATAACAACAAATAACGATGATAGATGCAAGGAAAAGAGGTTAAAACAAGTTAGGGAATTTATTATTAAGTTTGGAAATTTGGTTACTTAATGATGTTATACAAATAGGGGTTGTTTTCATCAAGTTAATTTGATCAAAACAAAATACAAAGTTGATATTTGAAAAGGTTATCAAATTTTAGTTGGATTACATGTTTCACATTTTGAAATTGGACTTAGGATTATTTAATTATGAATTAAACAATATTAACCAATTTTTTATTGAATTAAACAAGATTTAAATTGTTTAGGCAATTTTAATTATTCAAAACAGAAAAAAAAAATTATATTTGCAAAGGTGAGATGAAATGGTATGGAAAACATATTTTATTTGCATTTATTGGATTAGTAAAGAATTAGTTATGGAATTTAAGAAATTGCATTTGAATTATTCAAAGTTGAAATTTAATTGCATTTGAAATTGTCAAAACAGTAAACAAATGGATTATTTGGATAGATGATTAAATTTGGAGCAATAAACATATAAAACTTTTATTCATTGGGTTTATAGTTTAAAAGTTATTAAAGATTTGGATTTAGTGTTTATTCTGCCATTTAAAAGTAATTGGAAAAATAAAACAGCAACGTGTTAAAATGTTTTGCACCGAACAGCATCCTAGCCGCAGCCTATGCCAGTGGGCCAAGGGGTGACTGTGCGCTTGCGTGGCGCGGGTGTGGGCTGCGCTGGCAGCCGCGGTCAATGACATGCGGGCCCGCGGGGGGGGGGGGTGGCGTTGAGGAAAAAATTGGGGAGGCAATTGCCTCCCCTGGGATTCGATCTCACGATCCCGGGCGAGCGCGCGAGGGAACAGGCCAGATGGGCTGCTCGTGTACTAGTGACAGATACGGGGTGCGTGCCGAGGTAAGGTTCAGTTATGCGCGAAAAGTTAACTGAACTTTGGGTTCAGTCTGTGCTCTCTGAATTTCCGACGGGAGGAGCAGAAGGCCGGCGGCCGCTGGTGTGCGCGCAAGGTGTGTGCGTTGCTGGTGAACGGTGCAGATGGGCGACGTGTGCGTGCACGAGTACGGAGTAGAGGGAAGCACAGCGGGGGAGAGGAGAAAAGAGGCGATCACCTCTGCTCCCTGTCGCTGTTCGCCGTCGAGGCCGAAACGGCGGAGTTTGCCGGAGATGGCGCGGCCTTCACGGCTGCTCCCAGCGGACGGCGAGGACGCGGCGAGGTTTGTGGACGCACCGCGCATCCATTCCCGGCCACGGATCCTCCTCGAGGTGACGGTGGTGGCCGGGGTGGAGCAACGCCTGACGGCGGAGACAGTGATGGTTCAGAGAGGTTCAGGTAAGGCTAGCAGAGAGGAGGGGAATGGCGCCGGAGCTAGGGTTAGAGGAGAGGGGGGTAGGCTCTAGGGTTAGGGCCTCGAGGTATGGTAGATATAGAGAAGAGGGGCTTGTACGGCATCGCATCCGGGATGGGGCGCTCGATCGGGTGGAGGAGGGGAACTGACAGCGACAGCGTCGCTTCCGTACGAGGAAGAAGACCACGTTGAAGGGGTACTGGGCCAAGAATAGAGAAGAGATGGGCTGGGCCTGGGATAGATTAGTTAGCTGCTGCCTCCTTTGCCTTTTATTTATTTTTCTTCTGTTTTTTTTTTTGTAGCAATAGGTTTTGGTAGAAAACATGGGATTTAGGTTAGTAAAAAATTATAGGAAAATGAGGTTAAGTTAATTAGATTAAAAGAAAACACTGCCAAGTTTTTGTTTTACAGAAAGTTTGAAAATAATTGATGTTTGGGATTTAAACCAATTTGAATGATTTTTTGTATTAGGAAAACATTATTGGGAAAAAACTTTTAATAGGGTGAACCCTATGATTTAAGTTGATTAAAAAATGAGTTTGATTGTTTTGGAGGTTTGTTATAAAATCAAATTGATTGAAATTTGCAATATTAGTTAATATTAGAAAACAAAGTATTTTTCAATAGGGTTTTCTTTAGGGTTTAAAAGTGATTTAAGGAATTCAAATTAGTGGTGAATTTCATGGATTCAAATGGTTAAAGATTTGAGAAATGGTTTGAGTTTGGAAGTGATTTGGAATTAATTGATTAAAGTCATTGATTGAATTAAGCAACAATTTAATAAGTGATCCAATATGAAATAAAAGGGAACAATTTGGTTGTTTTCACTTGTTATTTTTATTCCAAAAGTTGTAACAGAACAAGTATGAAAACATGGTTTGAATAAGGTTTGAATTTGAGTTGTGAAAACAGTGGAAAACAATTGCAATAATTAAGAAACAAATGCAAACAACATGGAACAACATGATGACATGATGCAAAACTTTAATAAACAAGAAATCAAACATTCTAATTGGTAGGTTTTCATACTTGGGCTGTTACAGATCCTCTGGAATTGGTGGTCATCTCTCAATATTGTAGAGCATGTACTGTTAGGAAGTAGTACAAATATAACTATAGGCCTACGCCCTTGAGGTTTATTATCTCTCGACCCTAAGAGTTACATGAGTACAGCCATTGTTGAACTAAGGCAATTTAGCCTTATAATAGTATATTGATAGGAGGATTCACAAAGTAAATTATTCACTTCTTACGTGCTGATTCCCAGTTGGAGCTCCTCCGTGGACTCGACTGTCGTGTACTAGTACGTTAAATTTATGTTATTAGAAATATTCATTAACGCCATGCTTAGCGGGACGCACCCTCAAACTGCCCATTCTTGACATACGAATTCACAAATAGTTAGTCGTAACCAATTTTCTAGTTGCATGAAAACAATTAATAGTTGGTACATTTTTTAGAAGTTATTTGAATTAAATTATTATTTTGATGCTTATACGTCCTCTTCGTTGCATCAGAGTTATCCACTCCTTATTTATGACTATAAAATAAAGTTTACCCTACCATTTTGCTAGTTGAGAAAAGTACAACCCAAGTTGTCATGTACGTCATAGAGGTGCATAGTACATGTTGGTTTTTTCAGCCATATTGCCAACTACTACAATAGGTTTAAAGATAATGGCCAACTGGGTAACTTAACATGATAGTTTGGTTCATCTGCCCCTACCTATTTGTGTAGTTGAGATTTCATACCTCCGTTAACTCATAATCGTCAAGTCATCACACTGGAGGCCTACAAGCACTAGTGGAGAATAGGAAATTAATTAGCCCCGGTTGGGAAGGGCCTTATGCCCCGGCTTTCCAGCTGGGTTTGCCAAACCCGGGCTAAAGGCCCCCTTATGCCCCGGTGGGCTTACCAACCGGGGTAAAACGCGTGCACACGTGGGCTCTGCTCAATGAGCAGGCCGACGCCCTTTTACCCCGGTTGGTAACACAAAGGGGCAAAAAGTTCTCTATTTTTTTGTTCTCTGTAGTAGATTAGAAATTCTATTTTCTTTTCTGTTTTCCTGTTCTCTGCACCAAACATTTATAGTAAGAAAGATGAAAAATTATCGAACAAAAACACCGATGAAAACGAACAATAACATAAACATATAGTCTGCCACGAATATAGATATTGTTCGACACGATGACATAATTAAACATAGTTCGAGACAGCCATAGTACGACATATACATAGAGCGACATAAGTATAGAGCGACACAAACATACTACGCCTCGGCGTCGGAGGCTGACTTGCCCGCACTAGACTCGACGGAGTTAGACTTCTCAGCCTCGGAAGCGGAGCTGCTGTCAGACGAGCTATCCTGGCAACAAGGGGGGCGGACTTAGGTCTCGTAGAAGATCTTCACCTCCAGCACGTTGTCCTCCGTGTAGTCGTTGATGTACCTGAATGTGAGCATGTTGCCCGTATTTAGGTTGTACATGAGCGCGAACTGCCCCCACCCATGGCGCGGGTAGAGGTTACCGTCACGTCGCTGCAAGAACATGTGCACAGGCCTGTTGTCACAGTCCTCCAACTAAAGGGCCCCTTACGCTCAAGGAGGATCGCTGATATCTTCTGTGGCAGACGAAGCCTGTTCCGCAGTGGGTGGAACAGGTGGACGTAAAACTCCGGTAGCCGGAGACCGTCATCCTCCTCCTCCTCCCCTTTCTCCGCCGCAACCTACTCCGCCGCAGCAACAGCGCCCCGCCGTTTACCACGTGTTTACCCCTGTGCACCGCGTGTCCCCCCCCCCCCCCCCGTGCAGCGCCACCACCACGTGCAGGCGATGTACGCGATCCATGTGGACGTGCACCACGTTGTACGGTTGTGATTTATTTGACGGGGACGGCGCCGCTCTCAACGGTTACACGCGAACGGCGTCGGGGAGCTCTCGCCATGGCTACAAATATGTATAACATCATAAGTCGCAACAATTGCATAAAATCTCTAATCAAAATATAGCTAATAGCTAATAGCATACAATTGCATAAACATCTCTAAGTATAAAACTAAAATTCTCTTTAAGTCCAAAAACCTAAAAAGAAATCTCTAAGTCTAAACCTTAATTTTTTTCTAAGTCCAAGTCTCTAAGTCTAAAACCTAAATCTCTAACTAACTAAATCTCTAAGTCTAAAAAAATAAAAAGAAAAATCTCTAAGTCTAAAACCTAAATCTCTAACTAACTAAATATCTAAGTCTAAAAACTAAATCTCTAAGTGAACTAATTAACTAACACTAATTAATGCTAAACTAACAATAGAATTAAACTAAATAACAAAAAAAATTGTGCAGGGATTGAGGCCACGGCGGCGAGGTGGGGCGACCTCACCTCGAGGAGGAGGGCACGACGGCGAGGAGGAGGCCGGGAGCGGGAGGAGGCGCGAGGAGGCCGACGGCAAGGCGGAGGGCGCGGGCGGAGGCCTCCATGCGCGGAAGGAGGGCATGGACGGAGGAGCATGGGCGCGGGCGCAGTCGTAGAGAAGGCGGGGAGCGGCGGCGAGGATCCCAGCGGCGGCAAAATCGGGCAGCCTCACGGCGTCGCTCTGGATTTCAGCGCCTCCGTAACATAGCAGAACTGCTCCGCCCGGGGATATATAGGTGGGGGCCTTTTGCCCAGGTTGGTAACACGAACCGGGGAAAAAGGGGGAGGCGAGCGATCGTGGGCCTGCGCACCATCCCCCTTTTGCCCCGGTTCGGGTTACTGATGACTCCCAAGTGCAGGAGATCAATTGTAGTACCTTTCGATAAGTATTTGAGTGTCGAACCCACGAGGAGCTGAAGGTAACCTATCTATTCTCTAAAGCCCTATAACCCTCTTATATGGCTGTTTATGCGAAGCAATAAGTTTGACTAAAAGGAACTAACTAATTAAAAGCAAGTTTCTAAGCAAATTTCACAAGTAGCAAGCAGCAAATATCTCAAGTATATTAAGGGAGCAAGTGTTCTAGCAATAGGTGTTTCGTTTGTGTGGTTGTCACAATTATTGAAGCACATGTTTTAGTCTTAGTTGTTTCTTCTAGGAAGGAGCCATGAATAGGTATAGTAAAGTAAATGATCTACAACCCCTTATGATGGATCATGTGGCCAAGTAAATGACTGCACAAGATTGATTAAGACATAAAGTCCCACCATAGCCTTACATTCTAAGGTCTCAGGTTACTTGTGGCTCGGTCTCAGGTTACTGTCACTCCCAAGTCACCACCACTCCATTATTCTACCGGCGATCACCTTACGTGCATTCCCCAACATATGCGTGCACTCATATATTGTACATAAAGACAATCATAGAAGATAACAAACTTGTATGCAACCAATCAACGAACTATTTCACCATTGCCAAGAACAATTCACTACTCAAACATAGACGGGGAGACACAATACATCAAGGGAATATAGTATTGCATCATACATCGTGTTTCCCAAGAGATTACAGTGGAGAGATGGAGCTGATCTTGCTGTAGATGTTGATGATGAACATGCCGGAGGGTGTGGAGCCCTCTGGGGGTGATCGCGGCGGCGTTTCCCCCCTCCGATCTTCTCCGGCGGCAGCCTTCTGTCTCTCTGTTTCGTGGTTTCGTCTCTCGGTGCCGCCTCCTCCTCGAAAAGGCCAGGGGACCCTTTATATAGTCGTAGGTCACGAGACACTCGGGAGAAGAAAGATCGACGGCATCGGAGCCACGGTGGCAAAAAGGGGGCCCCACACGCGGCCAAGGAATCTGGCCGCGTGGAGGGTCCTATTTTCCACCTGGTTGGCTTTTTGGCCCTCTACTTTGGCCCATGGTCTTCGTCTCAAAAATTCTTAACCGTGCTCTTTGGCCTTGCCCTTTTTGGAGTCCCGAAGCTCCCGGAAAGTCTGAAACACTAAAAAGTACGTTTTCTAGAAAAACAGCGTTAGAACCAAAAGAAGGGGGATTGTTCAGAAAATCCCCCAAATAATTATAAAACATGAATATAAGTTGCTAATATGTAGGAAAAAAAAAGTAATAAAATGCAAAGTTCATGTATGCATTTTACATGCATCAACATCCCCAAGCTTAAGGTGATAAAACTAACATGGACTTTGCATTTTAAAACAATCATGGAATATCAAAGAAGATTATTCATGCTACATATAATCAAATGATTCATAATGTAGATGAGTAGCAACATACAATTCATGTTATAAGAAATATCAAATATGCAAGCAAAGATTCTTCATGAAAGTTTACAAAGTGTATAATGAAATAAAAGCACTATGGACCAAATGCATACATAAAATGAAAAATAAAATCCTATATCGGTCAATCAATAGCATAATGGAAAATAAAAAATATGGTGGACACTTTGGAGAAAATTGAGTAGAGGTAAAACATGATCAAGTCTTATTTAGCCTCTAAATTATTCAACTAAAATTACTAATTGAAATGTGGCATCCATTGCTCTAAGACTCGCGTTTCCCCTTTATCACTAGCATCTTAAATTGTGAATGTTGAAGTAATGTGATTGACAAGGTGTTGGTTGAATGCCTCATGCCCCGTGAGTGTGAAAACCTACTCCATGATTACTCAACTTAAGATTCCTAATAAGCTTTGTACAATCATAATAAGTATTAATGACATCATAGAGAGCCGCAAAGAGGTACCTCTTGCCCCATGATATGGAAACCAGCCCATGTCACAATGACAAGATGAACAAACGGAGTAGACTCATCATCCTTTTTTATTTCATTCACTATATGCATAGCTTCTTATTTTATTGTTGGATGTGTTTGTAGAGTCCACTCTAGCTGTAAGTAAATTTCCACCATGATCAAGCATGGCTTGGGTTAGCGGCCCAATGCGTTTCTCTAGTCATAAATATACTTACTCATCAAAACTTACTATTCCTCTTGATGGAGGGATGATAACCCGGTAGGCTAACGCCAAGGAGTAAGTGCAAGATCCGGCTTAGGATAAAGGAGCTTCTAGAAGGCCAAGGAACATAGGCCTCGTAACCCAAATTGTGGGTCCCGATAAGGAAGTTTAGGGTTTGTAAGCAGTGTCCGGGTAGGATTCAGAGTACGCCTTGGAGAGTAAGCCAGGGGGTCCGGATGTTATATAAGACGGTCCCTAGGTTAGGGTTAGATAAGTTTTTGCATAAGCAAGAGTACAATCGCCGGATTGCGAGGTATCGAGTATCCATTGTAGCCCGAGAGTTGAGATAATATATTTAGATCGGAGACTCGGCGACTTGATTGCCGGCTACCAGATCGCATATCACCATGGTTTCCTTTGAGCTAAACCCTCTCCCAAACACTAGAGTCGATTTGCCCCAAGACAAGTTACCCCCGGTAACGTCTGCCGTGATTATCCCACGACAGTTGGCGCCTACCGTGGGGCCTACGTCCAAGGGTGTTTACATCACGGGAGAAGCTCGGGAGAACATGAAGAACCTCGTCATCGGCGAGATCTACACCAACCCCGAAGGAGAGAAGATGGTGGACGATTTTGGCTGGGGTCCAGAGTCGGATCTGCTCGAATCCGGATCTGTCGTGACGATCGGACGGATCAACGTCTTCATTGGCATGGTACGTACATCCGGTTCAATCCCTGATGATTTTGGATTTGATTCCGTGTCAGGGGAGGCCACTTGCGTTCAGCCTGATGGAGAGGAATCGGTCGGGACGGTAGATCCGACAGAAGAGCCCACCACGAAGAGGGAACAGCCGGAGGAGTCGGCATGGACCCCGCGTGGCCGGGTCGTGAGAGAAGATGACACCGAGTCTATCCTGCACCTGCTGGAGGACCGGTACGAGGAGAACAACAGTGATGAAGAAGAGTATGAATCTGCGCCAAGCATTGTACGCCAGGTCGCGGTTTACACGGCTCCTGCAACCAATCTTAATCTGGGGAACGTGACCGCGGGCGCCGTTGGAGCGACACAAGCATTGGCCCAACAACAAAATCCGGTTGACGGAAACCCGGTTCTGACCCGGGTGGACGGAGAATCGGCAACAGTCACCAGCCATGCGGCGGACAGTGAGTTGCAGGCAAACACGTTCGGATATCTGGCAAACCGGACGCCAGGGGCGGGTCCTTCAAACCCGCAACACCCGGCTCTGTTCAACAACAACCTGATCCTGGATCCCACCGTTCTAGCCACAGTTATAACCCCGGAAAACGCGGTGGAGCGTGTTAGGGATCTGGATGTAGCCCGTCGTGCATTGGAGCAACAGAGAAGGCAAGTGGAAGCAGAAAAACAAGGGATGGCTGCGCGCCGGCGTGAGCTGGATGCATTGGAGAATCGGCTCCGAGAAGAGACAACCAGGGTGCATCAAAGGCACCAGACCAGATTACCGGCAACGGGTGGAGTCATAAACCCGGCCGCACTATTAATCACACCTCAGGATCAGCCGATTCCAGCGGTGAACCAAGGAACTGTACATCAACCCGCAACTGGAGGAGCACAGCCGGTAAACGTGCAGGCCGGGTTACCCATATTACAGACTGGAGTTACTACCGGCAATACATTACCACCACCACCACCATCACGATTTCGCACGCCAGCTGGTCATTACAACAACCCCATGGATAATGTGTACGCAGCGACACTCGCATTGAATCAAATCCCCGTGAGAGAGTCACCCCACGCAGAGGAGACCCGGCGTGCGATAGATCTGTTGCGCACCGCGGTGGCGAAGCAAGTCAATTACCCGGACAACAGAAGTGGAATGCATGGGACACCGTATATCAGCCAGCAACGAGGCAATACCGGCAATATTCAGACAAGTTCAGCGCGACGGAGGGCAGAGCAGCAGCAAATGCCGCCTCCTCCCCGCGTTCAAGCAGTACCAGCAGCATCAGCAGCGCAAGCTATTGTGGATAGTTCCAGAGCCAGGAGAGCCGCGGCCGGGTCTGCGGTGCACGGACCAGCGGTAGTGCCGCGTCCAGCCGCACCCCCCGCAGGATCACACGTTTCCCGGGCGAGGCCAGTTCCGACTAATCTCGCTGGGCCTAAGTGTCTGACGGATAACATCAGGGTTGAGTCTTACCCGGATAAGTTCAAGGAACCGGGTAAAGTAGTGAATTATGAGCCGACTATGGATCCGGAAACATGGTTGAGCAGCTATGAGATGGCTATGTCGATTCGCAACGCATCTGAAAATCTTCAAGCCAAGTTCATGTACTTAATGATGTCAGAGGGAGCAGCCAAGTTATGGTTCAACAATTTACCGGAAGGATCTATCAAGTCATGGGAGGAGTTGAAAACTGCGTTTATCAAGCACTTTAATGGGACGTGCAGAAAGCTATTTACTATTGATGACCTAGAGCGGTGTGTCCAAAAGAAGGGAGAATCGGCACGCAGCTGGGTGCGCCGAGTTATGGAGATACTTCACTCATCCACAGATATTCAGCCCAAAGATGCGTTACAAGCTATGGCAAAAACGTGCAAGTACATACCTTTAGTGCAAAAGTTAACTCGCATGAAATCCAGTCGGAATGCTTCAGAGGTTACGATGGGAGAACTAATGGACGCATGCAACAAACATGCTGCAACGGATACTACAGAAGAGGACGTCGATGACAAGAAAGCAAAAGCAAACACAAGTAACAATGGAAGAACCGGCAATGGATCAACGTCGGGTAACAATGGAGGCAACAATGGGAACAACCAGAACAAGCGCCCGTTTGAGGGAAGCTCCGAGTTTGTCGCTAGTACAGAAGCCGGGTCTTCGAGACCTAGGGCAGAAGGAAATTTCAATGGAGGAAATCATAATGGAGAAAATTATCAAGGACCGCCAAGGCCGGGTAACAATTGGGATATCTTCAGAATGGCGTGCCCAAAGCACAGCAGGAACGATAGGCCGGCTAATCACTCATTGGAGCAATGTGCGGACCTACAGAGATGGAAGAACGAGGAAATAAACAAGGCCATGCGAGGTGCAGGTCGGGGAGGAGGACCGGGTCCGGGTGGAAACCCGGGCAACGGCCCACCCCCAGCCGGTAACCCGGCAGGCGGAAATCCGGGCAATAACCAAGGGGGAGCTGGAGGTTTCCAAGCCAACCCTAAGCAATTGGGACAGTACCACGTGCATACTACAGGAATTTCCAACAAGGATAAAAAGATACTAAAAAAGGCGGTAAACTCGGTTTCCTCGGCCGTTCCGAGATACCTGAGATGGTCGGAGCAGGATGTAACGTGGAGCAGAAGGGATCACCCGGAAAGGATAGAACACCCGGGAGTTATAGCACTGGTGGTTGCGCCGCAGGTTAATGGTTATGAGTTGAAAAAGTTCTTAATGGACGGCGGTAGTAGCATCAACATCTTATATTGGGAAACCTTCCTACGCATGGGTCTCAAGGAGTCCCAGCTACAGAAGAGTTCAACAGTTTTTCACGGGATAGTACCGGGTCACTCAGCGTGCCCCGAGGGAAAAATCGCATTGGAGGTAGCTTTTGGAGAATCGAAGGACAATTTCTGGGTTGAGTGGCTCACCTTCGAGGTGGTCAAGCTGCGCAGCCCTTATCACGCGCTATTCGGAAGGCCGGCTTATGCTAAGTTCATGGCCAGGCCATGTTATGTGTATCTACAGCTAAAAATCCCGGGTCCCAAGCAGACCATCACCATACATGGGAGCCGGGATATAGCGGCTAAGTGTGACGAAGGAGATGCGGCAATGGCTGAACAAGCTTGCAGAAAAGAGGAACTCAAGTATTACCGGTCTCAAGTAGACCCGGATGACAGAACAGCGTTAAAAAGGCCGAATACTGAAGATGAGAGAGCGAAGTTCAAGGCAGCGCAGGACACCAAGATGGTAGCTTTTGTCGAGGGTGATCCCTCTAAGCAATTTGCTATAGGATCTAACTTGGACAGCGAGCAGGAAAAAGCACTTGTGGAGTTCATTCGTTCGAATCAGGATGTGTTTGCCTGGACGCCCAGCGATATGCTGGGTATCCCTACAGAACTGGCAGAGCACAGTTTGCACGTTGATCCCAAGTCCAGGCCTATGAAACAGGGCCTGAGAAAAATGAATGAAGAAAGAAGGAAAGCTATAGGAGAAGAAATTGCACGGCTGCTCACAGCCGGCTTTATCATGGAAGTATTTCACCCGGAGTGGCTAGCAAATCCGGTTCTCGTGATGAAAAAGACTAATGAGTGGAGGATGTGCATTGATTATACGAGTCTCAACAAGCATTGCCCAAAGGATCCGTTTGCGCTACCAAGGATAGATCAGATCATAGACGCAGTGGCTGGAAGTGACCTATTATGTTTCTAGGATGCATATTCCGGGTATCATCAGATCAAGCTCAAGAAGGAAGATTGGGAGAAAACATCGTTCATAACCCCTTTTGGGGCCTTTTGTTACAAAACCATGACGTTTGGATTGAAGAACGCTGGCGCAACCTATCAACGGTGTATTCAGAAGTGCTTTGAGGACCAAATCGGACGCAATGTTCACGCATACGTAGATGATGTAAAGTGTGTCTTTGGAGTCCTAGCCGGGAAATTACTCGGCTTTGAGGAGACATTTATTGACGATCTAAAGGAAACATTCAAAAACCTGAGAAGGTACCAGATGAAACTTAACCCGACAAAATGTGTCTTTGGAGTCCCAGCCGGGAAATTACTCGGCTTTATCGTTTCTGAGAGAGGAATTGAGGCAAATCCGGATAAAATCAAAGCTATCCAGAGTCTGAAAAAGACGGAAAATTTGAAGCATGTTTAGAAGCTCACAGGGTGCATAGCAGCGCTTAGCCGGTTCATATCCAGACTCGGAGAGAAGGCAATACCCTTGTACCGGCTCTTGAAGAAATCTGACAAATTCGTATGGGACCAAGAGGCGGACGAGGCGTTCGGGGCACTGAAAAAGCAGTTATCTGAGGCACCAGTCCTAGCAGCACCGGGCCCTAAAGAGCCCATGTTATTGTATGTCGCAGCCGGGCTCCGGGCGGTTAGCGCAGTGGTTGTTTTCGAGCGTAAGGAGGATGGGAAAGATCACCCGGTCTAGAGGCCGGTTTATTACGTCAACGAGGTATTATCAGAGGCAAAGCAGCGCTACCCACATTGGCAAAAGCTGGTTTTCGGGGTCTTCATGGCCAGCCGGAAACTGAAGCCGAATTTTCAGGAACATCCCATAACAGTGGTTAGTTCTATACCAATGTCGGATATCATCAGAAACTCGGACGCAACACGTAAAATAGCCAAGTGGGCGATCGAGATGGGAGATTATCACATCAACTACGAGACCAGGTCAGCAATCAAATCTCAATCTCTAGTTGATTTCATTAACGATTGGACTCACACAGGCATGCCCACCATGGCTCCAAACTCCGAGTCTTGGATAATGCACTTTGATGGTTCCAAGCAATACGAGGGGTCAGGAGCTGGAGTGGTGCTAACATCACCCAAAGGAGACAAGTTAAGTTACGTGTTGCAGATTCACTTCGATTGTTCCAATAACGTGGCCGAGTATGAGGCCCTATTGCATGGCTTAAAGGTAGCCAAGGAGATGAACATTAAGAGGATACGATGCTTTGGAGATTCGGAACTTGTGGTACAGCAGGTCTCAGGAACTTGGGATAGAAAAGATGCAACTATGGCAGCATACCGCAGAGAGGTGGACAGGGTTGCCGGATGTTTTTCCGGGTATGAGCTGGAGCACATAGACAGAAGAAAAAACGAGGCAGCAGACGCACTCGCTAGACTCAGCTCGCGCAGAGAGCCGGTTCCACCTAATGTTTTCCTAGATGAGCTATGGCGACCATCAGTTAAAACCGAGTCTGAGGAAGAACTGGCAAATCAAAACCCGGATTTGGAGCTCGTGGCCAAAGTACGTGCTATTCCCGAGTGGACAGAGCCTTTCCTGGCCTACCTATCACGGGGCGAGTTACCACAGCAGGAGGTACTAGCAAGACAAGTTCTGAGGCGAGCAAAAGGTTATTCCATCATCAATGGGGAGTTATACAAAAGAAGTGCAACAGGAGTCTTTTTGCGTTGTGTAGCACCAGAAGAAGGCCGACAGATCCTCAAGAAGATCCATGAAGGTGATTGCGGACACCATGCATCCACAATATCCCTTGTGGCCAAAGCTTATCGACATGGTTTCTTCTGGCTCACGGCCCTAGCAGACGCGGAGCGCTTGGTGGCAAGATGTGACGGGTGTCAAAGGTACGCTCGCCAAACCCATGTGCCGGCTATGGTATTGCGGACTATCCCGTTAACCTGGCCGTTCGCTGTTTGGGGTATGGATATGGTTGGCCCCTTCCACATGTCACCTTGCAAAAAGACACATCTCTTAGTGGCTGTTGATAAGTTTACCAAGTGGGTTGAGGTCATGCCAGTTACCAATTGTGAAGCAATTACAACAGTCAAGTTACTGAAAAGGATTATCTATCGGTTCGGGTATCCCCACAGCATAATTACCGACAATGGAACCAACATGTCCCTTGGCGAGATGGAAAAGTTCTGTGGAAACAATGGCATCCGTTTGGACATAGCCTCAGTGGCCCACCCACAGGCTAATCGACAAGTAGAGAGAGCAAATCAGGAGTTGCTTCGTGGGTTAAAGCCACGGTTACGAGTCCCGTGTATCAGAGCTGCTGGTGCATGGGTTGAAGAATTACCTTCAGTGGTTTGGCGTATCAACACCACACCTAACAGATCTACTCAGATGACACCGTTTTTCATGGTTTATGTTGCAGAGGCGGTGTTGCCGAGTGACATTATTCATGATTCGCCTCGAGTATCAGCTTATGTCAAGGTGGAGAACAAAAAGACCCGACAAGACGCCGTGGATATGCTAGAAGAAGAAAGGGAACAAGCTTTGGAGAGATCAGCCATATATCAGCAAGATCTGCGAAGATATCATAGCCGGCGCGTGAAAACCCGGGTCTTCCAGGAAGGAGACCTGGTTCTGCGCCTGGTACAATCAAAGGAAGGGAAACACAAGTTATCACCGCCATGGGAAGGACCGTTCATCATAAGCCGGAATATGCACAATGGATCATATTACTTGGTAGATGCAAGGGAAGAGTCGGCTACGGTTAATGACAACACTCATACCACTTCATCTATGCAAGAGAAAGAAAGACCATGGAACGTGGCTCAGCTACGTCCCTACTATACTTAGTATAGGCTAGATTCACAAGGAGGAATTACACGATGTAACAGGCAGCAGGTTTCAGACGCACTCTTTTCCTATCCAGGGTACCTAAGGGGACTGGAGGGTTTTTAATGAGGCGGCTTGCTGACCTAACTTTTCTCATATCAATAAAGAGATGGTTAAACAATATATTATTTCCTTTTCATATGTTTTTATCAAGTTTTTATTTCTGTTATGTTTTTTATCCTTCTTCGAGGTAAGTATTATTTACTGTTTTTAGTACATTAGTTTCTTTAGAAGTTTGCATATATTTAGGTCTTGGGGGCTGATTGCTTGAATAGCACAGTTACAAACTCAAAGACCCGTCCACGATGCCTATGAGTTATAAGGGCCGATTACTCGCAAACGAGTACGGCTGCAAGCTTATAACCGGACAAAGGAGCCAAACTTTCTTGACTTTTCTTACTTAGGCTCGATGTGACTCGCACTAAAGTGGCATGATTTGCTCGCATATGATCACAATCAGTCATGATGCCCAATGGGACTTGCCTGACCCTGTCTTCGTATAGATGTAGCAACATGATTATCCACGTGAAAGCCGGCTTACAGTACAAGAGAGTCAAAACGGTCATCTAAACCACAAGTTATGCAGAGTACAAGGTTAATAGCCGGAAACTCAAGGTTTATTAAGCATAACTTCAAAACCTATGTGAAACGGCTCTAGGTTTTGGGCTTAGCTAAAACGGTTTGTTCTCTTTGAAAGACCTAACACCCTAGACTCGGAAGTTCGGGCCTTGGGGACTTGGGAATTTGAAAAAAGAAAAAAATTGTGTAGCTATTAAGCTCAAAAACCCAAAAATAGAGTCTTGGGGACTTGGGGACTTAGAGAAAAGTCCACCTGTCAAAACCCACGAAACCCGGAAACCGAGTCTCACAAAAGGAACCATAAAGAAAGTCGGAATATCAAGAGTAAACAAGCTCAAAGGCAGATAGATATCAAATTCATCCAAAGGCCAGAAGGGCCACGAAAGCTATTAAGGTATCAAAGTGCATTACAAGCCACGATAGCAGTATCATAGAAGCGCACAAGCGCGCTATCAAAAGAATAGGTATTTTACAAGATCATTGGCCGAATGAGGTATTGAGACGGCATCAGTCAAGAGTTTACTCGGCTTCCTGGGTTGAGTCTACAGCCTTACCCTTGTCTTCCGGGTCTTGGTCTTGCGTTTGCTCCTCGGAGGCATTCCTGGCATTGTCACCCGGATTGGCAGTATCAGGGCGAACAGGCGGGCGGCCAGCCGGCGTAGAGGAGGAGGTCCCTGACTTCAACTCGGCTTCCCTCTTTGCGGCTTCCTCCCTCTTCCTGGCCGAGTCAGCATCCCACTTTTCCAAGATATGAAAGGGTAAAGGCATATCCTCCTTCACAGGTTTACCTTTGGCGTCGTACGAAGTTACGAAGTTGCTTAAATCCAGAGAATCGGCAAGTGTAGTCGCCGAGTGACGCACTTCGGACTGCACAGCCTTGAAATCCTTGACGCCGAATCTAGAACCATCAGCCTTGTATTCTGGAAACCCGGCCACCAACTTTGCCGGGTCAAGCTTTGGAAAGTAAGCCTTAGCCAGCATAAGCCCCCGGGTCATACCAACCCGGCACGCCGAGCGTTTCGAGAGCTCAATCCATGCGGGAGCAGTGGAACACGCATGGATCAAGGTTTGCATACCCGGATATCCATCAGTTGGCCACTGGATGGTGTCCAGGATCCATTTAGTGCCGGCGCAGAATTTCTGGAGCACATTCTTCAAGTTCTTTACCTTCTGGATATCATCCTCTTCTGGGGCGCAAGGTTAGCAACTGCAATGCAAACAATAAAGGTTACGTCAACAACATCCCGGGTATCATGACTCAAGAAAACAAAAAATCAAGAAACGAACCAGTAAGTAACAAAATCTCACCAAGGAGGACACGATAAGTGTCGGCAACTTGAGCTGATAGCTTCTTCAGCGCAGCTTGAGCAGTGGTGTATTTCTTCTTGTACTTTGTGACATCTTTCTCCAAGGCTTTCACCTCAGCTTCAAGTGCTACCCTTAGCTTTACCTCGGTGTCCAGGAGTTGATTGGTCTTGGCCAAAATTTCCTCGGACCGGGTCGTTTGCGCCTGAAAGGAAAGGAAAGTTAAACGTTAGTCGGATATCATAATCAGCCGAGTATTAAAAGGAGTACCAAGTATAACTTAGACAAGTTAGACTCGGAACTTGGGGACTAGATGGATAACATGAGATATCAGTTAGTATTAACCGGTATTCAGCGGCCACGCGCTCTAACATAGTGTTCTCTGTGGCCTTCATGCCAAGGAGGGCGCTCATCATTTGGTCGAAGGAGTGATTGTCCGAGTTGGAAGACCCGGGATCTTGGTAACCCGGAGTTGGAGTTTTCTCCTTGGCAGGGGAAGGCATCCGAGTCGTATGAATATCGGAGTTCGGCTCGCCTCCCCACGTGCCTAGGATTGTGGCCTCTTCCTCCTCGCGCGCATGCGAGGCTATAGGATACTTGGCTTCTTGATCAGCCGGGTCCTTTGGTGGCGCTTGCCGCTCTTCCTCGCCGCTAGCCGCGGCGGTCATATTATCAATCGGGTTCTCCTTACCCGGGTCTTCGGTTTCCATGTTTTCTTGGTCACTGATAGTGACCGTGGCTCTGAGGATGGTATAAATAAGCAGTTAGCATGTAACTGGAGAAAATTATGGAAGGGTATTAGAACATCAGGAGAAGAACCGTACCCAGGGTTCACCATGAAGTCCGAGGGGAACTCGCTGCTAGACCCGGACGAAGCTGATAAACGTTGAGAAAGTAAGACATGGAATTACCCCGCTAAGGGGTGACTCGGAAAAGGAAAACCTTGATATTCGGGAAGAGGTTGAAAAGTACCAGCACGTCGAGCCGGGGATGACGAAATACCCGGGTTAAGTGTGGATTCACCCGGAAAGTTCCGAGTCACTCTGCGCTTGGTCGCGGGTGGATCCTTCAAGTACGGCCAGTCGGATAATTCTCGGTTTAGCTCGCACATGTTAGCAAAGGAGTATGGTTTAGAAGCAAGGGAGCGGTATGGAACCTTGAAGACGACCCCGCGGGTTTTCCTCTTGGTCCCGACCTCGACTTCCGGCTCAACTTCGCTTTTGTCACTCTCGGTTTCTTACGAGTCCCTCTGGTCGTCCTTATCACCCTTGTCATCCATCCCTGAAAGGCGCGAGCATATAATTGGAAAAAGAGAAAGATGGGAAAGTAAAGTAATAGAGGTTGGGGTGATTGGAATCCGGGTGATACCTTCGTCAGTGTCGGCCGGTTCTTCCTCTTCTTCCTCCGGGTTACCGGAGTTGGGAGGGGTCTCGATACTCCAGAAAACGTTATCGGCCTGAGATAAAAGCATGAAAATGGGAGTTAGTGTTTGTATCAAGTCAAAGTATGAGAAAGTGTATAAGTATCGGATTTTACCGCTGGAGCCGGGTTATCCCGGGTAAACGGCGCTATCTGGCTATGTTCTTTATCACCTCCAGCTTCTCGGTCAGGAAGCTCTTGATGGTTTTATTGGTATCACCAGCCGGATAGTTCTTCGAGGAGTAACGGAGCGCGTCCGTAACGTGCCCCGAATATTCGTACATCAGCTTTGGGCGAATAGAATTGGGCTGAATGCGGAAATCTACCCAAGTCTTAACTAGGTTGAGCCCAGTGAGACCGTGGGCGAAAAGGACGGCTATTTTCGCTAAGAGGGGCTGGATGGCTTCCCTGTCCAACTCAGGGGCAAAGGCATTGAAAGTTTCGGAGATATCTAAGAGACCCTCCGAGTAACCCGGAAATTTCCTCTCGCCGGGTGGGGAGGTGTCTCGGCAGTAGAAAAAGGAAAGCTGCCAGTGCTTAACGTGTGAATTGAGGGTGAGAGTCGGCATGGGTGAATTCTTGCGGCGCTGGATAGAAACCCCGCCGCAAGCCAAGAGCGCCCCGTCACCGCTTTAGCGGCACAGTTTGCACTGGAAAAGTTCTATAGAGAGAGCCAAATTTGGCGGAATGCACAAATAAGACTCACAAAGGACTATGAAGTGGTTTATGTTCAACATAGAGTTAGGCCCTATGTCGAACACCCGGAGGCCGTAGTGGTTAAGGACCTCGTGGAAAAAGGAGTGACCCGGGGGGCGAAACCCCCGGATCACATGCTCGACGAAGCATATTACCTCGTCCGGATTAGGAGTAGGCCGGGTCTCGTCACCCGGCACCCTCCAGTGGATCTCCTCCTGAGGGGGGAGGACGCCCAACTCGGCCAGCTCCTCCAGCTTGGCCTTGGTCACAGAAGATTTCGCCCAGTTGGCGGATATGGATTGGGTCGCCCTTGGCTTAGCCGACTGCTTCCCTTTGGTCTTGGGAGCCATTGGTTCAGTCTGCAAAGGTACAAGACAAAAGATATTAAGCATTAGACTCGGAGGTTATGGATTTACCGAGTATTGATAAACAGTATGAAGATTACGAACTATCCGAGTATTGACAAGTAGTTTAGAAATTATGGGATATCTACGTATAGACAAGCATTTATGGAAAAAGCTTAATTGCCTATGTATCTAGTGCAAGTAAAACCGGGAGAGGTGGAATTCCCGAGTATCTTTGAATTAACAGCCGCGAAAATCTGAGTGGACTACATCTAGATTGGAAAATCTACTATCGATTACGTGGAGAAATTAATGACTACAAGTGGTAGGAGAGCATTATGGGATCAATAATCAGGCAATTGGATGGGCTAGGATGGAGGTGTTCGACCTAATTCGGCGCGGGCCAAGAAATGGCCGCGGGTGGACCTAGATCTAATTTAGGTCAACCGAAGAAATTACCCATTGAATCAAGGGGAATAGGAATCTTACCGGCGTGGTTTGGAGGAGGATGCGACGGCGACAGATGGCGCAGTCGTGGTGCCCACGTGCGACTCCCGGCGGGCAGCTCGGGGGCGCGGCGGCGGAGATTGACGGCAGCGCAGGGCGGACCGTGGAGGAATGCAGCTGGCAGTGGCACTGCTCCGGCGACGTGCGCGAGGTCTCCGTGGTGGCGCTCTGCGGGCTCGGATCGAGAAGCGCTGGTGAGGAGGAAGAAGATGGAAGGAATGGACCGTTGGAGTTAGGTCACCCCCTAGGTACCTATTTATAGGTACGGGTGGGTAAACCTAGGCCAACGGGCGGGAATCGGAAATTTCGGGATAAGGGATACCCGCCCTGATTTTCTGGGATATGCGTTAAGTGCTGGACGGGATATCCGGAATGGATATGAAGCAAATCTCTCCCGCGATATCTGGTTCGATTAACGAGTGAAATAAGCCGGATCTTTGGCATTCTCATCAGGGCATTGACCCGGAAAAGTAAAGGATAGATTCAGAGGAAACCGGGTTATTATATGGACCACCAATGGAGTCAAGCCTAGCTGTTTATTAAAGCAACCTAACCCGGCCTCTATGAACTTGTATGTTTATTGTTTTTGCAGGGAATAGCGTGCGCTTCAAGGAGGATCCCGTGAAGCCCAAGCTATTCTGGGGACTACTAATGGAGGGATGTTAACCCGGTAGGCTAACGCCAAGGAGTAACTCGGCCCGAAGGACGCTGCGCAAGACCCGGCTTAGGATAAAGGAGCTTCTAGAAGGCCCAGGAACATAGGCCTCGTAACCCGGATTGTGGGTTCCGATAAGGAAGTTTAGGGTTTGTAAGCAGTGTCCGGGTAGGATTCAGAGTACGCCTTGGAGAGTAAGCCAGGGGGTCCGGATGTTATATAAGCCGGTCCCTAGGTTAGGGTTAGATAAGTTTTTGCATAAGCAAGAGTACAATCGCTGGATTGCGAGGTATCGAGTATCCATTGTAGCCCGAGAGTTGAGATAATATATTTAGATCGGAGACTCGGTGACTTGATTGCCGGCTACCAGATCGCATATCACCATGGTTTTCTTTGAGCTAAACCCTCTCCCAAACACTCGAGTCGATTTGCCCCAAGACAAGTTACCCCCGGTAACGTCTGCCGTGATTATCCCACGACACCTCTATTTCATTTCGGCATGGCAGGAGTCCAAAAACAAAAGTACATGATATCAACCAAATGTAAATTTTTGTGCAATGTTGAAAGCTTTCCAGTGATACACGTTTATAGCTAGCTCCCAACCAAACACTTGTCAGACGCAAAACTTTTAGCTCCCGTTATTGGGTCATGTTTATTAAGTGTAATGAAAAGTAAAGGTGTGCATTCAAAAGTTCATGAGAGTCCTATCCCAAATTCAGCTCATGACAATTAATAAAGTGAATATCTTAATTTAGAACATAAATAACACTATAACATGGTGAACATACTCGGAATAGCTCTGAAGCTAATAGGTAGATATGGTGGACTCACTGGAAATACTTGGCTAAAGGGTGTTGGAAACAAGTTTATACTTGTTGGAATTTTTACTTTTTTGGCTAGCAAGAGGGAGATAGTTGACTAGATACGATGCATGCATATGTCCATAGAACTACTCATTTCATGACAAACTAAATAAACCAGCAATTAACATCAAGGACATGAATAAGAGATAGCTCAAGACAACATTATTGCAAATTTCTACACATAAAAAGCCTATAAATCATGCAAACATATGTAGCTCTTGAAATCAACCATGGAATCCCTATTCCAAATCATAATACTAGCATCCAATACATTCCAACCCCAAAATCCAGTAGCTCAATCTCATATAAAATGATGGGTGTGGTCTTATCAAAACAAAAATAAAAAACAAAAACTAGACGCTTCGAGTCTCTACGATAAATGCTTTGCTTAGAAAAACAGAAAGTAGACGTGTGTTAACAAAAAGAGTGTAGCTCCAGTGGGGTGTTCATCACATCCCCAAGATTATGCCTTTCACCATTCTTGGATGTCTTGAGGCGCAGCTCCTCTATTCCCTGTGAAAAAACTTCACAAAACATGTTTCTCCCATTCTTTTTCTGTGGGGTGAGATTAGCAAGGACAAACAAATCACATGCTTGTTGTGCAAAATTCCAAATCAAATGCTCCAGTAGATAGACAATAAGGTTCATTATGTTGTATTTTCACTCTCATGCTTGAAAGAATCATGCAAATTCGATTCCCAAGCCCAAAGAGTGCATAAAACAAAAGAAGGCAGAATCTGTCCAGAAAAGAAACAACAGAAAAACGAACGTTTTTCCCTAAGATAGACTCGTCAAAAAATTAAGAAAATTTGTATGCTTACAGAAGACGAAAAGTTGCATAACATACTAAAAAATTAGCTCAATCCGACATACCAATGAAAAACGTAAAATCATACGGTGAGCAGACTCGTGCTGAAACAGAAATTTCATGCACTAGGATAGCAACTTATAAGTCCAAATGGGTTTGACTTGACTCTTTATTGAAAACTCCAGAATTAAAACAAAAAAACTAATATATTGAGACAGCAAGGGGACACTAGTAAAATCCAAACAAAAACAACCGGGTTGCCTCCCGTAAAGCGCTTTCTTTATAGCCATATAGCTAGGCTTTTACTTACTTAACATCATGATGGTTGGAGTGAGGTGGCTCGGCATCCCCAAGTTTGGATTCTTGTACTTATTTGATACATGTAGGGTGAGCCCAGGGGTACATCCCCAAGCTTGGTTGGTTGTTCCTCTTGATCTTTGTTCATCTCACTCAACTCTTCCTCCTGAAAAATTCTTTTTACACAAATCTCAACATAAAACTTGATTAGAGGGGTTAGTGCCTCCATAAATAAAATCCACATAGGTACAGCAAAGACACATCATGAGTTGATTCTAAATATTAACTACTGTTACTACAGTTGTGCATTGCTCCTTGATCAAAAGAACCACATAAAACACAAGTAATGAGAGCAATGCAAAATAAAGACATAATCTGCCAAAAACTGAACAGCCCGTAAAGAGTGAATTTTTAGAGGCACTTAAGTTAATCAAATCAGAAAACTTAAAACTAATGAAATATTTAGTGATAACTAAATATTTCTGTCATAAATTACCAGGTCAAAATTCCACTTCTGAGATTTTAAATATTTTTCGCAGTGAAGTTCAGGAATCTGTTTTCTGGACAACTAATTACTATTGTTTAATCCTATCTCTCATATAAGATTATTCTTGCCATTTAAGATGAGAAATAAGACAGAAATGTGATTTTACAGTAGTGAACTAATATTTTTATTCTTTTTAGCTTTGGAAAAAGTTTTAATGATAGAGACTTTGCAATGGTTGCATTGGCATGAACAACATATGTTCAATGTCGACCCCAACTTCTCCATTACTCATCCTTATCATTTACTTTCCCAAATTTTTTATAAAATGAAAATCTTAAACTAAATGATACATAACAGTAGGTAAAGGCATTTTACATGTTGTAAAGACATAAATGTGTGCTCAAACCGAATAGGAAATTAAAGCATAAGGAACACACCAAAAAATATTAAACAATTTATTTTTAAGTCTAACCCGTTTCCTATGCATTGGCATTTTGTAATGAAACAAATAAAATAAGCACATAATAGCAAGCATAGAAAGGTAGATCAAGTGCAACTTCAATACTTTCAGCATAAAGAGGGGAAACTTAATATCGTTGAAATATGTGTAACCATGTTTCGCTCTCTCATAATAATTTTCAGTAGCATCATGAATAGATTCAACAATATGAATATCACACAAAACATTCTTATCATGAGCCATATGCATAAAAGAATCACTACTCTCCACATAAGTAAAATCCTCATAGTGATAGTGGGAGTTAAACATTCATAATTTTCATTGCAATCATCATATATAGGAGGCATAGTATCATCAAAGTGAATTTTCTCCTCCAAGCTTGGGGAACTAGAAATATCATGCTCATCAAAACCAACTTCCCCAAGCTTAAAACTTTCCATAGAATCAGCAAGTATATCATTTTTATCCTCAATAGTAGGGGGACTAAAAATATCATATTCATCAAGACAAACTTCCCCAAGCTCAAGGTTTTCCTTAGCAATAAAGGTGTTCAAAGAATTAGTACTACCACAAATATGATTGTTGTGCAAATAATTTTTCAATTTCTCCTCAAACACTTCATGTCCTAATTCAAGGTAGATATTATACAGTTCTAAAATTGTTTCGTTGTTTTCCATTTTATAATTTGTTTGTGTGTTTTAGGTTTATATGTTAGTATGCAATGCAAACAAGAATAAAAGCATAGCACAACGCTCCCCAGCAACGGCGCCAGAAAAGTGCTTGATGACTCCCAAGTGCAGGAGATCAATTGTAGTACCTTTTGAAAAGTCTTTGAGTGTCGAACCCACGAGGAGCTGAAGGTAAGCTATCTATTCTCTAAAGCCCTATAACCCTCTTATATGGCTGTTTATGCAAAGCAATAAGTTTGACTAAAAGGAAATAACTAATTAAAAGCAAGTGACGTGGAGTGTGGTTTGTCTAGTAACTAGTGAAGCAAGTTTAAAATGCAAGTAATCTTAAAGCAAGTTTCTAAAGCAAGTTTCTAAGCAAGTTTCACAAGTAGCAAGCAGCAAATATCTCAAGTATCTCAAGGGAGCAAGTGTTCTAGCAATAGGTGTTTCGTTCGTGTGGTTGTCACAATTAGTGAAGCACATAGTCTTAGTTGTTTCTTCTAGGAAGGACCCATGAATAGGTATAGTCAAGTAAATGATCTACAACCCCTTATGATGGATCATGTGGCCAAGTAAATGACTGCACAAGATTGATTAAGACATAAAGTCCCACCATAGCCTTACGTTCTAAGGTCCCCTATATATATACCCTAATAACTTAACTTTGTGGCTCGGTCTCAGGTTACTATCACTCCCAAGTCACCACCACTCCATTATGCTACCGGTGATCACCTTACATGCATTCCCCAACATATGCGTGCACTCATATATTGTACATAAAGACAATCATAGAAGATAACAAACTTGTATGCAACCAATCAACGAACTATTTCACCATTGCCAAGAACAATTCACTACTCAAACATAGACGGGGAGACACAATACATCAAGGGAATATAGTATTGCATCATACATCGTGTTTGCCAAGAGATTACAGTGGAGAGATGGAGCTGATCTTGCTGTAGATGTTGATGATGAACACGCCGGAGGGGGGTCGAGCCCTCCGGGGGTGATCCCGGCGGCGTTTCCCCCCTCCGATCTTCTCCGGCGGCAGCCTTCTGTCTCTTTGTTTTTTGATTTCGTCTCTCGGCGCCGCCTCCTTCTCGAAAAGGCCATGGGACCCTTTATATAGTCATTTTTAGGTCACGAGACACTCGGGAGAAGAAAGATCGACGGCATCGGAGCCACGGGGGCAAAAAAGGGGCCCCACACGCGGCCAAGGAATCTGGCCGCGTGGAGGGTCCTCTTTTCCACCTGGTTGGCCTTTTGGCCCTCTACTTTGGCCCATGGTCTCCGTCTCGAAAATTATGAATCGTGCTCTTTGGCCTTGCCCTTTTTGGAGTCCCGAAGCTCCCGGAAAGTCTGAAACACTAAAAAGTACGTTTTCTGGAAAAACAGGGTTAGAACCAAAAGAAGGGGATTGTTCAGAAAATCCCCCAAATCATTATAAAACATGAATATAAGTTGCTAATATGTAGGAAAAACAAGTAATAACATGCAAAGTTCATGTACGAATTTTACATGCATCAACAAGATAAGTGAAAATTCAATCAAAACGATCTGCGAGAGGGAATCAAACTAGGACTCTAAGGGTTTTCAGGCTCCAGGGAGCGGTAGTACCGCTTGGGGGCCACGGTAGTACCGCTGTTTCCAGCGGTTCCAGCCATAGCGGTAGTACCGCTGGTGACAACGGTAGTACCGCTGCTGGCGGATTCAACCATGGCGCCCAAAGGAACTACCAATCCCATCTCGAGTCAAATAACCTAGAGAGTGCTAATAGGATTTCATCTTCTAACAGAAACACATCAAACTACCCCTAGACTAGGAGATCTCTAGACCCTATGAATCGTCATATCTCAAGATTGCTCAAGGGAGAGAGATAGGAGGGGTACCGGAGCTCATCGTTGTGGAGGGGGAGTTGGGGATGGTCCCCGAGCGTTCTCCGGTGAGAGAGGGGCGTTCAACGGCCGGGGAGAGCCCTCCTCGGTGATAGGGAGTCTTGGCGGCGGCGAGATCTGAACTGGGGAGGAGATGGGGAAAATGGGAGTTATGACCGCGCTGGAGACGGCATGCATGCCGTCTCCAGCATGTATGGCGGAGACGACCGCGCTGGAGACTGTTGCGCTGGAGAATGGTGAGGAGTCGATGGCCTTGCCGTCTGATTTGGAAGCACAATGCATTCCTTTAGCCATAGAACGGTCAACTTCTTGGCTTCTCCGAGCTCAGTCACCTCTCCGTTTTCACCTTCAGGGAATTCAAGCTTCACCCGCTCGAATCCGTTGACAACTTCATCGACCCCAACAACAGCGTAGCCCCGTGGATCCGGAAGACTATGGTGAGTTGGTTCGTTTCCAATTGGTAAGACATAGCCGACCACCGCCTTGATGGTTATATTGGCGACCTTTACGTGGAGCTCACAGGTTGTCATCTCCGTGATATCATCCACCGGGTGCTTCATCGGTGGTGCATCATCACCCGGGAGCTGCGTGGACGCAACGCTGTTTTTCCGATGAGAATGTGCGGCGCCGGTAGCATCGACTTCACCTTCTACCATGTGTGCTACGCCGGTAGACACTAGCTGCTGGCTAAGTGTGTTAATTTGCTCCTGCTGCTGCATTTCTACATCCTGCGTCCGTTTTATCTGTTCTTCAAGTTGACGCCTCCAGTTTGCCTGACTCTCTTCTTCAGCTTCCTCCGTGTCCTTTTTCCGTTGACGGCTTCTATCGGGGTATTTATTTTTGGTTTCGTCAAACCCAATACTACACGGAGGATTTCCTTCTCTGCCTCGTGTACGCCCTACATGTTCCTTATTCCCGAGGGCGCGTGTGAGCTCGTCGTTCTCTCTATCTGGCACAAACTTCCCCTATTTAACCTCCTTTATTGCGCTTCTCAGATCTTCTATCGGTAGATGATTCTCTTTATGCCTTAGGTTATAGATTGCTTTTCCTTCGGCGTCCAACGTGCCCCCATGCCCGTAGAACCATGACCTTGTCCGCTCGACCCACAAGAACGGCTCGGGAGTGATCCCCTTCTCAAGCAGGTCATTCTCCCATTTCTCCCACTTGGGCATGGAACCCTTGTAGCCAGCTTGCCCCATAACATGGCGATATATCTTTTTGGCGGTGTTTTTCTCATTTGTTTTTATCCTTTCCTGTGCATTCTCTGACAGCTTGTACTTCACAAACTCTGGCCATAAGGGTTTTATTTTCTCATACCCTTGAGTGAAATCTGGTGTCTTGCCCTTCTTCACAAAGTCAAGTTTCAATATTTTCTTCCAGTTTTTGAATTGCTCGGCCATCTTTTTCAGAGTCCGCGCCTTGACCTTTTCCAGTATCTCAATTTTCTTTTTAGTAACATCAGCATCATTCTCATCCACCTCATTCTCGTCCACATCCGGCAAGGGTAAGTTGAAATTACACATGATCTTTTTGAAAAGATGCTCTTTGGCTTTTTTGCTCACATATGAAATTCCTTGTCTCCGCGGATCTTTTGGCTCATTCCACTCATGAACAGTGATCGGGATGTGATCCCTAACTAGAACTCCGCATTGCTTCACAAATTTTTGGACAACATCAGCGGGAAGCTCGGGTGCGCCGTTTGATCTGATTGTTTCGATCCGATATGTTTCTGTATCTTTCAACTTCTTTGTTGCGCCTTGTTTCGTCTTTTTCCGATTGATATGCTTGAACCGGATGGCGAAAAATATAAATAATGTTAATACATGTATATAGGCAACGAATGCTTCATTAAGTAACATATCTATATGCACCTCGGAGCCGGTGTTTGTAATTTCTACGGCTCCACCGGAGCCGTCGGCTGCTCCCTTATCGGAGCCGTCGACTTCTCCCTCACCGGAGTCGTCGGATTCTCCCTCACCGGAGTCGTCCGCTTCTCCCTCAGCAGAGACGTCTCCCCGGGTGAGCTCCGGATCTCCCTCACCGGAGTTGTTCATCCACTGGCTCACATCGTTCTCTCCGTCGGCCCCGCGGATTAAACCCTCGAGCAAGTTTTCCACATCTTCGTCTCTTGGCTCCATACTATATATTCTAAAAAATACACAAAAAGAGTAACTATATGTTCCAGATCCATTTCATCAAAATTGCTTATAGATAAAAACTAATGATCCATTAATTTCATCAAAACTGCTTATAGATAATACACAAAAAGAGCAACATATTCATGAAATATTTAAACGTATGATAATACACACCAAGAGTTACATAGCTCGGGTTCATTTTATTTAACCCTAATATCTCACGATCGAATAATATCACTTATACATAGTCTCATGACATCTTTCAAACTAATTAACCCCGACCGGGTCCTAAGCCGCGGGGTGCTGAGTCGCGGGTGCTACGCATACATAGGTAAGGAACCCTCAGAGGGTCATAGCTCATTTGGTAAGGAACCCTCCGAATAATCGACCAACTGCTGCTATACTCCCTATCAAGCAAGTACATGTAGCGACGGACGTGCTCGTACTCCTCTCTGATACGCTGTTGTACCACCTCCTCAGGGGCCGGCTCTCTCCGCACCGACCGTGGCCCACGCGATGGCCACCAAAGAATATTCGGGTCGACCACGTCACCCGGATTTCTCACAAGCCGTGTGTCCCGGGAGTAAGGACCTCCCAATGCTAGCCCGGCGGGGCCCAGTCCCGGACATCGCCCGGCGGGTCCAACAGAGACATGAACTAAAAACAGGCCCGGACTAAGTAAATATTCTGTAATTAAGTAAAATACCTTAGTGTTTCTAACTTAGTAAAAAATAGTAAATGGAGAAATATGACATAAATAACATGAAAGTTAAACACAAAGCATGAAGACAAGGGTTTCTGAACTTTAGTAAGGAGTATGACTAGCAGATCAGATCGAGTCTTGCCGAATAAAGTTGCGACTCGAACAGGACATAACAGATGTAGCATCACAGATTATCCATATCATGTGTGAAAACGTTGCAGATCACTTCATCTTCTTCTTGAAGAAGAAGAGGAATTGATCTGCAACGTTTTCACACACGACAGGATAATCTGGAATGATGTTATGCCCCGTTTGAGTTGCAAGTTTATTAGGAAAGAGTGGATTTGATCTGCTAGTCATACTCCTTCCTAGACCTTCACATTTTGTGCTTGTTACGAGGTAAGTAAACGTGATGGAGATGCGGGGGAAGGAAGGGTTTCTGGACATATTTAAAACTAAACAAAATCATATATGTAATAGTGAAATCCGGAAAAAAACTAGAGCCTTTTGTACACATACATAATGCGGATATTATTCATAACCCCGGAAGGGATTTCTGAGGAATATCACCATTACGAATGTGCACTAAAGGATTCAGCTTCATCCGGATCTCACGGACCATATTACATATGTGACATTATTTAGTTCGAAATAAATCCAGAAACCCTCACATTCGCTCCTTTCCCCGGATCACTACCGCCTGTAGTACCTCTTAACAGGAACAAGATGGTCATCGGGCCTTCACATTTTGTGCTTGTTACGAGGTAAGTACACGTGATGGTGATCTAGAAAAGGATGAAGACATGGATTTTTCGAAATCTTTGAAACTAAACAAAATCATATATGTAATATCGTGAGATCCGAGCAAGGTTAGACCCTTTTGTGCACGTACATAATGGGGACATTCTTCATAACCCCGGAAGATATTTCTGAGGAATGTAACCATTACATATGTGGAAAAAGGGTTCAACTTCGTTCGGATCTATTGATATTACATATGTGATGTTATTTAGTTCCAACGAAATCCAGAAACCCTCATCTTCCTCCTTTCCCCGGATCACCACCGCCTGTAGTACCTCTTAACAGGAACGAGATGGTCATAGGGCCTTGATGTGAAGTTGGACCTTCACATTTTGTGCTTGTTACGAGGTAAGTACACGTGATGGCGATGCTGGGGAAGGAAGGGTTTCTGGACATCTTTAAAACTAAACAAAATCATATATGTGATAGTGAAATCCTTAAAAAAACTAGACCCTTTTGTACACATACATAATGGGGACATTCTTCATAACCCCGGAAGGGATTTCTGTGGAATGTCACCATTACGCATATGCACTAAAGGCTTCAGCTTCATCCAGATCTCACGAACCATATTACATATGTGACATTATTTAGTTCGAAAGAAATCCAGAAACCCTCGCATTCGTTCTTTCCCCGGATCAGCATCGCATGTCGTACCTCTTAACAGGAACAAGATGGTCATCGGTCTGTGTGCCTCATATTTAGGGTGGACACATACAAGCAGGCTTGGTGGACCCGGCGCGCCAAGTGGGATGCACAAGATCCTAACTTTGTGAAAATCACAAGGCGCACCGAACCACCAAGGCCATCTGAGTGTGAACCACCTTTTCGGCATTTATTCAAAAGATCGAACTAACATCCCAAGTAAAATTGCAATAATAGCTCCAAATTTCTAACACAAAGTAAAAAAAAGTTCTAACTTAGTGAAATTTTCTAACTTAGTGAAATTATTCTAACTTTGTGAAATTTTCTAACACTAACTTAGTGAAATTTTCTAACTTAGTGAAAATTATCTAACTTAGTGAAATTTTCTAACTTAGTGAAAATTATCTAACTTAGTGAAATTTTCTAACTTAGTAATATTATTCTAACTTTGTGAAATTTTCTAACACTAACTTAGTGAAATTTTCTAACTTAGTGAAAATTATCTAACTTAGTGAAATTTTCTAACTTAGTGAAAATTATCTAACTTAGTGAAATTTTCTAACTTAGTAATATTATTCTAACTTTGTGAAATTTTCTAACACTAACTTTGTGAAATTTTCTAACACTATTTAGTGAAATTTTCTAAGTTAATGAAAACTTCTAACTTAGTGAAATTATTCTAACTTTGTGAAATTTTCTAACACTAACTTAGTGAAATATTCTAAAAATTCTTAAGTGAAATAGCTAAGTAAATTTTTTCTAAGTCTAATTTTCTAACACTAGAATTTTTCTAAGTCTAATTTTCTAACACTAAAATTCCTAAGTCAATTCTAACAATTCTATAATTCCTAAGTCAATTCCTAAGTCAAATCTAAAATTCATAAGTCAATTTCTAACTCAATTAATTCTAACAATTTAAAAATTCCTAAGTCAATTCTGACATTAAAATTTCTGACAATTCTAAAAATTCTAGTATTCCTAACATTTCTAATAATTCCTAACTAAATAATTCCTAACTAATGATTCTAACATTTCTAACACTAGTGAAAAAGTAAAAACAAAAATAGTAAGTAAAAAAACAAAAAAAACCTCTGTTTAGGTCAATTGAGACAGTGCCTATACCTCCTCTTGGGCGTGCGACGGAGGGCGGCGCGGGCAGTGGCGGCACGACGGAGGGCGCCGTGGGCAGTGGCGCCGCGACGACGAGGGCCACGCGACGGATCAAGGGCGGCGCGGGCGGCGCGACGGAGGGCGGCGCGGGCGGCGCGACGGAGGGCGGCGCGGGCAGCGCGACGGAGAAGGACGGCGATGGGCGCTCCTCCACGGGCGTGCGCAGACGTAGAAGGACCTCGACGGTGCGCAAACGGAGATAGGCGACGCATATATATAGCCAGGGGCATCCGTCCCGATTCGTAGGAACAACGCGCTCGTATATATAGGCGACCCGTATATATAGCCTCAATTTTTTTCCGCAGGGGTACGTTTAACGCGCTTGTTGGGGGGGGGGCATCCGTCCCGATTGTTTGCAAAAACTGGGACGAATACCCTATTTTTAATTATTTTTTGTTTTCTATTGAATCCTTTATGTTTTTTTAATTGTTTTCCTTTATGTTTTATTTTGGTGTTTTGTTTCCTTTTTTTCTCTTGTTTTATTTTCTTTTCTATTGTTTCTTTTATGTTTTCTATTGTTTCTATTATTTTCCATTATGTTTTCTATTGTTTTATTTTGTTTTCTCTTGTTTTATTTTGTTTTCTATTGTTTTCCTTTATGTTCTATTTTGTTTTTTTGTTTCCTTTTTGTTTTCTTTTGATTTATTTTCTCTTCTATTGTTTCCTTTATGTTTTAATTTGTTTCTATTGTTTTCCTTTATGTTTTCTATTGTTTTATTTTGTTTTCTCTTGTATTCTTTTTGTTTTCTCTTGTTTTATTTTGTTTTCTATTGTTTCCTTTATGTTTTCTATTGTTTTCCTTTATGTTTTCTATTGTTTTATTTTGTTTTCTCTTGTTTTATTTTGTTTTCTACTGTTTCCTTTATGTTTTCTATTGTTTTCCTTTATGTTTTATATTGTTTTCTGTTGTTATCTTTTTTGTTTTGTATTGTTTCCTTTATAGTTTCCATTATTTCTTTATGTTTTCTATAGTTTTATTTTGTTTTCCATTATATCCTTTATGTTTCAAATACAGAACAAGGTACGTTAAATTTATAATAAGTGCACTTCAGACCAGTTGATCCATGCATTTACATAGTTTCGTCGCGTACAAGGCATCCGGTGATTTGTATTCGGTCGATGAACAGAATGATGTATCAAACCTTTTGTCAAACCTTCAAGGGGGGATGTAGAACAAAACAATCGGTATCGCCATCATACAGCCCTGCCGTGGCTACTGAGTGCATATATGCATACCAAATGCATGGCAGGACGTAAGATGGCGAATCCGGATGATTTGTATTTGGTCGATGAACTGAATGATGTATCAAACCTTAAAGGGGGATGTAGAACAAAACAATCGGTATCGCCATCATACAACCCTGTCGTGGCTACTGAGTGCATATATGCATACCAAATGCACGGCAAGACATATGATGGCGAATCCGGATAATTTGTATTTGGTCGATGAACTGAATGATGTATCAAACCTTAAAGGGGGATGTAGAACAAAATAATCGGTATCGCCATCATACAGCCCTGCCGTGGCTACTGAGTGCATATATGCATACCAAATGCATGGCATGACGTAAGATGGCGAATCCAGATGATTTGTATTTGGTCGATGAACTGAATGATGTATCAAACCTTAAAGGGGGATGTAGAACAAAACAATCTGTATCGCCATCATACAACCCTGCCGTGGCTACTGAGTGCATATATGCATACCAAATGCACGGCAAGACATATGATGGCGAATCCGGATAATTTGTATTTGGTCGATGAACTGAATGATGTATCAAACCTTAAAGGGAGGATGTAGAACAAAACAATCGGTATCGCCATCATACAACCCTCCCGTGGCTACTGAGTGCATATATGCATACCAAATGCACGGCATGACGTATGATGTCGAATCAGGATGATTTGTATTTGGTCAATGAACTGAATGATGTATCAAACCTTAAAGGGGGGATGTAAAACAAAACAATCGGTATCGCCAGCATACAGCCCTGCCGTGGCTACTGAGTGCATATACGCATACCAAATGCACGGCAAGACGTATGCTGGCGAATCCGGATGATTTATATTTGGTCGATGAACTTACTGGTGTATGAAGGAGGGCTATATATAGGGTCCTCTGGCTCACAAAGTGTTGTGGTAGAGTTTTGATCCAACGGTTAAGAAACACCCATGGTCCAATGGCTCACAACCGCACGAAAGAAACACACCCCTGATCCAACGACTCACAAGTGCTTGAAAGAAACACACGATCCATGTGATTCTTTCTGATTGGTCCAAACGAAACCCTAACCATTTCGTCCCGGTTGGTACCAACAGGCCTGGACTAAAGGGACGATCTATTTCCCAACGAAACCCGGACCATTTCGTCCCGGTTGGTAAAACAGGTCGGGACTAAAGGGATCTGTTTTCTTCTCACTATATATATGTATGCATTGCCACACCATTGGCATAAACACATAGAAACTCACCACTCTCTAATGGCTTCTACCGTACCCACTCTAACCTTCCTCCAGGCGGACGCACTTTCCGCCTCAAACTACCCCTGCCCGCCCGGCTAGAGCGTTCCCGCCTGTTTGATGCTGAGCGCCGGAGGAGTGCCGCTCCCTCCTCTTCCTCAAGGTGTGGCGCGTCGGGCGACCATCATGAACCACTACTACCACGAGCTCACGCCGGAGCAGCGGAGGAATCCCAGTTGGAATCCTGACTACCTCCCTACTTGGGACGCCTTCTTCATTAATCGGCGTGAGAGTGCGCTTGCCAGGTACGAGGAGAACGACCCGCCACCTTCGAACTTCAACGACGCCGGTCGTCGGCTGTGGTGGGGCGGCGGATGGAATCTTCAGAGAGTCATGAACTACATCAGGGCTGGCGATAACCCCTGCCTGTGCTACCCTCACGCCTAGTCCTAGCATCGTGATCCTCCGAGGGAGTCCAGAGCACCGTCCGACGATAGTGACGACGACGCCGGCGACTACGACGACTATGAGTAGGAGTACTATAGGCCTAGGCAGGAGTACGATTAGCAGATCAGATCCAGTTTTGTGAACACTTTTTTAACAGAACTATGATCATGTATTCCACGTTTATTATTACACATCACCAACAACATCCCTATCTAGTCTTCTGAATTTTCTTCGTGTAGAGATGGTCCAAGAACCCTTGTCCCTTGCTTATGATCGCTTCGGCCGTAACCATGGAGCATCTTCATTATTTAACGGGATGGTTGGGCCAGCTTTCACTGTGAAGGGTGAAATTTCAACAAACTTATTATAATCTTTTGACATTCCTGTCGTGTCTCGATTCTCACGATGTTTCTTTTCCCTGAAAGAACTATGTGACGCTTCGGCTCATCGTATGATGTATTTGTTTGCTTATTTTTTCTTTTTTTTTGGTCTGGAGGACATATCCTTCACATAGAAGACCTGAGCCACATCATTGGCTAGGACGAATGGTTCGTCATTGTAACCAATATTGTTGAGATCCACTGTTGTCATTCCGTAAAGCAGGTCTACCTTTACCCCTTCTCCATTCAGCTTGACCCATTTGCACTTGAACATAGGGACCTTAAAAGAAGGTCCATAGTCAAGTTCCCATATCTCCTCTATGTAACCATAGTATGTGTCATATTTTCCATTCTCGTTTATCAAAGCGGACACGACTGTTTTGGTTGGAGCTCTTCTTATCTTGGGCGATCGTGTAAAATGTATTCCCATTTATCTCGTACCCTTGAAAACTCCCAATAGTCGAAGATGGTGACCCAGCCACCATGTACAACTGATCTTCAACAGTGGTGTCATTTATAAGATGTGTTTGCAACCAACTTCCGAAAGTCTCCATGTGTTTGCGTTTAATCCATGAGTCATCCTTCCCCCGGTTTGTGGAGCGTACAATATTCTTGTGTTCCTTGAGATACGGAGCCACGAAGATGGAATTTTGTAGAACTGTGTAGTGTGCTTTAGTGAAAGAATGCCCCTCCCTGGGTATCATTGTTTTCTTTCCGATCGTTCCTTTTCCCCTCAGTCTCCCCTCATGCCGCGATTCAGGAACACCAGTCGTCTTAAGGTCAGGAATAAAGTCAACACAGAACCCAATGACCTTCTCTGTTCCATAGCCCTTCGAGATGCTTCCTTCTGGCCTAGCACGGTTATGAACATATTTCTTCAAGACTTCCATGAACCTCTCAAAGGGGAACATATTGTGTAGAAATACCGGACCGAGAATATGAATATCTTCACATAGGTGAACCAGGAGATGAGTCATAATGTTGAAGAAGGATGGTGGGAACACCACCTCAAAACTAACAAGACACTGGAACACATCCCTCTGTAATCTTGCCAGAATTTCTTGATCGATTACCTTCTGAGATATTCCGTTGAGGAATGCACATAGCAGCACAATGGGTACTCGAACATTTTCCGGTAGAAGCCCCTCAATGCAATCGGAAGTAGCTGCGTCATAATCACGTGGCAGTCATGAGACTTCAGGTTTTAGAATTTTTTCTCTGCCATGTTTATTATCCCCTTTATATTCGACGAGAAGCCAGACGGAACCTTGATACTGTAAAGGACTTCAAAAAATATTTCCTTCTCTGCTTTAGTAAGAGCGTAGCTGCTTAAGTAATGGCGCCATGTATCCGTGTGCTTGTTGCTTGGGTTTTTCATACGTTGCTGGTCCTCCCGTGCTTCTGGCGTATCTTTTGACTTCCCATACACGCCCAGGAAGCATAACAGGTTGACGCAGAGATTCTTTGTCACGTGCATCACGTCGATTGAAGACCGGACCTCTAGAACTTTCCAATAGGGTAGCTCCCAAAATATAGATTTTCTTCTTCCACATGGGTGCGCGCTTATCAGGGCCGTTCGGAACAAGTTGGCTTCCATCACCCTTCCCAAAGATTACTTTTAGGTCCTTGACCATATCTAATAAATCATTACCACTACGGAGGTCAGACTTCTTCCGGTTATGTGCCTCACCTCTGAAATGCTTCCCTCCTTTCTTTCTTACGGGATGCTTGATCGGAAGAAATCTACGATGCCCCAGGTATACAACCTTTTGATATTTCTCCAAATAAACACTGTCAGTCTTATCTAAACAGTGTGTGCATGCATTGTATCCCTTGTTTGTATGTTCGGAAATGTTACTAAGAGCAGGCCAATCATTGATCGTTATGAAAAGCAACGCCCGTAGGTCAAATGGCTTTTGTTCGTTCTCATCCCACACACATACACCTGGTTTGCCCCACAATTGTAAGAGTTCTTCCACTAATGGCCTTAGATATACATCAATGTCGTTGCCAGGTTGCCTCGGGCCTTGGATGAGAACTGGCATCATAATGAACTTGCGCTTCATTCACAACCAAGGAGGAAGGTTGTACATACATAGAGTCACGGGCCAGGTTCCATGACTCGAGCTCTGCTCCCCAAAGGGATTAAAGCCATCTGTACTTAGACCAGACCATAAGTTTCTCGCCTCTCCTGTAAAGTCCGGGAAGTCTCTCTCGATCTTTCTCTACTGCGATCCATCGGCGGGGTGTCTCAACTTTCCATCTTTCTTACGGTCTTCTTTGTGCCATCGCAACAAACTAGTATGCTCTTTGTTTCTAAACAGACGTTTCAACCGTGGTATTATAGGAGGATCGCACATCACCTTTGCAGGAACCCTCTTACGGGGGGGGGGGGGGGCTCGCCGTCAACATCACCAGGGTCATCTGCTCTGATCTTATACCGCAGTGCAGTGCATACCGGACATTCATCCAAATTCTCGTACTTCTCACCGCAGTAGAGGATGCAGTCATCAATGCATGCATGTAGCTTCTGCACATCTAATCCTAGAGGGCAGAGAGTGTTCTTTGCTTAGTACGTACTCTCAGGCAATTCGTTATCCTTTGGAAGCTTCGTCTTCATTAGTTGAAGTAAACTCTCAAATGCCTTGTCAGTCACACCGTTCTGTGCCTTCCATTTCAGCAACTCCAGTGTGGTACCGAGCTTTGTGCTGCCAACTTGACAATTTGGGTACAACAACTTATTGTGATCCTATAACATGGTGTCCAGTTTCAACCTCTCCAATTCACTTTCACAGTCTTCCCTTGCATCGGCAATAACTCAGCCAAGATCATCATCGGGCTCTTCTGATGCATGCTCTTGATCACATCCTTCTTCTGCATTGTCTTCCATTGCAGTTATCACCGTATTCAGGGAACAAAAGATCTTCTTCTTCTTCTTCATTGTCTTCCATCACAACCCCTCTTTCTCCATGCTTGGTCCAACAATTATAGTTGGGCATGAAACCTCTCTGAAATAGGTGGCCATGAAGGATTCTCGAGGAAGAGTGCTCCCTGACGTTCCGCCAATCAACACATGGGCAACACATAAAGCCATTATCTTTGTTTGCCCGAGCTACAGCGAGAAATGCATTCAGCCCTGCCATATACTCGGAAGTGCGTCGGTCACCGTACATCCATCGCTGCCGTGCATCCATCTGCATCGTATAATTAAGTTTATCAAAAAACATTACAATAACATCTTCAATAGAGAAATGACCATAGTACATCGACAAATATTACTTTTTTATGTATCAATTACAGATGAAAAAGATAAGTTTGTTAACCTCGGTCGAAGATAGTATTTTCAGTGAGCTTATGTGTGGCTCGGGTATTTCGGCCAACACCTCGTGTGCATAGTAAAATAACACACACTAGCACCCACCTCTCTCACTCCTCCAAGCAAAAAAAAACAGAGGGAAGGTGGGGGGGGGGGGGCTCTGAGACCGTATATGTAGGGGAAGGGGGGGCATTTGTCCCGGTTTGTGGAATGAACCGGGACCAATGTCCATGCGCGTGCCACGTGGCCTGTGGCGGGGCATTGGTCCCAGTTCATGCCACAAACTGGGACCAATGCCTCCTTACGAAACGGGACCGATGCCCTTAGACGATTTCTGCTGCCTCGGGCCCACAAACCGGAACCAACGCATAGCATTTGTCCCGAATTTTGATGCAACCGGGACAGATGCCTTTTCTGGCCCTGGACTAAAGGGGTTGTTTCCACTAGTGTCCCTTAGGCTAACCATTTTAACCTTAGCCAAAGACAATACGAGAACTTTACTTCTATATATCAAGAGAGAGTTTTATCAGTTAAGTGTCTCATAATTATATTGATTTTTTCTCTGCTTGCCACGATTGATCAGCTTTCTTTAGCTTCCTTAGGGTGCCTCCTCTTGCATTTTCCATTAGATGCTTTTGTACTTCCGTAAATCATTTATTCAAGCCTAACGTTGAAGACCAATACTTAATAGTACCACTATTGTACTGCATACTAGTCGTTAATAAATAAGAATCATGCTGTCCAACAAACTTAGAAACTCAAATAATAATACAGCTAGCATTTTACTTTGGGACTTCTACTGATGATGCATTGTTTAGTGCTGCTCGTTCGTTCAACAATTATTGTCCACATGAGCTGTCAGGAACAGGTACAAGTCTAACCTCGGCCTTATCTTCAGGTCGGGCCGTTGAATCTAAACCCCAATCCTTAAAATAAACGAATTGTCAAACAAATACAAGTTGGCCAATGTATTAACGATTTCATTTTAAACAATTTATTTACTCTTACATGCTGCTTCTCGGTTACTGCTCCCCCGTTGCCTTGATTAAATTATGTACCGTGTCATTTTAACCTTTTCCAAAGACAGTACAAGAACTTTACTTTAATAAAGAAAGAGTAAGTTAGATCAAGTATAATAATAAGCTGACATAGGCGGGTTATAAGAACTGCCACTTCAGTGTTTTTCTTAGGTGGAGGTGAGAGATCAGGAGAGAGAACAAAAACGGGCTGCAAAATTGTAGCCAGTTCTTGCACGTGGTCCAACACACTTTGTGAGACATCAAGTGGGTCAACACATTAATGATATTATAATTAAGCAGCAATGGCTAGCTATTGTATGAGTAGGCTATTAGATGGCTATATATGACATGGTAAACTCATATAGCCGGCTGTTGGCCTTATTATTAGCCATGCTCTTACTCAAACTTATATTGGTCTTCCTTTCAGCTGGCCTATTATTGAAATTGGACAAATCCTCTGGGATTAGTGGTCGCCTTTCTATATTGTACAACATGCACGGTTAGGAAGTAGTCCAAGTATAACTTTAGGCCTATATGCCCTTAAGGTTCATTGTCTCTCGACCCTGAAAGTAACATGAGTACACCACTTGTTAAAAATAACAGGCAATTTGGCGATATAGTAGTATACTTGATAGGCCCATTCCTAAAATAAAACTATTCACTCCATACCAGCTGCTTCCCGACTGGAGCTCCTCCGTGGACTCTGTCGTGTACTAGTAGGTAAACTTTGTGCCCCATCCTAAGCGGGAGACCGAGGAAGACAGTGCTTGAGCTGGCCATTCCTGCCATATGAATTCACAAATAGTTAGTCTCTATCAATTGTCTAGTTGCTTGCAACCAATTGTATAGTTGGTGCAATTTTGTAGAAGTTCTTTGAATTAAAATTATTATTTTGATGCTTGTGTCTATACTCTCCGTTGCAGGAGAGTTGTCCACTCCTTATTTATGACTATAAAATAAGGTTCAAACTACTATCTTTCTAGTTGAGAAATGTACAAGTGTATAACCCAAATTTTCATATGTAATAGAGGTGTATATATAGTACATGTTCCAGTTTTAAGCCATGTTCCCAACTACTACAATACTACAATAGGTTAAACATAATGGCAAATTGGGTGCCTTAACGTGATAGTTTGGTTCATCTTCCCTGACCTATTTGTGTAGTTGAAATTTCAAACTTTCATTAACTCATAATTGCTAAGTCAGCACGTTAGAGGCCTACAAAAGACATGGTTCAATACAAGTTTTACCTCGTACAGATGTTGAAGTTTGGCTCTAACCACGACTTGTGAATCCTCTTCATTAGACAATAAAATTTAAAATACATCATGCATATGAACAAGCTTCTCGAGGAGATTCTTGGTAATTTTGTTCACAACCAGCCCGTATATCCACGACGTCAAGGTGTATGGGCCTGGGAGTTGGCTCCCCCCTATCGGTCGTGCTCCACCATACGTCTAGGTCTCCTCCTGGGAGCCCGCTCCCCCCTTCGGTCGTGCTCTGTTGTGCGTATTATGAAAGAGGATACTTGCTGATCTGGTACTTCTGGAAGTACCTTTTAGGTTTTCTTCTTTGCACCTTTCCCCACATCTGAGTGGATTTTCGTATCTGGTCCTTCTGAATCGAACTCCCTCTCGGACACGTCCTAGCAAGTCTGAAGTCGTCAAGAGGTTTTCTCGTTTAGCGGGAATCCGACAAAAAAATGGCTTCAAACTCATGCTTGTTGTTTTCTGGCAGAGCCTCTATGTTGGATAATACATCACATATAATCCACGAAGTGGAATATACTACTGTATGAAACTGGCTTCCACTTTCACAAACTACATTCAATTCTACCTCATCTTATCGAATTAGTGGTCGTCTCTCAATATTGTACAAAACTTTTTAGTAGGAAGTAGTACAGGTATAACGGTAGGCCTACGCCCTTGAGATTTATTGTCTCTCGACGCTGATTGTTACAGGAGTATACCGGTTGTTAAACTAAGGCAGTTTGGCCTTATAGTAGTATATTGATAGGCCCACTATCGAAGTAAAACTGTTCACTCCTTACGAGCTGATTCCCGGTTGGATCTCCTCCGTGGACTCGACTGTCGTATACTCACACGTTAACTTTGTGTTATTAGTGTTATTAGAACGTTTCATTAACTCCATCCTTAGCTGGAGCCCGAGCGACACAGCGACTAAGCTGCCCATTCTTGCCATATGAATTCACAAATAGTTAGTTGCAACCAATTTTCTAGTTGCCTGAAACCAATTTTCTAGTTGGTACAGAATTAAAAATATTATTTTTATACTTGTCCGTCCTCTAGAGTTATCCACTACTTATTTATGACTAGAAAATTAGGTTCAAACTTCAAATTACCATCTTGCTAGTTGAGAAAAGTACAACCCAAGTTGTCATGTACATAATAGAGGTGTAAAGTACATGTTCCCTTTTTTAACGCATGTTGCCAACTACTACAATACTACAATAGGCTAAACATAATGGCCAATTGGTTGCCTTAACGTGATAGTTCGGTTCATCTGCCCTTACTTATTTGTGTAGTTGAAATTTCAAACTTTCATTAACTCCTGATCCCAAAGTCAGCACACTAGACGCCTAAAAGAGACATGATTCAATACTAGTTTTTCTCGGTAGAGAAGTTGAAGTCTGGCTCTAACCAGGACTCATGCACCCCCTTCATTACACAATCAAATTGAAAATACATCAAGCGTGTTAACAAGCTTCTTGAGGAGATTCTTGGTAATTTGTATTTACAACAAGCCCGCACATCCACGACGTCGAGATGTATGGGCCTGCGAGCCGGCTCCCTGTTTCGGTCGTGCTCCACCATACATCTTTGTTTCCGCCTCGGATCCGGTCCCCCATTTCGGTGGTGCTCCACTGTACATATTACTTAAGATGATACTTGATGATCTAATACTTCTTGATGTACCTTTTAGGTTATATTCTTTGCACCTTTTCCCACATCTGAGTGGCTTTTCGTATCCGGGTCCTTCTGAATCGGACTCTCTCTCGGACACTTCCATGCATGTATCAAGGCGTCAGGAGGTTTTCTCCTTCAGCGGGGAATACGACAAAAATTGTCTTCGAACTCATGCTTGTTCTTTTCTGGCAGAGCTTGCATGTCGGATAACATCACATATACAGATATACTCCATGAAGTGAAATATACTACAGTATAAATAAAATAAATAGTGTTAACTATACTTGAAACTGGCTTCTACATTCACAAACTACGTTCAATTCTAGCCCCCAGAAAGATCCTCTTGAATTATTGGTCGTCTCTCAATATTGTACATCACGTACTGTTAGGAAGTAGTACAAGTATAACTGTAGACCTATGCCCTTGAGGTTTATTGTCTGTCGAGACTAAGAGTTACTGGAGTATATCGGTTATTAGACTAAGTAAATTTGGCCTTATAGTAGTATACTGATAGGACCACCCACAAAGTAAAATTATCCACTCCTTGCTCGCTGATTCCCGGTTGGAGCTCCTTCGTGGACTCAACTGTGGTGTACTAGTACATTAACTTTATATTACTAGAAAGTTTCATTAACGCTATCCTTAGCGGGAGACCGAGCGAGGCACCGTTAAGCTGCCCATTCTTGTCATACGAATTCACAAATTGTTAGTGGCAACCAATTGTCTAGTTGCTTGAAAACAATTTTCTAGTTGGTACATTTGTAGAAGTTGTTTGAATAAAATTTATTATTTTGATGCGTGTTCGTCCTCTCCGTTGAATCATACTTGACCACTCCTCATTTCTCACTATAAAATAAGGTTCAAATTAACTACTTGCTAGTTGAGAAAAGTCCAACCCAAGCTATCATGTACGTAATAGAGGCGTATAGTACATGTTCCTTTTTAAAGCCACATTGCCAACTACTACAATACTACGATAGATTAAACATAATGGCCAATTGGGTGCCTTATCGTGATGGTTTGGCTCATCTGCCCTTACTTATTTGTGTAGTTGAAATTTCAAACTTTCATTATCTCATAATCAAAAAGTCAGCATACTAGAGGCCCACAAGAGACATGATTCACTACTAGTTTTGCCCGGTAGAGATGCTGAAGTTTGGCTCTAACCAGGATTGTGCACCCCATTCATTACACAATCAATTTGAAAATACATTAAGCATAATAGCGAGCATCTCGAAGGGATTATTGGTAATTTGTGTTTACAACCGGGCCGCACATCCACGACTTCCAGATGTATGGTCCTGGGAGCGGGCTCCCCTTTGGTCGTGCTGCACTGTACGTCTAGGTCTCCGCCTCGGAGTCGGCTCCCCCCCTTTCGCTGGAGCTCAACTAATCGTATTATAAAAGAGGATACTTGATGATATGTTACTTCTAGATGTACATTAAGGTTATCTTCGTTGCAGCTTTCCCCACATATCAGTGGCTTTTCTTATCCGGGTCCTTCTGAATCAGACTCCCTCTCAGACACGTCCATACAAGTCTTGAGCCATCACGAGATTTTCTCTTTCCGTGGGGATTCCGACAAAAAACATGGCCTTTGAATCATACTTGTTGTTTCTTGATAGAGCATGCATGTCGGATAATACATCACACATAATCCGTTAAGTGAAATATACTGCAGTACAAATAAAATAAAATCGTGCTAACTATGCTTGAAACTGGCTTCTACTTTCACAAACCACATTAAATTGTAGCTCCTAGAAAGATATATACACGGAATTAGTGGTCATCTCTCAATATGGTACAGTATGTACTGTTAGGAAGTAGTACAAGTTTAATTGTAGGGCCTCGAGGTTTAGTTTTTCTTGTCCATGACTGTTAAAAGAGTAGACTAGTTGTTAAACTAAGGTAATTTGGCTTTATAGTAGTTTATTGATAGGCCCATTTGCAGAGTAAAATTATTCACTCGGTATGCGCTGATTCCCGGTTGGAGCTCCTCCGTGAACTCGACTCTCGTGAACTAGTATGTTAACTTCATGTTATTAGAACATTTAATCAACTCCATCATTAGCAGGAATCCTATCGCCACACCAACCAAGCTTGCCATTCTTGCCATATAAATTCACAAATAATTAGTCGTAACAAATCGTCTAGTTGCTTGAAACCAATTGTCTAGTTGGTACATTCTGTAGAAGTTCTCTCTATTGCATCAGAGTTATCCACTCCCTATTTATGATAATAAATAAGGTTCAAACTACCATCTTGCTAGCTGAGAAAAGTACAACCCAGTTTGTCATGTAAATAATAGCGGTCTATAGTACATGTTCCTTTTTAAGCCATGTTGCCAACTACTAATACTAGAATAGGTTAAACATAATGTCCAACTAGGTGCTTTAACATGATAGTTTTTTTTACCTGCCCTTACTTGTTTGTGTAGTTTAAATTTCAAACTTCCCTTAACTCATAATCGCAAAGTCAGCATACTAGAGGCCCACAAGAGACATGATTCAATCCTAGTTTCTCCTTGTAGAGATGTTGAAGTTTTTCTCAAACCAGGACTTGTGCATCCCCTTAATTACACAATCAAATTAAAAATACATAAAGAACATTAACGAGCACTTCGAGGACATTCTTGGTAATTTGTGTTTACGACCAGCCCGTACATCCACGCCGTCCAGATGTATAGGCTTGGGTGTCGGCTCCTCCCTTTCGGTCGTGCGCCACCGTACGTCTTATGAACGAGGACACTTGATGATCTGGTACTGCTTGATATACCTTGTAGGTTATCTTCTTTGCACCTTCCCCCATATCCGCGTGGCTTTTTGTATCCGGGTCCTTCCAGATCGGACTCCCTATCGGATGCGTCCATCCATGTCTTAAGCCACCAGGAAGTTTTCTCCTTTAGCGGGAATCCGCCAAAACAATGGCTTCCAACTCATGCCCCGTTGTTTTCTTGCAGAGTTGGCATGTATGATAATACATCACTTATAATCCGCGAAATGAAATATACTGCAGTATAAAATAAAATATAATAGTCCCAGCTATTGTTGAAGCTGGATTCTGCTTTCACAAACCATATTCAATTTAAATTCCCCGGAAGATCCTCTGGAATTGGTGGTCATCTCTCAATATTGTAGAGCATGTACTGTTAGGAAGTAGTACAAATATAACTATAGGCCTAGGCCCTTGAGGTTTATTATCTCTCGACCCTAACAGGTACATGAGTTCACCCATTGTTGAACTAAGGCAATTTAGCCTTATAATAGTATAGTGATAGGACAATTCACAAAGTAATTTTTTCACTCCTTCCGCGCTGATTCCCAGTTGGAGCTCCTCCGTGGACTCGACTGTCGTGTACTAGTACGTTAAATTTCTGTTATTAGAAAAATTCATTAGCGCCATGCTTAGCAGGACGCACCCTCAAACTGCCCATTCTTTACATACGAATTCACAAATAGTTAGTCGTAACCAATTTTCTAGTTGCATGAAAACAATTGTCTAGTTGGTACATTTTGTAGAAGTTATTTGAATTAAATTATTATTTTGATGCTTATCCGTCCTCTTCGTTGCATCAGAGTTATCCACTCCTTATTTATGACTATAAAATAAGGTTCACCCTACCATTTTGCTAGTTGAGGAAAGTACAACCCAAGTTGTCATGTACGTAATAGAGGTGTATAGTACATGTTGGTTTTTTCAGCCATATTGCCAACTACTACAATAGGTTTAAAGATAATGGCCAACTGGGTGACTTAACATGATAGTTTGGTTCATCTGCCCCTACTTATTTGTGTAGTTGAGATTTCATACCTCAGTTAACTCATAATCGTCAAGTCATCACACTTGAGGCCTACAAGGGACATGTTTTAATACTATTTTTGACCGAATGGATGTTGAAGTTTGGATCTAACCGGGACTTTTGCATCCGCGTCATAACACAATCAAATAGATAATACATCAAGCATACGAACAAGAATCTCGAGGATATTCTTGGTAATTCGTGTAGATGACCGGCCCATGCATCCACGACGTCTGGATATACGGGCCGACTCTCCCCTTCCGGTCCTGCTCCACCGTAGGTCTAGGTCTCCACCTGGGAGCCAATTCTTCCCTATGACAGAGGATACTTGATGATACATTAATTACTTCTTGATGTGCCTTTTAGGTTCTCTTTTTTACGATGTCACCCAGAAGGAGAAGGTTATTAGAGTATACACTAGTAGAAACAGGGCCATAGGATTTGACCTTTAGTACCCGTTCAATTAAAAACCGGTACTAATCGGGGTCTAGTACCAGTTCGAACGGCGAGGGCACCGGCACGGCTAATACCGGTTTGAACCTCACCTTTGGCACCGGTTGGTGGCTAGAACCGGTACCAAAGGTGTATGGCAACCGTTCGGCTGGTGCGGGCATCTTTGGTACCGGTTGGTGGAAAAAACCGGTACAAAATGGGTGTGGTAGGGAAACGTGGCGACGTTTGGCCTGGCGCTGGGCACCTTTAGTACCGTTTGGTGGCAAAAACCGGTACCAAAGGTCGAACGGTTTTCCTCCCCGCGCACGTGAAGTCGCGAACTGCGTGTTTTCTCTGTTTTCTCTTATTCTCTGTACAGTATGGTTTGCCTCTCCTCCTCTCTCCCTCTACCTCTATCTTGTCTTCTTCCTATAATCCACCATGGAACCAATCACTCGCATGAGGAAGTTCACGCACATGGCGCGAACGTGCTTACTGTCTACTACACCAACGAGAGCGCCAAAATGTCGGGTTATCTTGCCATGTTCGAAGGATGGGTTCAAAGCGCGAAGGAACAAGAGAAGTTCATAGGGCTTGATCTTGAGTTCACGCGCGATGCTAAGGAAGTTGCCGTCATCCAACTATGCTTCAAAACAAATGTTTTTGTCTTCCAATGGGCAAGGTACGTTTTAATTGGGGCTCTTTATTTATATGAACCATTTGAATTCTATAGGATAGCAACCATTTGCACTCTATAGGATAGCAACCATTTGAATTCTATAGGATAGCAACCATTAGTGAATTAATTTTCCTTGTTACAAATTGGCAAATCCATGATAGAACATATATAGAAAAATGCATATTGGCAAATTGGATATGATAGAAAAATGACATATAGTTAATTTACGACATGCATTTTGGCAAATTGCATAGGATAGAAAATTTCATAGGATACTATTTAGTAGTGGATTAATTTTCGTATTGGCATATATATTTAATTCGTAGGTTATTTCTATGATTCTTAGTTAACAATCTGTTCCATTCTAATTTATTGTTGCAATAGTGACAAGGAGTGTCCAGCTCTCATGAACTTTCTTTGCCGCAGCGGAGTTAGTTTTGTTAGCGTTGATATCAATAATGGCAAGATCAACATGAGGAAAAGCTTCAAAATTGATATGCCGGTTGCCTCCCACATTGATCTCCAGGACATATTCAAGCCTCAGCATGTTAGGACTTCAATGGCTCATATGGCAATCAATTTGATTGACGACTACTACACTGGTATGAAGACCAATATCGAGAACCACGATGAGGGGGAGACGACCACACTTCACCGCAAGAACATTGAGTATGCCTCCATAGATGCTTACGTTACATATGAGTTGTACCGCATTATTTGAGTGGTCAATCATGGGCAGCGTCACCTCGTACCGCAAGCACCGGCACTTGATGATGATGACGAGGATGATTCAGACGACTAGTACTAGTGCGTGTAGTGCTTGGGGTCGATCATGTGATCTATATATATATATATATATATATAGTACTTAGGATTTATGTTCTTGTGCTTGGGATTTATGTTCATGTTTAAGTTTAAGTATGATGTGAGTACTTGGAATTTATGTTCTTGTGTTTGGGATTTATGTTCATGTTTAATTTTAAGTATGATGTGAAAATATTTCATTGGGATCTATGCAATGTTCAGGATATCGCTTATCGTTAACTTATCGACTATGTATCGGGCATTTTTCTTATAAATACCAAAATGTAGCACTAAGACATCTAAAATATGCTCTAAAAATATATCATATTGGCACTAAAATCTGTAAATAATGATATATAGATATATTGTGTTCAACAATACCAAAAATTCTATGATCGGTGTCATTAATTCTGTGATCTATGTAATCTCTCTTTTCAACCCCATTTTGACGCTGGTACCGGCTTTATTCGTATAAGCCTGCTTTTCTACAACGGGGTTGGGATCCCACTACAAGATAGGGGATGCCATAACATGTGTGTATAAGTGTGCTATGAGTTTTGGATGAAAGACACTACACTTCAGGGTTTAACCTAGTTCACAGGTATCAACTTCTCTCTAGGGAATTTCGTGACTTAGAGTTTGAAAGTACTAAGTCATACAAGCATTAGAAAAATTTATGAACAGTTGTGTCATACCTTCGTCTTCTGACTTCCTAGGACCTAGTCTGACACAATCAAGCAACTAGTTAGATACTTTTCAACCCCATTTTGACGCCGGTGCCAGCTTTATTCGTATAAGCCTAGTTTTTCTATAACGGGGCTAGGGTTTCATCGGAGAAGGATTCCGGCGTTGGGATCCCACCACAAGATAGGAGGTGCCATAATATGTGGCTGGGTAGGGCAAGACGACACAGGTGTTTGGGAGAGGGTTTAGCTCAGAGGAAAACATGATGATAAACGATCTGGTAGCCGGCAAGCAAATCGCCGAGTCTCCGATCTCAAGATATTAACTCAACTCTCGTGTTACACTGGATGCTCGATACCAAGCGATATTGTTAAGGCTCTTAGATCCAGGAAGGTCCTCCATCCGGAAGGGCGTCCACGTTGTTGAGTGCGGGCGCTCGGCGGGGAGGCCCGGAGGACACTACATACATGGATCCAGAATATCTTGCCTCTGGGAAGATGAAACCCCTCTCAGATGTTTACTCTTTTGGAATTATCATCTTGCGTCTTTTAACTGGAAAATCCTCTGTCGGACCTCTGTCATACGGGGATGTTGTTGGATAGAGTTACTGGGCTGCATGCAGAAAATAGTTCCCTTCAGCGTGGAAGTAATTCTATGGTAATCCTCGAGGATTGTTGTACAAAGCCCTTATGTTGCTCATTCACACGTGTACAAAGCCCTCATGCTGCTCATGCACACGTCCACGTTGTTGAGTGCGGGCGCTCGGCGGGGAGGCCCGTGTTGACGACATTCATTTAAGGCGAGAACCATGGTAATCTGACACCTGCTGTTGTATATGATGTCAGAAGAAACATGTTGGGGATGGAGGAGCCCATGGCGGCGGAGGAGGAGGAGCAGGACCAACCTCTAGACTTCCAGATGGAGGTCGAACCTCCTACTACTGTACAAGATATCAGAAGTAATGACTTCTGATGTTGATGCTGCTGCACACATGGGGATAATGAGGAAGGTTAGGCTGCCAGGCCGCCGCTACCTATGCAAGCTCAGCAACGTCTGTTCCAACTAGGATCAGATGCAGGAGGTTGGAACCAGCAGCTGGGAAATCTGACACCTGCTGTTGTATTTGATGTCAGAAGAAACATGTTGGGGATGGAGGAGCCCATGGCGGCGGAGGAGGAGGAGCAGGACCAACCTCTGGACTTCCAGTGGCGCGCTGTCAGAATTTGGTGGAGGTATGTCAGCATTTGGGGAAGGTATGTCAGACTTTAGGTGGAGGTATGTCAGAATATTCCGACATACCTCCACCTAAATTCTGACATACCTTCCCCAAATGCTGACATACCTCCACCAAATCCTGACATACCTGCACCAAATTCTGACATACCTTCACCAAATGCTGACATACCTCCATCTACATTCTGACATGCCTCCACCTAAATTCTGACATACCTTCACCAAATGCTGACATACCTCCACCATATTCTGACATACCTCCACCTAAATTCTGACACACCTCCAACAAAATACTGACATACCTCCACCATATTCTGACAACCACAATCGAATTCGATTAACCACTATGGAGTGGAAAAGGGTTCTTCTCCCTGACGTCGCCGGAGCCATGGGAGTGCCCCGTGCACTAACAACACGAGCTCGATCGCCAATAGCTTCAGGGACAGCTGGCCGAGCTTCAGCGACAACATGAGCTCGATTGTCAACACGGGCCTCCCCGCCGAGCGCCCGCACTCAACAACGTGGACGCCCTTCCGGATGGAGGACCTTCCTGCGGTAACCCCCATTCCGCTAGCTCCTCTCCCCCCCCCCCCATTACATAAAGGGAAAGATTTGATTCCTGGTGCTCTCCACATATCCTGCGAGGCAAAAAAAAGTTGTTGTTCAGTGAGATTTGATGCCTCCGACAGAAGATTTTCCAGTTAAAAGACGCAAGATGATAATTCCAAAAGAGTAAACATCTGAGAGGGGTTTCATCTTCCCAGAGGCAAGATATTCTGGATCCATGTATGTAGTGTCCTCCAGGGGCTTCTTGGTGCTTTTGCTCTTGACAGAGGTTTAACACGGAAACAGCACATTCTTTTCCAATTGTCTCTAACCAGATATCCTCCAACCAAGTTCTTGCCGACTCCGCGAACTGAAAAAGTTTTGACTGCATCCATTCAGCATCAGAAGAAAAAGTCTCAATGTAGGAGATGACCCTGTCGTGGATAGGAGACCATGATCATTAAAGTCAGGCATCTCAACTTTAAGCACCTTAACCTTGCAGGAGATGGTATACTGGAGCCATGAATCGATGCCATCAAAAGGATGACGTCGCCGGAGCCATGGGAGTGCCCCGTGCACTAACAACACGAGCTCGATCGCCAATAGCTTCAGGGACAGCTGGCCGAGCTTCAGCGACAACATGAGCTCGATTGTCAACACGGGCCTCCCCGCCGAGCGCCCGCACTCAACAACGTGGACGCCCTTCCGGATGGAGGACCTTCCTGGATCTAAGAGCCTTAACAATATCGCTTGGTATCGAGCATCCAGTGTAACACGAGAGTTGAGTTAATATCTTGAGATCGGAGACTCGGCGATTTGCTTGCCGGCTACCAGATCGTTTATCATCATGTTTTCCTCTGAGCTAAACCCTCTCCCAAACACCTGTGTCGTCTTGCCCTACCCAGCCACTTGAAAACATCCATCTGTGTCCCTTATCACAGGTCTGGCCAATTATATCAATAGGTTTGTCATCAACAACATGAATATCCCGAGTTACAACCTCAGAATCTACTGGGAAATTACAAGGAACATGGTGAATCGAAAACTGTCCCGGTGTAAGCCATCGACGAGGATCAAATGCAGCATCACATATGTAACCCTATAAATCACATGGATGCCACCAGTTATGGGATTAGTCAGAGCAACTAACTGCTTCAAAACCAAGATCAAGTTTCATTTTCTGACAACCACCTAAATTCTGACATACCTTCCCCAAATGCTGACATACCTCCACCAAATCCTGACATACCTGCACCAAATTCTGACATACCTTCACCAAATGCTGACATACCTCCATCTACATTCTGACATGCCTCCACCTAAATTCTGACATACCTTCACCAAATGCTGACATACCTCCACCATATTCTGACATACCTCCACCTAAATTCTGACACAGCTCCAACAAAATACTGACATACCTCCACCATATTCTGACAACCACAATCGAATTCGATAAACCAGTATGGAGTGGAAAAGGGTTCTTCTCCCTGACGTCGCCGGAGCCATGGGAGTGCCCCGTGCACTAAAAACACGATCTCGATCGCCAATAGCTTCAGGGACAGCTGGCCGAGCTTCAGCGACAACATGAGCTCGATTGTCAACACGGGCCTCCCCGCCGAGCGCCCGCACTCAACAACGTGGACGTGTGCATGAGCAGCATGAGGGCTTTGTACACGTGTGAATGAGCAACATAAGGGCTTTGTACAACAATCCTCGAGGATTACCATAGAATTACTTCCACGCTGAAGGGAACTATTTTCTGCATGCAGCCCAGTAACTCTATCCAACAACATCCCCGTATGACAGAGGTTGGAGCCATGGGAGTATATTCTGGATTACGTACCTCGCCTTGCCCCAACCTCTGTCATACGGGGATGTTGTTGGATAGAGTTACTGGGCTGCATGCAGAAAATAGTTCCCTTCAGCGTGGAAGTAATTCTATGGTAATCCTCGAGGATTGTTGTACAAAGCCCTTATGTTGCTCATTCACACGTGTACAAAGCCCTCATGCTGCTCATGCACACGTCCACGTTGTTGAGTGCGGGCGCTCGGCGGGGAGGCCCGTGTTGACAATCGAGCTCATGTTGTCGCTGAAGCTCGGCCAGCTGTCCCTGAAGCTAAGCTCAGAGGAAAACATGATGATAAACGATCTGGTAGCCGGCAAGCAAATCGCCGAGTCTCCGATCTCAAGATATTAACTCAACTCTCGTGTTACACTGGATGCTCGATACCAAGCGATATTGTTAAGGCTCTTAGATCCAGGAAGGTCCTCCATCCGGAAGGGCGTCCACGTTGTTGAGTGCGGGCGCTCGGCGGGGAGGCCCGTGTTGACAATCGAGCTCATGTTGTCGCTGAAGCTCGGCCAGCTGTCCCTGAAGCTATTGGCGATCGAGCTCGTGTTGTTAGTGCACGGGGCACTCCCATGGCTCCGGCGACGTCATCCTTTTGATGGCATCGATTCATGGCTCCAGTATACCATCTCCTGCAAGGTGAAGGTGCTTAAAGTTGAGATGCCTGACTTTAATGATCATGGTCTCCTATCCAACGACAGGGTCATCTCCTACATTGAGACTTTTTCTTCTGATGCTGAATGGATGCAGTCAAAACTTTGTCAGTTCGCGGAGTCGGCAAGAACTTGGTTGGAGGATATCTGGTTAGAGACAATTGGAAAAGAATGTGCTGTTTCCGTGTTAAACCTCTGTCAAGAGCAAAAGCACCAAGAAGCCCCTGGAGGACACTACATACATGGATCCAGAATATCTTGCCTCTGGGAAGATGAAACCCCTCTCAGATGTTTACTCTTTTGGAATTATCATCTTGCGTCTTTTAACTGGAAAATCTTCTGTCGGAGGCATCAAATCTCACTGAACAACAACTTTTTTTTGCCTCGCAGGATATGTGGAGAGCACCAGGAATCAAATCTTTCCCTTTATGTAATGGGGGGGGGGGGAGGAGCTAGCGGAATGGTGGTTACCGCAGGAAGGTCCTCCATCCGGAAGGGCGTCCACGTTGTTGAGTGCGGGCGCTCGGCGGGGAGGCCCGTGTTGACAATCGAGCTCATGTTGTCGCTGAAGCTCGGCCAACTATCCCTGAAGCTATTGGCGATCGAGCTCGTGTTGTTAGTGCACGGGGCACTCCCATGGCTCCGGCGACGTCAGGGAGAAGAACCCTTTTCCACTCCATAGTGGTTAATCGAATTCGATTGTGGTTGTCAGAATATGGTGGAGGTATGTCAGTATTTTGTTGGAGGTGTGTCAGAATTTAGGTGGAGGTATGTCAGAATATGGTGGAGGTATGTCAGCATTTGGTGAAGGTATGTCAGAATTTAGGTGGAGGCATGTCAGAATGTAGATGGAGGTATGTCAGCATTTGGTGAAGGTATGTCAGAATTTGGTGCAGGTATGTCAGGATTTGGTGGAGGTATGTCAGCATTTGGGGAAGGTATGTCAGAATTTAGGTGGAGGTATGTCGGAATATTCTGACATACCTCCACCTAAATTCTGACATACCTTCCCCAAATGCTGACATACCTCCACCAAATTCTGACCGCGCGCCACTGGAAGTCCAGAGGTTGGTCCTGCTCCTCCTCCTCCGCCGCCATGGGCTCCTCCATCCCCAACATGTTTCTTCTGACATCATATACAACAGCAGGTGTCAGATTTCCCAGCTGCTGGTTCCAACCTCCTGCATCTGATCCTAGTTGGAACGGACGTTGCTGAGCTTGCATAGGTAGCGGCGGCCTGGCAGCCTAACCTTCCTCATTATCCCCATGTGTGCAGCAGCATCAACATCAGAAGTCATTACTTCTGATATCTTGTACAGTAGTAGGAGGTTCGACCTCCATCTGGAAGTCCAGAGGTTGGTCCTGCTCCTCCTCCTCCGCCGCCATGGGATCCTCCATCCCCAACATGTTTCTTCTGACATCATATACAACAGCAGGTGTCAGATTACCATGGTTCTCGCCTTAAATGAATGTCGTCAACACGGGCCTCCCCGCCGAGCGCCTGCACTCAACAACGTGGACGTGTGCATGAGCAGCATGAGGGCTTTGTACACGTGTGAATGAGCAACATAAGGGCTTTGTACAACAATCCTCGAGGATTACCATAGAATTACTTCCACGCTGAAGGGAACTATTTTCTGCATGCAGCCCAGTAACTCTATCCAACAACATCCCCGTATGACAGAGGTTGGGGCAAGGCGAGGTACGTAATCCTCGAGGATTGTTGTACAAAGCCCTTATGTTGCTCATTCACACGTGTACAAAGCCCTCATGCTGCTCATGCACACGTCCACGTTGTTGAGTGCGGGCGCTCGGCGGGGAGGCCCGTGTTGACAATCGAGCTCATGTTGTCGCTGAAGCTCGGCCAGCTGTCCCTGAAGCTATTGGCGATCGAGCTCGTGTTGTTAGTGCACGGGGCACTCCCATGGCTCCGGCGACGTCAGGGAGAAGAACCCTTTTCCACTCCATAGTGGTTAATCGAATTCGATTGTGGTTGTCAGAATATGGTGGAGGTATGTCAGTATTTTGTTGGAGGTGTGTCAGAATTTAGGTGGAGGTATGTCAGAATATGGTGGAGGTATGTCAGCATTTGGTGAAGGTATGTCAGAATTTAGGTGGAGGCATGTCAGAATGTAGATGGAGGTATGTCAGCATTTGGTGAAGGTATGTCAGAATTTGGTGCAGGTATGTCAGGATTTGGTGGAGGTATGTCAGCATTTGGGGAAGGTATGTCAGAATTTAGGTGGTTGTCAGAAAATGAAACTTGATCTTGGTTTTGAAGCAGTTAGTTGCTCTGACCAATCCCATAACTGGTGGCATCCATGTGATTTATAGGGTTACATATGTGATGCTGCATTTGATCCTCGTCGATGGCTTACACCGGGACAGTTTTCGATTCACCATGTTCCTTGTAATTTCCCAGTAGATTCTGAGGTTGTAACACGGGATAATGTGCTGTTTCCGTGTTAAACCTCTTTCAAGAGCAAAAGCACCAAGAAGCCCCTGGAGGACACTACATACATGGATCCAGAATATCTTGCCTCTGGGAAGATGAAACCCCTCTCAGATGTTTACTCTTTTGGAATTATCATCTTGCGTCTTTTAACTGGAAAATCTTCTGTCGGAGGCATCAAATCTCACTGAACAACAACTTTTTTTTGCCTCGCAGGATATGTGGAGAGCACCAGGAATCAAATCTTTCCCTTTATGTAATGGGGGGGAGAGGAGCTAGCGGAATGGGGGTTACCGCAGGAAGGTCCTCCATCCGGAAGGGCGTCCACGTTGTTGAGTGCGGGCGCTCGGCGGGGAGGCCCGTGGGTGGAGGCATGTCAGAATGTAGATGGAGGTATGTCAGCATTTGGTGAAGGTATGTCAGAATTTGGTGCAGGTATGTCAGGATTTGGTGGAGGTATGTCAGCATTTGGGGAAGGTATGTCAGAATTTAGGTGGAGGTATGTCGGAATATTCTGACATACCTCCACCTAAATTCTGACATACCTTCCCCAAATGCTGACATACCTCCACCAAATTCTGACAGCGCGCCACTGGAAGTCCAGAGGTTGGTCCTGCTCCTCCTCCTCCGCCGCCATGGGCTCCTCCATCCCCAACATGTTTCTTCTGACATCATATACAACAGCAGGTGTCAGATTTCCCAGCTGCTGGTTCCAACCTCCTGCATCTGATCCTAGTTGGAACGGACGTTGCTGAGCTTGCATAGGTAGCGGCGGCCTGGCAGCCTAACCTTCCTCATTATCCCCATGTGTGCAGAAGCATCAACATCAGAAGTCATTACTTCTGATATCTTGTACAGTAGTAGGAGGTTCGACCTCCATCTGGAAGTCCAGAGGTTGGTCCTGCTCCTCCTCCTCCGCCGCCATGGGCTCCTCCATCCCCAACATGTTTCTTCTGACATCATATACAACAGCAGGTGTCAGATTACCATGGTTCTCGCCTTAAATGAATGTCGTCAACACGGGCCTCCCCGCCGAGCGCCCGCACTCAACAACGTGGACGTGTGCATGAGCAGCATGAGGGCTTTGTACACGTGTGAATGAGCAACATAAGGGCTTTGTACAACAATCCTCGACGATTACCATAGAATTACTTCCACGCTGAAGGGAACTATTTTCTGCATGCAGCCCAGTAACTCTATCCAACAACATCCCCGTATGACAGAGGTTGGGGCAAGGCGAGGTACGTAATCCTCGAGGATTGTTGTACAAAGCCCTTATGTTGCTCATTCACACGTGTACAAAGCCCTCATGCTGCTCATGCACACATCCACGTTGTTGAGTGCGGGCGCTCGGCGGGGAGGCCCGTGTTGACAATCGAGCTCATGTTGTCGCTGAAGCTCGGCCAGCTGTCCCTGAAGCTATTGGCGATCGAGCTCGTGTTGTTAGTGCACGGGGCACTCCCATGGCTCCGGCGACGTCAGGGAGAAGAACCCTTTTCCACTCCATACTGCTTTATCGAATTCGATTGTGGTTGTCAGAATATGGTGGAGGTATGTCAGTATTTTGTTGGAGCTGTGTCAGAATTTAGGTGGAGGTATGTCAGAATATGGTGGAGGTATGTCAGCATTTGGTGAAGGTATGTCAGAATTTAGGTGGAGGCATGTCAGAATGTAGATGGAGGTATGTCAGCATTTGGTGAAGGTATGTCAGAATTTGGTGCAGGTATGTCAGGATTTGGTGGAGGTATGTCAGCATTTGGGGAAGGTATGTCAGAATTTAGGTGGTTGTCAGAAAATGAAACTTGATCTTGGTTTTGAAGCAGTTAGTTGCTCTGACTAATCCCATAACTGGTGGCATCCATGTGATTTATAGGGTTACATATGTGATGCTGCATTTGATCCTCGTCGATGGCTTACACCGGGACAGTTTTCGATTCACCATGTTCCTTGTAATTTCCCAGTAGATTCTGAGGTTGTAACTCGGGATATTCATGTTGTTGATGACAAACCTATTGATATAATTGGCCAGACCTGTGATAAGGGACACAGATGGATGTTTTCAAGTGGCTGGGTAGGGCAAGACGACACAGGTGTTTGGGAGAGGGTTTAGCTCAGAGGAAAACATGATGATAAACGATCTGGTAGCCGGCAAGCAAATCGCCGAGTCTCCGATCTCAAGATATTAACTCAACTCTCGTGTTACACTGGATGCTCGATACCAAGCGATATTGTTAAGGCTCTTAGATCCAGGAAGGTCCTCCATCCGGAAGGGCGTCCACGTTGTTGAGTGCGGGCGCTCGGCGGGGAGGCCCGTGTTGACAACCGAGCTCATGTTGTCGCTGAAGCTCGGCCAGCTGTCCCTGAAGCTATTGGCGATCGAGCTCGTGTTGTTAGTGCACGGGGCACTCCCATGGCTCCGGCGACGTCATCCTTTTGATGGCATCGATTCATGGCTCCAGTATACCATCTCCTGCAAGGTGAAGGTGCTTAAAGTTGAGATGCCTGACTTTAATGATCATGGTCTCCTATCCAACGACAGGGTCATCTCCTACATTGAGACTTTTTCTTCTGATGCTGAATGGATGCAGTCAAAACTTTGTCAGTTCGCGGAGTCGGCAATAACTTGGTTGGAGGATATCTGGTTAGAGACAATTGGAAAAGAATGTGCTGTTTCCGTGTTAAACCTCTGTCAAGAGCAAAAGCACCAAGAAGCCACTGGAGGACACTACATACATGGATCCAGAATATCTTGCCTCTGGGAAGATGAAACCCCTCTCAGATGTTTACTCTTTTGGAATTATCATCTTACGTCTTTTAACTGGAAAATCTTCTGTCGGAGGCATCAAATCTCACTGAACAACAACTTTTTTTTGCCTCGCAGGATATGTGGAGAGCACCAGGAATCAAATCTTTCCCTTTATGTAATGGGGGGGGGAGAGGAGCTAGCGGAATGGGGGTTACCGCAGGAAGGTCCTCCATCCGGAAGGGCGTCCACGTTGTTGAGTGCGGGCGCTCGGCGGGGAGGCCCGTGTTGACAATCGAGCTCATGTTGTCGCTGAAGCTCGGCCAGCTGTCCCTGAAGCTATTGGCGATCGAGCTCGTGTTGTTAGTGCACGGGGCACTCCCATGGCTCCGGCGACATCAGGGAGAAGAACCCTTTTCCACTCCATAGTGGTTAATCGAATTCGATTGTGGTTGTCAGAATATGGTGGAGGTATGTCAGTATTTTGTTGGAGGTGTGTCAGAATTTAGGTGGAGGTATGTCAGAATATGATGGAGGTATGTCAGCATTTGGTGAAGGTATGTCAGAATTTAGGTGGAGGCATGTCAGAATGTAGATGGAGGTATGTCAGCATTTGTTGAAGGTATGTCAGAATTTGGTGCAGGTATGTCAGGATTTGGTGGAGGTATGTCAGCATTTGGGGAAGGTATGTCAGAATTTAGGTGGAGGTATGTCGGAATATTCTGACATACCTCCACCTAAATTCTGACATACCTTCCCCAAATGCTGACATACCTCCACCAAATTCTGACAGCGCGCCACTGGAAGTCCAGAGGTTGGTCCTGCTCCTCCTCCTCCGCCGCCATGGGCTCCTCCATCCCCAACATGTTTCTTCTGACATCATATACAACAGCAGGTGTCAGATTTCCCAGCTGCTGGTTCCAACCTCCTGCATCTGATCCTAGTTGGAACGGACGTTGCTGAGCTTGCATAGGTAGCGGCGGCCTGGCAGCCTAACCTTCCTCATTATCCCCATGTGTGCAGCAACATCAACATCAGAAGTCATTACTTCTGATATCTTGTACAGTAGTAGGAGGTTCGACCTCCATCTGGAAGTCCAGAGGTTGGTCCTGCTCCTCCTCCTCCGCCGCCATGGGCTCCTCCATCCCCAACATGTTTCTTCTGACATCATATACAACAGCAGGTGTCAGATTACCATGGTTCTCGCCTTAAATGAATGTCGTCAACACGGGCCTCCCCGCCGAGCGCCCGCACTCAACAACGTGGACGTGTGCATGAGCAGCATGAGGGCTTTGTACACGTGTGAATGAGAAACATAAGGGCTTTGTACAACAATCCTCGAGGATTACCATAGAATTACTTCCACGCTGAAGGGAACTATTTTCTGCATGCAGCCCAGTAACTCTATCCAACAACATCCCCGTATGACAGAGGTTGGGGCAAGGCGAGGTACGTAATCCTCGAGGATTGTTGTACAAAGCCCTTATGTTGCTCATTCACACGTGTACAAAGCCCTCATGCTGCTCATGCACACGTCCACGTTGTTGAGTGCGGGCGCTCGGCGGGGAGGCCCGTGTTGACAATCGAGCTCATGTTGTCGCTGAAGCTCGGCCAGCTGTCCTTGAAGCTATTGGCGATCGAGCTCGTGTTGTTAGTGCACGGGGCACTCCCATGGCTCCGGCGACGTCAGGGAGAAGAACCCTTTTCCACTCCATAGTGGTTAATCGAATTCGATTGTGGTTGTCAGAATATGGTGGAGGTATGTCAGTATTTTGTTGGAGGTGTGTCAGAATTTAGGTGGAGGTATGTCAGAATATGGTGGAGGTATGTCAGCATTTGGTGAAGGTATGTCAGAATTTAGGTGGAGGCATGTCAGAATGTAGATGGAGGTATGTCAGCATTTGGTGAAGGTATGTCAGAATTTGGTGCAGGTATGTCAGGATTTGGTGGAGGTATGTCAGCATTTGGGGAAGGTATGTCAGAATTTAGGTGGTTGTCAGAAAATGAAACTTGATCTTGGTTTTGAAGCAGTTAGTTGCTCTGACTAATCCCATAACTGGTGGCATCCATGTGATTTATAGGGTTACATATGTGATGCTGCATTTGATCCTCGTCGATGGCTTACACCGGGACAGTTTTCGATTCACCATGTTCCTTGTAATTTCCCAGTAGATTCCGAGGTTGTAACTCGGGATATTCATGTTGTTGATGACAAACCTATTGATATAATTGGCCAGACCTGTGATAAGGGACACAGATGGATGTTTTCAAGTGGCTGGGTAGGGCAAGACGACACAGGTGTTTGGGAGAGGGTTTAGCTCAGAGGAAAACATGATGATAAACGATCTGGTAGCCGGCAAGCAAATCGCCGAGTCTCCGATCTCAAGATATTAACTCAACTCTCGTGTTACACTGGATGCTCGATACCAAGCGATATTGTTAAGGCTCTTAGATCCAGGAAGGTCCTCCATCCGGAAGGGCGTCCACGTTGTTGAGTGCGGGCGCTCGGCGGGGAGGCCCGTGTTGACAATCGAGCTCATGTTGTCGCTGAAGCTCGGCCAGCTGTCCCTGAAGCTATTGGCGATCGAGCTCGTGTTGTTAGTGCACGGGGCACTCCCATGGCTCCGGCGACGTCATCCTTTTGATGGCATCGATTCATGGCTCCAGTATACCATCTCCTGCAAGGTGAAGGTGCTTAAAGTTGAGATGCCTGACTTTAATGATCATGGTCTCCTATCCAACGACAGGGTCATCTCCTACATTGAGACTTTTTCTTCTGATGCTGAATGGATGCAGTCAAAACTTTTTCAGTTCGCGGAGTCGGCAAGAACTTGGTTGGAGGATATCTGGTTAGAGACAATTGGAAAAGAATGTGCTGTTTCCGTGTTAAACCTCTGTCAAGAGCAAAAGCACCAAGAAGCCCCTGGAGGACACTACATACATGGATCCAGAATATCTTGCCTCTGGGAAGATGAAACCCCTCTCAGATGTTTACTCTTTTGGAATTATCATCTTGCGTCTTTTAACTGGAAAATCTTCTGTCGGAGGCATCAAATCTCACTGAACAACAACTTTTTTTTTGCCTCGCAGGATATGTGGAGAGCACCAGGAATCAAATCTTTCCCTTTATGTAATGGGGGGGGAGAGGAGCTAGCGGAATGGGGGTTACCGCAGGAAGGTCCTCCATCCGGAAGGGCGTCCACGTTGTTGAGTGCGGGCGCTCGGCGGGGAGGCCCGTGTTGACAATCGAGCTCATGTTGTCGCTGAAGCTCGGCCAGCTGTCCCTGAAGCTATTGGCGATCGAGCTCGTGTTGTTAGTGCACGGGGCACTCCCATGGCTCCGGCGACGTCAGGGAGAAGAACCCTTTTCAACTCCATACACTACTAGGGAAAAGCTTACCCGTGACGCACCATTTTGCTTATCCGTGACGCACCTGGGCGCGTCACGGCTAGCACGCCGCACCTATGGGTTTAGCCGTGACGCACCGAGCTGGTGCGCCGCGCGTATTAGTACCCGTGACGCACGGGCTAGGTGCGCCGCGGCTACTTTTGGGCGCGTCACGCCTAACTCCAGATGTGCGCCACGGCTATGAATACAGGTGCGTCACGGCTATTCTATGCTGTATTTTTTAAAAAAGGCAGTACCGTATTTATACAGGTATATACAGCTCAAATACAGAAGAAAAATACAGAAGAATGTCAGTACACAAAATACAGAAGAATATCAATAGCTCAAACACAGGTATGCAATTGATAGAATAAATTTTCATAGCAGAAATATTACATAGTCTAGAAAACAAACATATATACTACTAATAAATCCAGGAGTTAGTCTCGAAAACAACCATATTACATATTTTCGATCATCACCACATAATCTATCTAGCGGGCGCGGATGTAGTCGATCACCATCATCATGTCCAAGTTGGCGATGTCACTATCCCTCATGGTGATCAGAATAGCTCGGCCAACCTCCATACCACCTCTTGCGGAATGGAACTGCCTCCATGCTTGAGAGTTGAGGATGACCCGACCATCAGCGTTATCCCTGGTGATCGGAACTACGGTGACAGGTCCTGATTCTCCACGGCGTACTCCAATGGTACCCATATGCTCCATGCCAGCACTGTCCGCTACCGCCAAAGGTATTTTCTACAACACACATTTCCAAGAAAGAATAAAAGCACAATGTCAAATATCGGATAAGAAAGTGTTAAGAACATAAGCAACTATACGAATAAGAAAGTGTTAAGAAACATACCATGACATGTCCATTGGAGACGTTAGTGTTGGTGATGCGATGCACGAAAGGGGACCCGATGTAGCTATCTATCTGGGCAAGTTTCTGAAGGACACGGTCCTTCTCAAACTCGCTAAGATTCGCTCTTTGAGCAACCACCACATGTTTCCATGGGTCCTCCTCGTCCATATCATCCTCAGTGTCCATATCCTCGGTGTTCTCAGTTTCCTCCTCACTCCCGCCATCCTCGCTCGCAATCCCGCCCATATACACAATTTTGATGCGAGGTTGCGGTCCTTCCATGGAGAAGTGAATGTAATCACGTCCGCTTAAATTGTACGTGGCGATGAGAGCCTGCAATGCATGCCCGCAGAAGTAGGTCTTCGTTCTTTCTTTTTTCACTCGAAGAATGTAGGTGGTCCCGTGAACATTGAAATCAACGTTACTGCCAACTAACTCGTTGAATTCTTCGCGAATATTGCATGGTAGAATCTAAAAAAGAAATATAAAGAATATTTTGTTAATAAACACAAGTCTCAAGCTAGATAGTAAAACGAAAGAACAAGTTAACATAAAAAGAATTGTTAATTACCAACGAATCAACGTCACCGTCGTGGAGTTGAAGCATAAAAGAAGCCCCCGTGAATCGTCCTTCGGCACATCGAGACCGACATACTTCGCAAGCCATGTTCTATTTAATTAAGAAAGTACACATAGAGGTTAGAGGAGCATAGCTATCACAAAACAAGGATTCCTTTTAATTAAGAAAAGGAAACTAGGATTATCATTGTGTTGTAACAGAGAGCATGATTATCATTGTGTTGTAACGGCTAAGTCCTAAATTCACGGGAAAATTTCGGCATGACCTTTGCTAATTTTCTAACACTAGAGTGCCCGATTCTCGCCGAAACGGAAATTAATCAACATTTCGGCGAAAATGGGCAACTCATTTGAATTCCCTGCAAAGTTTTAAACGGCTCGATGGCCGGACAGATTCTTTAGGCCAACACCAGCACAATTTTTATTATCTGCAAAATTTTATCCAACACCAGTACCAGCACCAGTCCTACAACACCAGCACCAGTCCTACAACACCAGCACCAGTCCTAGAAGATCATTTTTTATCCATCAAAACTATATTACCAGTACCAACACCAGGACCTGCCAAACAAACAAAAGCAACATCAGTAGCAAATTCTCAGGAACAAGCAGCAAACAAAAGCAGCAGCATTTTTCAACAAGCAACATCATTTTTGAACTAGTGGAGGAGCAGGGCTGAGGAGCAAGTAGAATGCCAATGGGTAGCAAGGTTCATACCCAATTAATCTGTTTTACATGTCAAATATGCCCATTACCGACCTCTATTTCGTATCTAAGGTACAGACTTCAATTCCAGTGCTTTATTTCTGAATCTTCTGATGTTGTGCAAGTGCTAACAAAGTTTATTGATATTGCAGCTTCTCTACAGGAATTGCAGTGAAAGTTATGGATCAGAGTAATCAGGCCATTCTGTTTTTCGTGGTATTCATGCTGTCAGTTTGTACTCTCAGACATGTATTGAAGTTTCTGGTTCATCAGCTAAGGATGTTGCCAATCAGCTTAAAGTAAACATAGTTTACATGCACATCATATGGTTTTAGTCTAATCGCATGCTCTCTTTTTTATTTGGGTTATAATATCATAACTATTTCCTTCAAACAAGTGGAAGTTGAGTTTCTTACGCTTACTTATTTTTCCTGCACATGGTCATTGTAATATCTGTATAGTATCTTCAAAATGAACCGATTGATCCCCTATGAAGCAAAACATCTTTGTATTGAGTCAAAAGACATACACGCATGTGATTTTATTGAAGAAAAAGGGCATGTTCGTGTTGAGTGAAGTGTTTAAATGACACGACTTTTCTGTTATATTATGCTCAAGATTATCTATTCATGTCGATTGCTGGGCACTAGGTTCTAGGATTTGCACCCCTAAGTGACTCTAGCACAATCATGTGCTAGATGTGCTAGGGGTGCAAAACAGCTACTTGGCCTAATCTTTCTTCTTGGCAAAATAGGAAAACAAGAATTAAGAGAATGTTTCTTGGCAAAATAGGAACAAGAAAGCGGCGTCGACCTGGGCAATTAAGAGAATGTTTCTTGGTATACTGTTGTTGAAGTTAAGGATCAGAGAATGTTTGTACCATGCAAGAATTAAGAAACCAGAGGAAATCATAGAAGAAATGGTCAAGAGATTTAGACCATATATTCAGCAAACTGTGTGCTGCCATGTGTTGCCAACATCTACAAAGTACATGCTACAGTTCCCCAGGTACAGGTTGATTGTATGGTACGTATGTTGTCTGTTTTACTTCTCCTAGAAGCCCTCCATGCTGCAGGCTGCCCTGTTTTCCTATACCACGCCTAACTACCTTTGAAATTCTTGCTCAGCCATGAAATGCTACAAGTGTGTACTCATGTTGGAGGGGTACTAGCATCTACTAGGTGCCCTAGTAGAAAAAAGGAAGGGGGAATGATATTTAACAGTGTGTTCAATTTTCAAGGGTAGCTGCAGGTAACTATTTACAGTCATATATACTCAACAACCCTTAACTAACTAGCTAGTATCATCATTGGACAGTGATGTAAAGAAAAATCACCTACAACCCATATATACAGCATGTGCATCCAAGTGAAGGGAATTAATGCTAGTAGTAACAGTTCATCTTGGGGACTAGCTGGTTGACTAGTATTCAATTTCTTATACCACTAGTTTACTACTATGACAATTCATCTTGGGGACTAGCTGATTGAGTAGCCTTCAGTTAAACTCCATGCATCTAATTTCGTTTCAACTAGTTAGCTCTCACTTGCTACTGTGGACTCTTTAAAGAACTAGGTTCTAGGATTTGCACCCCTAAGTGACTCTTTAAAGAACAGCAAGAACAATGAAGGAATCGGAGTTCCTACAAGCCATCTAGGGGCGGGATCGAGGAGAAGGGGAGGGAGAGGACTAGGGGGCGGCGCACCTTTGTTCGTCGGACTTGGCGTCGAGGGCGAACTGCTCGGTGTAGTCGTGCTCGCTGGGGAAGACGGCGTGGCTCCTCCTCCTCCTTGTCGTCGACGGCGGCGCGACTCCCCCTCCTCCTCCTGATCGTACGTGGACGGCAGCAGCGGCGCGACTCCCCCTTCCTCCTCCCTGTCGTGGACGGCAGCAGCGGCGCGGTGGTTCAGATCGAGAGGTGGACGGCAGCAGCGGTGCGCGTCTACGGTGGCGAGATGGGTGTGGCGGCGAACGGGGAGAAGGAGGGGATCGAACGGGGAGAAGAAGAAAAACAGCGCCCCTCGATCTACCTCTATGTCCGCTAATAGCCGTGGCGCACATCATAATCGGCACGTCACGGCTATGTTGGGTACCCGCGGCGCACGTTCCAGCGGTGCGTCACGGCTATAGATGCCACCGGTGGAAACGATACCCGTGACGCACCTCCAGAATGTGCGCCGCGGCTACCCAACATAGCCGTGACGCACCGCTCGGTTGGTGCGTCGCGGGTATGCCTCGGAGGCTCGCCACCCCGGCCCCACACATAGGCGCGACGCGCCTTCCAATTGGTGCGCCGCGGCTATTCCTTTACGCGCGACGCGCAGAAACGTGGTGCGCCGCGGGTAATAGGCGTGACGCGCCAAACGCGATGTGCGTCACGGGTATCATCACTCCTATAGCCATTTTCCTAGTAGTGATAGTGGTTAATCGAATTCGATTGTGGTTGTCAGAATATGGTGGAGGTATGTCAGTATTTTGTTGGAGGTGTGTCAGAATTTAGGTGGAGGTATGTCAGAATATGGTGGAGGTATGTCAGCATTTGGTGAAGGTATGTCAGAATTTAGGTGGAGGCATGTCAGAATGTAGATGGAGGTATGTCAGCATTTGGTGAAGGTATGTCAGAATTTGGTACAGGTATGTCAGGATTTGGTGGAGGTATGTCAGCATTTGGGGAAGGTATGTCAGAATTTAGGTGGAGGTATGTCGGCATATTCTGACATACCTCCACCTAAAGTCTGACATACCTTCCCCAAATGCTGACATACCTCCACCAAATTCTGACAGCGCGCCACTGGAAGTCTAGAGGTTGGTCCTGCTCCTCCTCCGCCGCCATGGGCTCCTCCATCCCCAACATGTTTCTTCTGACATCATATACAACAGCAGGTGTCAGATTTCCCAGCTGCTGGTTCCAACCTCCTGCATCTGATCCTAGTTGGAACGGACGTTGCTGAGCTTGCATAGGTAGCGGCGGCCTGGCAGCCTAACCTTCCTCATTATCCCCATGTGTGCAGCAGCATCAACATCAGAAGTCATTACTTCTGATATCTTGTAAGGGCTTTGTACAACAATCCTCGAGGATTACCATAGAATTACTTCCACGCTGAAGGGAACTATTTTCTTCATGCAGCCCAGTAACTCTATCCAACAACATCCCCGTATGACAGAGGTTGGGGCAAGGCGAGGTACGTAATCCAGAATATACTCCCATGGCTCCAACCTCTGTCATACGGGGATGTTGTTGGATAGAGTTACTGGGCTGCATGCAGAAAATAGTTCCCTTCAGCGTGGAAGTAATTCTATGGTAATCCTCGAGGATTGTTGTACAAAGCCCTTATGTTGCTCATTCACACGTGTACAAAGCCCTCATGCTGCTCATGCACACGTCCACGTTGTTGAGTGCGGGCGCTCGGCGGGGAGGCCCGTGTTGACAATCGAGCTCATGTTGTCGCTGAAGCTCGGCCAGCTGTCCCTGAAGCTATTGGCGATCGAGCTCGTGTTGTTAGTGCACGGGGCACTCCCATGGCTCCGGCGACGTCAGGGAGAAGAACCCTTTTCCACTCCATACTGGTTTATCGAATTCGATTGTGGTTGTCAGAATATGGTGGTTGTATGTCAGTATTTTGTTGGAGCTGTGTCAGAATTTAGGTGGAGGTATGTCAGAATATGGTGGAGGTATGTCAGCATTTGGTGAAGGTATGTCAGAATTTAGGTGGAGGCATGTCAGAATGTAGATGGAGGTATGTCAGCATTTGGTGAAGGTATGTCAGAATTTGGTGCAGGTATGTCAGGATTTGGTGGAGGTATGTCAGCATTTGGGGAAGGTATGTCAGAATTTAGGTGGTTGTCAGAAAATGAAACTTGATCTTGGTTTTGAAGCAGTTAGTTGCTCTGACTAATCCCATAACTGGTGGCATCCATGTGATTTATAGGGTTACATATGTGATGCTGCATTTGATCCTCGTCGATGGCTTACACCGGGACAGTTTTCGATTCACCATGTTCCTTGTAATTTCCCAGTAGATTCTGAGGTTGTAACTCGGGATATTCATGTTGTTGATGACAAACCTATTGATATAATTGGCCAGACCTGTGATAAGGGACACAGATGGATGTTTTAAAGTGGCTGGGTAGGGCAAGACGACACAGGTGTTTGGGAGAGGGTTTAGCTCAGAGGAAAACATGATGATAAACGATCTGGTAGCCGGCAAGCAAATCGCCGAGTCTCCGATCTCAAGATATTAACTCAACTCTCGTGTTACACTGGATGCTCGATACCAAGCGATATTGTTAAGGCTCTTAGATCCAGGAAGGTCCTCCATCCGGAAGGGCGTCCACGTTGTTGAGTGCGGGCGCTCGGCGGGGAGGCCCGTGTTGACAATCGAGCTCATGTTGTCGCTGAAGCTCGGCCAGCTGTCCCTGAAGCTATTGGCGATCAAGCTCGTGTTGTTAGTGCACGGGGCACTCCCATGGCTCCGGCGACGTCATCCTTTTGATGGCATCGATTCATGGCTCCAGTATACCATCTCCTGCAAGGTGAAGGTGCTTAGAGTTGAGATGCCTGACTTTAATGATCATGGTCTCCTATCCAACGACAGGGTCATCTCCTACATTGAGACTTTTTCTTCTGATGCTGAATGGATGCAGTCAAAACTTTTTCAGTTCGCGGAGTCGGCAAGAACTTGGTTGGAGGATATCTGGTTAGAGACAATTCGAAAAGAATGTGCTGTTTCCGTGTTAAACCTCTGTCAAGAGCAAAAGCACCAACAAAGCCCTCATGTTGCTCATTCACACGTGTACAAAGCCCTCATGCTGCTCATGCACACGTCCACGTTGTTGAGTGCGGGCGCTCGGCGGGGAGGCCCGTGTTGACAATCGAGCTCATGTTGTCGCTGAAGCTCGGCCAGCTGTCCCTGAAGCTATTGGCGATCGAGCTCGTGTTGTTAGTGCACGGGGCACTCCCATGGCTCCGGCGACGTCAGGGAGAAGAACCCTTTTCCACTCCATACTGGTTTATCGAATTCGATTGTGGTTGTCAGAATATGGTGGAGGTATGTCAGTATTTTGTTGGAGCTGTGTCAGAATTTAGGTGGAGGTATGTCAGAATATGGTGGAGGTATGTCAGCATTTGGTGAAGGTATGTCAGAATTTAGGTGGAGGCATGTCAGAATGTAGATGGAGGTATGTCAGCATTTGGTGAAGGTATGTCAGAATTTGGTGCAGGTATGTCAGGATTTGGTGGAGGTATGTCAGCATTTGGGGAAGGTATGTCAGAATTTAGGTGGTTGTCAGAAAATGAAACTTGATCTTGGTTTTGAAGCAGTTAGTTGCTCTGACTAATCCCATAACTGGTGGCATCCATGTGATTTATAGGGTTACATATGTGATGCTACATTTGATCCTCGTCGATGGCTTACACCGGGACAGTTTTCGATTCACCATGTTCCTTGTAATTTCCCAGTAGATTCTGAGGTTGTAACTCGGGATATTCATGTTGTTGATGACAAACCTATTGATATAATTGGCCAGACCTGTGATAAGGGACACAGATGGATGTTTTCAAGTGGCTGGGTAGGGCAAGAAGACACAGGTGTTTGGGAGAGGGTTTAGCTCAGAGGAAAACATGATGATAAACGATCTGGTAGCCGGCAAGCAAATCGCCGAGTCTCCGATCTCAAGATATTAACTCAACTCTCGTGTTACACTGGATGCTCGATACCAAGCGATATTGTTAAGGCTCTTAGATCCAGGAAGGTCCTCCATCCGGAAGGGCGTCCACGTTGTTGAGTGCGGGCGCTCGGCGGGGAGGCCCGTGTTGACAATCGAGCTCATGTTGTCGCTGAAGCTCGGCCAGCTGTCCCTGAAGCTATTGGCGATCGAGCTCGTGTTGTTAGTGCACGGGGCACTCCCATGGCTCCGGCGACGTCATCCTTTTGATGGCATCGATTCATGGCTCCAGTATACCATCTCCTGCAAGGTGAAGGTGCTTAAAGTTGAGATGCCTGACTTTAATGATCATGGTCTCCTATCCAACGACAGGGTCATCTCCTACATTGAGACTTTTTCTTCTGATGCTGAATGGATGCAGTCAAAACTTTTTCAGTTCGCGGAGTCGGCAAGAACTTGGTTGGAGGATATCTGGTTAGAGACAATTGGAAAAGAATGTGCTGTTTCCGTGTTAAACCTCTGTCAAGAGCAAAAGCACCAAGAAGCCCCTGGAGGACACTACATACATGGATCCAGAATATCTTGCCTCTGGGAAGATGAAACCCCTCTCAGATGTTTACTCTTTTGGAATTATCATCTTGCGTCTTTTAACTGGAAAATCTTCTGTCCGAGGCATCAAATCTCACTGAACAACAACTTTTTTTTGCCTCGCAGGATATGTGGAGAGCACCAGGAATCAAATCTTTCCCTTTATGTAATGGGGGGGAGAGGAGCTAGCGGAATGGGGGTTACCGCAGGAAGGTCCTCCATCCGGAAGGGCGTCCAGGTTGTTGAGTGCGGGCGCTCGGCGGGGAGGCCCGTGTTGACAATCGAGCTCATGTTGTCGCTGAAGCTCGGCCAGCTGTCCCTGAAGCTATTGGCGATCGAGCTCGTGTTGTTAGTGCACGGGGCACTCCCATGGCTCCGGCGACGTCAGGGAGAAGAACCCTTTTCCACTCCATAGTGGTTAATCGAATTCGATTGTGGTTGTCAGAATATGGTGGAGGTATGTCAGTATTTTGTTGGAGGTGTGTCAGAATTTAGGTGGAGGTATGTCAGAATATGGTGGAGGTATGTCAGCATTTGGTGAAGGTATGTCAGAATTTAGGTGGAGGCATGTCAGAATGTAGATGGAGGTATGTCAGCATTTGGTGAAGGTATGTCAGAATTTGGTGCAGGTATGTCAGGATTTGGTGGAGGTATGTCAGCATTTGGGGAAGGTATGTCAGAATTTAGGTGGAGGTATGTCGGAATTTTCTGACATACCTCCACCTAAATTCTGACATACCTTCCCCAAATGCTGACATACCTCCACCAAATTCTGACAGCGCGCCACTGGAAGTCCAGAGGTTGGTCCTGCTCCTCCTCCTCCGCCGCCATGGGCTCCTCCATCCCCAACATGTTTCTTCTGACATCATATACAACAGCAGGTGTCAGATTTCCCAGCTGCTGGTTCCAACCTCCTGCATCTGATCCTAGTTGGAACGGACGTTGCTGAGCTTGCATAGGTAGCGGCGGCCTGGCAGCCTAACCTTCCTCATTATCCCCATGTGTGCAGCAGCATCAACATCAGAAGTCATTACTTCTCATATCTTGTACAGTAGTAGGAGGTTCGACCTCCATCTGGAAGTCCAGAGGTTGGTCCTGCTCCTCCTCCTCCGCCGCCATGGGCTCCTCCATCCCCAACATGTTTCTTCTGACATCATATACAACAGCAGGTGTCAGATTACCATGGTTCTCGCCTTAAATGAATGTCGTCAACACGGGCCTCCCCGCCGAGCGCCCGCACTCAACAACGTGGACGTGTGCATGCGCAGCATGAGGGCTTTGTACACGTGTGAATGAGCAACATAAGGGCTTTGTACAAAAATCCTCGAGGATTACCATAGAATTACTTCCACGCTGAAGGGAACTATTTTCTGCATGCAGCCCAGTAACTCTATCCAACAACATCCCCGTATGACAGAGGTCCGACAGAAGATTTTCCAGTTAAAAGACGCAAGATGATAATTCCAAAAGAGTAAACATCTGAGAGGGGTTTCATCTTCCCAGAGGCAAGATATTCTGGATCCATGTATGTAGTGTCCTCCGGGCCTCCCCGCCGAGCACCCGCACTCAACAACGTGGACGCCCTTCCGGATGGAGGACCTTCCTGGATCTAAGAGCCTTAACAATATCGCTTGGTATCGAGCATCCAGTGTAACACGAGAGTTGAGTTAATATCTTGAGATCGGAGACTCGGCGATTTGCTTGCCGGCTACCAGATCGTTTATCATCATGTTTTCCTCTGAGCTAAACCCTCTCCCAAACACCTGTGTCGTCTTGCCCTACCCAGCCACTTGAAAACATCCATCTGTGTCCCTTATCACAGGTCTGGCCAATTATATCAATAGGTTTGTCATCAACAGCATGAATATCCCGAGTTACAACCTCAGAATCTACTGGGAAATTACAAGGAACATGGTGAATCGAAAACTGTCCCGGTGTAAGCCATCGACGAGGATCAAATGCAGCATCACATATGTAACCCTATAAATCACATGGATGCCACCAGTTATGGGATTAGTCAGAGCAACTAACTGCTTCAAAACCAAGATCAAGTTTCATTTTCTGACAACCACCTAAATTCTGACATACCTTCCCCAAATGCTGACATACCTCCACCAAATCCTGACATACCTGCACCAAATTCTGACATACCTTCACCAAATGCTGACATACCTCCATCTACATTCTGACATGCCTCCACCTAAATTCTGACATACCTTCACCAAATGCTGACATACCTCCACCATATTCTGACATACCTCCACCTAAATTCTGACACAGCTCCAACAAAATACTGACATACCTCCACCATATTCTGACAACCACAATCGAATTCGATTAACCACTATGGAGTGGAAAAGGGTTCTTCTCCCTGACGTCGCCGGAGCCGTGGGAGTGCCCCGTGCACTAACAACACGAGCTCGATCGCCAATAGCTTCAGGGACAGCTGGCCGAGCTTCAGCGACAACATGAGCTCGATTGTCAACACGGGCCTCCCCGCCGAGCGCCCGCACTCAACAACGTGGACGCCCTTCCGGATGGAGGACCTTCCTGCGGTAACCCCCATTCCGCTAGCTCCTCTCCCCCCCCCATTACATAAAGGGAAAGTTTTGATTCCTGGTGCTCTCCACATATCCTGCGAGGCAAAAAAAGTTGTTGTTCAGTGAGATTTGATGCCTCCGACAGAAGATTTTCCAGTTAAAAGACGCAAGATGATAATTCCAAAAGAGTAAACATCTGAGAGGGGTTTCATCTTCCCAGAGGCAAGATATTCTGGATCCATGTATGTAGTGTCCTCCAGGGGCTTCTTGGTGCTTTTGCTCTTGACAGAGGTTTAACACGGAAACAGCACATTCTTTTCCAATTGTCTCTAACCAGATATCCTCCAACCAAGTTCTTGCCGACTCCGCGAACTGAAAAAGTTTTGACTGCATCCATTCAGCATCAGAAGAAAAAGTCTCAATGTAGGAGATGACCCTGTCGTTGGATAGGAGACCATGATCATTAAAGTCAGGCATCTCAACTTTAAGCACCTTCACCTTGCAGGAGATGGTATACTGGAGCCATGAATCGATGCCATCAAAAGGATGAGGTCGCCGGAGCCATGGGAGTGCCCCGTGCACTAACAACACGAGCTCGATCGCCAATAGCTTCAGGGACAGCTGGCCGAGCTTCAGCGACAACATGAGCTCGATTGTCAACACGGGCCTCCCCGCCGAGCGCCCGCACTCAACAACGTGGACGCCCTTCCGGATGGAGGACCTTCCTGGATCTAAGAGCCTTAACAATATCGCTTGGTATCGAGCATCCAGTGTAACACGAGAGTTGAGTTAATATCTTGAGATCGGAGACTCGGCGATTTGCTTGCCGGCTACCAGATCGTTTATCATCATGTTTTCCTCTGAGCTAAACCCTCTCCCAAACACCTGTGTCGTCTTGCCCTACCCAGCCACTTGAAAACATCCATCTGTGTCCCTTATCACAGGTCTGGCCAATTATATCAATAGGTTTGTCATCAACAACATGAATATCCCGAGTTACAACCTCAGAATCTACTGGGAAATTACAAGGAACATGGTGAATCGAAAACTGTCCCGGTGTAAGCCATCGACGAGGATCAAATGCAGCATCACATATGTAACCCTATAAATCACATGGATGCCACCAGTTATGGGATTAGTCAGAGCAACTAACTGCTTCAAAACCAAGATCAAGTTTCATTTTCTGACAACCACCTAAATTCTGACATACCTTCCCCAAATGCTGACATACCTCCACCAAATCCTGACATACCTGCACCAAATTATGACATACCTTCACCAAATGCTGACATACCTCCATCTACATTCTGACATGCCTCCACCTAAATTCTGACATACCTTCACCAAATGCTGACATACCTCCACCATATTCTGACATACCTCCACCTAAATTCTGACACAGCTCCAACAAAATACTGACATACCTCCACCATATTCTGACAACCACAATCGAATTCGATAAACCAGTATGGAGTGGAAAAGGGTTCTTCTCCCTGACGTCGCCGGAGCCATGGGAGTGCCCCGTGCACTAACAACACGAGCTCGATCGCCAATAGCTTCAGGGACAGCTGGCCGAGCTTCAGCGACAACATGAGCTCGATTGTCAACACGGGCCTCCCCGCCGAGCGCCCGCACTCAACAACGTGGACGTGTGCATGAGCAGCATGAGGGCTTTGTACACGTGTGAATGAGCAACATAAGGGCTTTGTACAACAATCCTCGGGGATTACCATAGAATTACTTCCACGCTGAAGGGAACTATTTTCTGCATGCAGCCCAGTAACTCTATCCAACAACATCCCCGTATGACAGAAGTTGGAGCCATGGGAGTATATTCTGGATTACGTACCTCGCCTTGCCCCAACCTCTGTCATACGGGGATGTTGTTGGATAGAGTTACTGGGCTGCATGAAGAAAATAGTTCCCTTCAGCGTGGAAGTAATTCTATGGTAATCCTCGAGGATTGTTGTACAAAGCCCTTACAAGATATCAGAAGTAATGACTTCTGATGTTGATGCTGCTGCACACATGGGGATAATGAGGAAGGTTAGGCTGCCAGGCCGCCGCTACCTAGCGAGAGCAATAGGCTGAAAAAGGAGGTGCAGTGGTAGGCGAAGCTGCCACTAATCTGGCACCAACTCTAGTTGGTGTGGCCTTGGTTTTATCCATGTCCCTGGATATCACAGGATACCAAGAAGAGAGCTCACACACCCAGATTCTTAGGCAGGTGCACCACTGTCAGTGTCCCCAACTGTCAAGCATAGGCTCACAGACCACGAGCACACTCAGACTGTATTCAATCTTGCCAATTATTTCTGCCGCTGCAGACTTTTTTATCTGCAGCAATTTAAGATACATTTAGTGATTTACGAAAAAGGATAAAATGAGCAGCACCCAAGGAAACATAGATTAGCGGATCAAAACTGCATGAATGATGAAACATAACTGCATGAACTTTGAATTGCAAAAAAAATGTTTATGAACATTGTATTCTATCATAAAGCAGAAGCAAATCGTATGTAGCATATGTTATAATTGCACCAAAGTGTAAGTGCATAAGAATATCTGTGATATGCAACTGAAACAACCAATTTGTCATGGCCCCACCTTTCTTCCTGCTAGGTATACACTCTCATGCTATAATACCATTGGGAATTTAGATTTGCAATAGCTGGTAGGGCTTTCAGGTTGACAAATCTACAAGGGTAAGAGCAGATGAACACTAAATGCGTGTGGTAAGTGGTAACACATAATTGCATCACAAATTAGTGTGTCTTGTTATGAAATTTGGCAGAATTAAGAGCATAGAGTAAAGTTCATCCTCTAAAAATAAGTGAAGAGGAGGGGAGTGAAGGAGCAGATCAACAAAAGCACCTGACTTGGTCATGTGGAAGCTGCTGCTGATGATGGAGAGTGTATTGTTGTCCTTGCCGAACGAAGGGCTCCAACTACACATTTAGTTTAGCCTTGTTCATCAGACTCTCGAACCGGTTCTTGTCAAGCAGCTGCAACATTTGGGAGTTGCTACTCAAATGTGAACAAACCAACCATCTGTGTCTGATGAATAAGATGAACAGACAAGGCAGAAAACCCATGAGCCTGTACCATTTCAAGAGTGGCGTAATTGCATATACATGTACAACAAAAAAAATTGCAGATCAGGAGGTTCTAAAAATGTCCATAAAATTGCTAGATTACATTCAGGTAGCCCTGCTACTCCGAGATTTGAATCATACTAGCAGCTGAACTACATGAGGAGCATCGCAAATACGTTCACAGCAGCTCACCGATCCCAGCTAGCAAAACTGATACTCCCTCCGTTCACTTTTGCACCTTTTAATGAAAAATGATAAGAAAAAAATAAATTAACCATTTGCACCTTTTTTTTGATAAAGAACCATTTGCACCTAGAGCGTGACATGAATAAACTCACAAGTCATGGCTATAGAAACTGACAAAATGCTGCCTTAAGTGAACATATGATGACCACATAAATGAATAACTTAGCTGGGGAAGTACAGGCTCTTAGATCCAGGAAGGTCCTCCATCCGGAAGGGTGTCCACGTTGTTGAGTGCGGGCGCTCGGCGCGGAGGCCCGGAGGACACTACATACATGGATCCAGAATATCTTGCCTCTGGGAAGATGAAACCCCTCTCAGATGTTTACTCTTTTGGAATTATCATCTTGCGTCTTTTAACTGGAAAATCTTCTGTCGGAGGCATCAAATCGAGAACCATGGTTTTGAAGCAGTTAGTTGCTCTGACAAAGCTGATAAAATTCTATTTGATGATGGCACCACTGGCGATCGAGCACATGCTGTTGCGAAGCTCGGATAGATGTCCCTAAAGTTGCTGGCAATCGAGATCATGATGTTCCGTAAGCTGCTGGCGGTCGAGCTCATGTTGTTGCGAAGCTCGGATACATGAAGCTATTGGCGATCGAGCTCATGTTGTTAGTGCACGGGGCACTCCCATGGCTCCGGCGACGTCAGGGAGAAGAACCCCTTTTCCACTCCGTAGTGGTTTATCGAATTCTATTGTGGTTGATTGAATTCGATTGTGGTTGATCAAGTTTGATTGTGGTTTATCGAATTCGATTGTGGTTTATCGAATTCGATTCTGGTTTATCGAATTCGAGCCTCGGAGAAGAAGGGAGTGCCTCCCCTTTTATGGTGGACGTATGTCAGCATTTGGTGAAGGTATGTCATGGATCGTGCTGACGCCGACGTGGTCAGGTCTTCGCCGTTTGGCCTATTTACTGTAGTGAAATGCAATCTCATATCAATGTCAAGAAGAACCGTGATTCATCTATTATATATTTACTAGTAAAATGCCCATGCATTGCAACGGGAGATAAAGTTTCCTGATACGTCTCGTTATCTATTTTAACATGACGTTCCATCCCTATCATCTTTTATTCTCGTTTACTCCTTGCTTCATTTAGTTATTTCATCTCAATACACTAGTGGGAAATAGGCTATCAGTACCGGTTCCAGAGGGCATTTAGTACCGGTTGGACAGCCGGTACTAATTAATCGGCACTAAAGGTCCTCCAACCTTTAGTACTGCTTCCTTACGAACCGGTATTGAAGGTGCCTCCACGTGGGTTCGGGCGAGCCCCCGGGTACGAAAGGGTTGGGAGGGGTTTAGGGTTTAGGAGGTGTTTAGCGTTTAGGAGGGGTTTAGGAAGGGTTTAGGAGGGAACGTATTGGACCGTTTCATTGTACGAGGATCGTGTTGATGCACCAGAAACGCGTTGGGTATATATAAAATATCTACATGCATCAATTTGATGTCTATATCAATTTGGTGCATACATATAACAAATTCAATTTATTACATGAGATAAAAAAAAATTAAGTATTGTTTCACAGTGGTAATCTCCGAAGCATGCTCACTATTACATGGAGGCGTACTATGAAGCATGGTGGTACTCTCCGAAAGGAGCTATGACGTCCTCAAGGAAAAATCCCGACAATTTCTCGCAAATTGCTTGTAAGCGGCGCTCGATGTGGAGCTTCTCCCGCTTTCTTGCCAACTGCAAAATAATGAGATACAAATTAATAGATACGTAAACTATCAAATCATCATAAAAAATTGACACAGCAGAACTGATAGTAACAAATTAAATTTGCGAATATAGTTTACGTACCTCTTTATGTATATTACTTTTTATTCTGTCGTGATAATCTTGTGAATGTTCTCACAAACATAGTAACCACATAGATTAGTCCCCTTTCGTTGTTGCGCGCATTTCTGTGCAAGAATATAATTCAATCAAACAATAATCAAGTATGATAACGGTGTGTGGACCTACGTAGTAGTACTTACTTCCCACGCCATTTCAGCTTTGGTGGCCATCCACCTGTCGAATCTTCATTGATGAACGTTTGACATACGCTGCCCGACAAAGAAAATGAATAAAAGAGTTATTGATTTTTTTGATATTAGGAAATTAATGAAAAAGCCGATAAGAATTAATTAAAATTACCTTTTGAGCAGATCAAAACAGTGCTTGCAATCTATACCCGGTTTGGTATGAGAGTCGAAGACTTCAACTGATCCATCGTGCATTTTAATGACGATAATAATAAAGTGGAAGCTGCACATGTTTAAATATGCAGTGTCATTGATATATATAACTCATTAGTTAAAATTTTAACATCTGGTGAGAAAATAGAATGGGTTAGAATACAGTAACACTGACTTGATGTTGGAAGGCCAACGTATTTGTTTTTTATCATGTTGTCGCTTCAAAAACCTTAGCAAAAGTCTCTGGTGTATCCTTGTTATAGATGGATTCCTTTATGGTTTTTCATGCATTGTATTCGCATCAATGAACCCAATCTCTGTTATTGCATCCCTTTTGCATTCGTGCATCTTCAATCTGCATAAAAAAGTGCACAAAATATTAAATTGAGGATAATTGCAGAAAATGAATGAACTTAGGTAAAGACTTCTCAAATTACATAAATAAATCACTTACAGACAATAGCTGCTTAGCAACGATTTGTCAAGGGCCTAGAGATTGTATAACCCAAAAAGATCCTCGAAGTCAACGCTCACAGCGTATTCTTGTAAGTAGTCCTCCTCCTTAACTCCCACGATGACAGCATCGATCCCTTCCTTTGCCCTACTCAAGTACCACCAATGCAAATTGCGCTTTTTTGTTGGTAGGGTGGAGATATTATCGACCAAATTTTGCCCTCTTTCAAATTTATATGCTACTTTGGCGATGGGGTAATAGATAACTTTGAACGGCCTTCTCATCAAACACCTTGAGAGGGGCGACCGATTGAACGGCTTGTTCTCCGAGCTGGGGAACTTGTTTCCTTTTCGCCTGGACCACCGATTTCCATTTTTCTGTCTCGACCACCGGTTTCCCTTTTCCCGCCAAGACCATCTCGTCATATGACTTTTTCCATAGAACGGCTATAATGTGATGGTGGCGATGGTACATGGCCATATAGATTCTCAACGGTACGCACAACTTTCACCCGATCTAGTGTCTTCTCAAGAGGTGTCTCTGGCACTTTCTTAGCAAAATCGACAAGCACCTCAGAACGACTAATGTTGGAGTTTTCCTCGTTAGTTCTTTCCCAAGGTAACTTCTAAAGAGGCGGATGTGTTATCTCCATTCGAGGTCTCTTCCTAGCCGGCGAACCGTTCCTCTTAGCGGGGGATTCCTCACGCGGAGGATATCGAGATGGTGGACTCGCACTACCCCCCTTAGGTAGGTGTGGACTGCTACCAAGACTCGATGACCCTTTCTCCTCATGTGGTGGACTGCTACTAGGAGGAGTCGGTGGCCTAATTGGCACGAGGTTTGAAAAGACGATGTATTTCTTGTTCCATAGGGCGAAACCGCGCTTGACATCGCCCAGTGTCTTCTCATCGTCACCACATGGAAAATCAAGATCCATGGTTTAAAAACTAGGAAAAATGTCATCCAACCCGACAAGAGCATAGCCAGATGGAATGGAGTGATGATGGTGCATTGCTCCATCTTGTTGTGGGTAAACAAAGCCGACAACCACCTTAATGGATATGTTCCTCATGGAAACATGTGTCTTGCACTTTGTCTTCTATGTGGAATAATCCACGGGGTAGCTTTCAAGATATGTGGAACCCATGCTACTTTTTGGCTGAGATGGGACGGCATCGGCTTCGTGATCTTCTATAAGCAGCTGCTGATCAGATGCCCTCTGCCGACTAGTTGAGTCTTGATTCTGCTCCAGCAGATGCACCCTACGTTCCAATGTCGCTAACCTGTCAGCGGACTTCTTCTTCGTTCTCGAATGGGTTATATAACTTTCAGCGCACTCCGGTCACGCTTCCTTCAAATTGACACCTGGGAGGGTTCGTACTCGGCCTACGTGTTTAGGATTCCCGAGAGCGAGTGTCAGAACTTGGACCGGTCAGGCCAATCATGTGTTTGTGGAATGGCCCCTGCATCCATCAGTTTAGCTTCAAATGCTTTCCACTTAGGAATGGCAGTCTTGTAGCCACCTGTCCCCACCTTATGAAAATACTTCTTCAAAGTATTTTCTATATTTGTGGCTGATTGGGACGCATGGGCTGACGAGGTATTATACGCCTTAAATGCTGGCCAGTCGTCTTTTATCTTCTCTAGTACTCCAGCGAATACTGGTTCTTCATGTGCATATTTTTTCCATAATTATTTCTTCCAGGTCTGGAATTGTACGGCCATCTTCCTGAAAGTCCATTCCTTTACCCTCACCTTCTAGCCTTCCGATAAATTATCCATTATGTTGAAGTGTGTCAGTAGACTCTCTCAAACTAAATATTTTGTACTTTTCCTGACTTAACTCGCTTCATTCTCTGCCGCGTTCTTTGGCTTATGCCAATGCTGAATGCTGATCGGTCTATAGTCCCTAGCAAGAACTTCAGCTTGATTTATAAATTTACGGACGTTCGCTTCATGTTCCACCGGCTCGCCAGTAGCCTTAAATGCGGTGAGGGGTAACCTAGCCTCGCCCGATAGAGGTTTCGTACGGCCTCGAGGACCTTGCTTATTAGCAGGTTGTCTCGATGATCCAAAAGGATAAAAGAAAAATGATCCGTTAATAAGTGCAATACAAATAAATCAATACATCTACCAATGAACACACAGCCTTATAATATATAAATACACCTTTCTAGAGTTTGTTAAGGGAAGTTCGTCTTGTCTTCTTTCTTCAGACTCAAGTCTTTCACCAGAGTCGTTCCGAAATTCTGAGGTTAACTCATCTCCATGTTGTTGCCCCTCGGGTTCTAATCCACGGGCATTATTATATATAAATTCTTGCAACATATCTTCTTCCTACTCATCTCGGATAAAGGGGGCGGCGTCTGGATCCATAGCTCAATGTCACTACAAAAAGTATCCATAAATAACACTACGTTAGTGAATGATTTACTCGTGAGAGAAAGCACACAATGCATCCACTCTGTCTCTTTCCTCCGCCCCTACGCCGTGCAAATGATTTGGTCATTTCTTTTTAATTGTATTTAAACCTACCCCCTTTAGGAAATTCAAGAACCATTTGTTTTAAATGTTATTTTAGTTACATCAAGGTTCACAATAGATAGCATTTGTTCCTCTGAACATTTTGAGGTATTAAAAGTATTTTTTCAATTATTATTTTTGAAGTTATGAATTATTCAAAAGTCGTTTCGATTCTGTCATTCTTGGTAAATTATTTAAACATAGAAGAAATTTAGTCCAAACATGTCCAAATTAAAAAATGGTTGTTTAGAGTTTGTTAAGATAATTTTTTAGAGACCAAAATTGCTCCATTTGGAAAAACAGAGCAAAAGTTATTAACTTTCAAAGTTTCAGTTTTTTATAGCCATTTCTATAATTAATTATTAGATGCAAAATTAATTATTCCAATTTTTGTAAACATCAATCCAACAAATAGATATTTTGAATATGAGTTCATAGAAATTTAATGGACTCATTTGGACCAATTTTCGATTTTTGATGAATTTTACAAGTTAGGGTTCAAATATGTTTTTCTTGATTTCGAAATCAAAACAAAACGGCCGAAACATTTTCAACGCTGGGTGGCCCTAGCCACAGAGGTTGACTGGTGGCCCCCTTGGCCATGTATGCGCCACGCAGGCGCGAAGTGTGGCCACCGCACGGTTTGACTAGGGTCAAATGCTCGCGCGAGACAGCATTGGCGCGGCGGCTCCAGCGCGTCATCCCCGACGGGATCTTCTCCGGTGAGCTCGGCGCGGCGGCTCCAGCGCGTCCTAGGCCTAACTCGACGCGGGGAACACAGGGGTGGTGGCGCCGCGGTCGGAGGGGCGCCGGCGTGCATGCGCGGCGGCGGAGGCGCTCAGCTGACGTGTGTTCCGATGTGAGAAAAACGAGGAGGGCGGGGGAAGCTCACCGTCGGTTGGAGGGGCGACGGAGGACGGCAGTGGGGCGCACAACAGTGTTGTTGGCGCACGGAGATGGCGCACTACGGTGGTGGCACGCGCACGACAGACGGTGGAGGGAGGCGGCATTGATGTCTACGCACGCTTCTGTCCTTGTAGATAGTGTTGGCCCTCCAAGTGTATAGGTTTGTAGAACAGCAGCAAGTTCCCTTAAGTAGATTACCCAAGGTTTATCGAACTCAGATAGGAAGAGGTCAAAGGTATCCCTCTAAAGCAACCCTGCAATTACGATACAAGAACCCTCTTGTGTCCCCAACACATCTAACACAATTGGCAGTTGTATAGGTGCACTAGTTGGGTGAAGAGAGAGTGAAATACAAGTAATACAGATGATCATAAGTAATAATAGCAATCTGGAATAAAAATGGAAGGAAGTAAACATGTAGCAGAACATGTTGTTAACGATATTTCAATGCTTAGAAACAAGGTCTAGGGATCATACTTTCACTAGTGAACACTCTCAACAATGATAACATAATTGAATGCATAAATATCATATCTTCACTATGATATTCCGAACCACTCTCAAGTCGAATAACAAACACCAATTCATTGTGTAGGGCTGTAAAAGCACTCCTCAAAGTCGCATTCCCATGTCTAGTTAACCCCATGCTGTCACTGTGAGCGCCCTACAAGGTACTAGACAAACACCACAATTTCATAGGATCATCGAACACAAGATATAAATATAATGCTAAACCACACGGTGCACACACTTTCACCTTTATACCGTGATCAGAGTGTCTATGGAGATCTCATAAAAAAACCAATTGAGTAGCATAACAGATGAAGAGTACATCTACTTATTCAACTAGATTACAAAGCTCATGATCCCATGAACATCACACCATGGGAGGGACAGATCAAACACATAGATAGCGGTAGAACCTTCAGCCCCGGGGGAGAACTACTCCCTCCTCATCATAGGAGACAGAAACTGCGATGAAGATGGCGGTGGAGTCGATGGAGATGGCTCCGGGGGCACTTCCCCATCCCGGCAGGGTGCCAGAACTGAGATTTCTGTCCCCCAAAACTTGTCGGGAACGGTGGTAGAGCTACGGATGTTTTTTGTGGAAATGGCCGATCTTTTTAGGGTTTATACATCTCGTGCATATATAGGCGAAAGAGAGATGGCGGTGGGCGCCCAAGGGGCCACACCACCTCCCGGCGCGGACAGGGGTCCACCCGCGCCCAGGCATGTTGTGGGGGCTCTGGGCCCCCCTCCGGGTCTCCTTTGGACTTCATTGATCCTCAGGGACTTCTAAGACTTCTGGCTTTTGAATCGTCCAATTCCAAAAAATATTTCCAGAACAATTTTTCTGAAACTAAAAATAGCAGAAAACACGAACTGGCTCTGTGGCATCTTGTCAATAGGTTAGTCCAGGAAATCGATAAAAATGACATAAAGTGTAAGTAAAACATGTAGCATATGGCATCAAAACAACATGGAACATCATAAATTATGGATAAGGTTATGACGTATCAACATCCCCAAGCTTAGTTCCTACTCTTCCTCGAGTAGGTAAACGATAAAAACAAATCATTTTTGAGGTGACATGCTACTAACATAAACTTGATCATCATATTAATGTAAAGCATGTAAACTAGGATCAAATGAATAAAGTTTTGTGGTTTATAGTTGATATCAAGGATTAATATATAAACTATTAGGAAAAACAAAGTAAAACCTTTCAATGAATTAATACTAAAAGACAATCCACTGTGCAAAGTATATTAAAGATGATTTAAGCTTCAAGAACAACAATATAATAATCCAAGGCATTAAACTCTCACAACAACTCCTGTTAGGATCAAGTCAAGTGACAACAAAATGCACATAGGAAAATCATTCAAATAAATGTGCACTTAAAACAAGCAAGCATTCTTTATTGGTTCCTGGCACCAGGATGTTATGGCTAAAGAACATTATGGGGGGTTTGGATGGTCAATGGAAGAAAGTCCGACACAACTGAAAGTGATCATTAGACAAGAGTAAGTCTTATAATCGAAGTTATGCAAGGAGTAGTGATTGCCACACAATGGATGCACATAGAGCTATGAGTGTATGAAACCTCTCCAATGGAACTAGTGGGGGTGCATCCAACTTGCTTGCTCGTGAAGACCTAGAGCACTTTTGAGGAGGCTCATCATTGGAATATACAAACCAAGTTCTATAACATTAAGTTCCCCACATAGTTATGCAAGTCATAATATGAAAACTCTCTTCAAACTGAAATAATGAAGCTAACCAAGCAAAAGTGTGGAATAAATGATAGTAGTGATGCCCCCTCTCTCTTAATTTTCTCTCTTTTGCCTCTTTTTTTCTATTTGGGCCTTTTCTCCTTTTTATTTTATTGATATATAACCTCACTGGTAGGGGCAAAACTCTATTTTACAATGAATCAACACACTTTTAGTACTCATAACTCAAATTGAAATATCTCTCATGTATAAAAATAAATGCTCCAGCCAGTGTAGCAGTATGCAAAATAATAATGAAGCATGACAAGTAATAATGATGATGGATGTTGTATGGCAATATATCTCGGAATGGCTGTGGAAATGCCATGGTAGGTAGGTATGGTGGCTGTTTTGAGGAAGATAATTTTTGTCTTATGTGTAGAAGAAAAAAATTTCTCCCACGGGTTTGGATGTACTAGCGAAGTTTGCACCAACTCTCAGTGTGATTATGGGCAATACACAGTACTGAAGAGGCTAGCAAATATGGATGGTGGAAGTGCCAGAAAACGACAACATAGAACTAAAAAATTAAAGGATTCCAAATAAAATCATGATATCACGAGGCATAATGAAAATCACTCCAAGAGGGTTCATGGAAGTGACAAGTCACTGTTGGCTACCCCGACCGTAGCGAGAAACAAAAAGCCATCACGATTGTTATCAGCAAAGGAAGTGATATACCATTATCCTATCTACTGGTTATTTGAGTGTGGCACAGCTTCAAGCTTCTAGACCAACCATAAATTGTCTTTATTCTAATAAACCAGCAAGTTTACCATTAACCATATTAATATCTCAAAACAACAGAAAATAATCAAGTGAAACAGTTTAGTGATCTACAAGAATATGCAAGTTTTTCCGTTATACCATCTACCACATGTAGCATTTTCTATTTCCATCAAACACCAAACAACAAAAACTCTCCAAGAGATATAGCAATGAAACAAGAGAGTACTAACATAACCCTACTTAAACTAACATCTCTGAATAAGAGATGGATGAAAAACAGGATCCAAAGGTAGTACTAGCAAAAGGTGAACACTCACATAACAATGAGAGTGAAAACTGTAGTCTTCTATGCAATGAAAAATGGAGCGTGTCTCTCTCCCACACAAGTATGATAGGTTCCAGTGATGCTTATTTCATCAAGGAAACAAAAGAAAATATAACAGAAAATAAAAGACGCTCCAAGTAAATTTCATATGATGTGACCGAATAAAATTATAGTTTCACTAGAAGTACCTTATACTTTGCTGATGAAGAAGGGGATGCCTTTGGAATCCCCAAGCTTAGATGGTTGAGTCTTCTTAGAATTTTCTGGGATGAACCATGGGGGCATCCCCAAGCTTTGACCTTGCACTCTTCTCGATCACATATATCACCCTCTTCTCTTGACCCTTGAAAACTTCCTTCACACCACACTCAAAGAGTAATTCGCATTAGAGGGTTAGTGCAACAATAAAAAATCATGGGTTCTGTATGGGAACAGTTTCTAGTGATACTTTTAAACATTAGATACATCCACTGATGTTTCATGAAGCAAAGAAATCCACTTTACATAGTAAAAGAACAAATACAAGAAAAATGACAGAATCTGCCAAAACCAGAACAGTCTGTAATGACGAATTTTTTCGTGGCACTTACGTTGCTCAAATAAAAAAACTTAAAGAACTAAAAAGTTGTTTTATTAGATGAGTAATAGGCATATAAAATTTCAGGTCATTCTGATCTATCTGGATTTTCACGATTTATTAAGGTGGACAACAAAAATCTATTTCCTGCGTAGGAATCCAAAACCAAATCCAACCCTCGTTAGAAACTTTACTTGGCACAACTAATACCTGAAAATAAAGATACAAAGGAGTTTATGCAGAAGTATACAACCCCTTGAATCAAAGAAGATAGATAAAAACAAAGGAAAAATAAAACCATGGGTTATCTCCCAAGAACTGCTTTTCTCTAAAGCCTTTTAGCTAGGCATGATAATTTGAGAAGATGCTCACATGAGAAAGATGAATTGTAGTAAAAGAGAGAATATAGAAGAGAATGTAAAAAAAATTTAAGTCTAACACATTTCCTATGAAAAATAATCTTGTAGAAAAACAATTAATGAAAGCACAAAGTGGCTAGCATTGGAAGACAAAATAAGTGCCATTTCAAAAATTTCAACATAAAGAGGGGAAACTTGATATTGTTGAGATGCATAAAATTAGGTTCCCCCCTCTAATAATAAATTTAAGTACCATAATGAATAAAATTAATAATATAACAATCACAACAAACATTCTTATCATGAGCCACATGCATAAAAGAATTATTACTCTCCACATAAGCATAGTCATTCTTATTAATAACAGTGGGAGAAAATTCAAGAAAATAGCTATTATTATTATTCTTATCACCATAATCATAAAACATAGGAGGAATTTTGTAATCGTAATTAATTTTCTCCTCAATAGTAGGTGGACTGAAAATATGATATTTATCATTGTAATCATCATAAAGAACTCCAACATGATAGACAAATTGTATATTACAGAGATGGTTTTGGGTAATCACTCCATAACTATGACAAGTTTCCTAAGGATAATTGTAATCATAGCCCATGTTATAACATCTTTTATAATAGCTATCAAAGACTAGAGGCATAGTATCATCATAATAAATATCATCATTTTTACTAGAAAGAGATGTATCAAGCATATAATCATCAGTAGCAAAAGGATTTTCAAACACATCATCCACAAGATCAGAGCTTTCTATATCATCATCGGAATGAACATGGATGGTACTAATAGTACAACAATTATCATCATTTTTAGAATTGATACCAAAGATATTTTCAATATCAAAAGTAGTGTGTTTCTCCCAATCATGATCACTTTCATAAATAACATGCATAGGAGTTCAGACTCAACAAAAACTATAATAGGATCTACATGCTTAGGGGGAGATACTGTTACCTCTCTCCTTTTACTCCTCTTATTATTTTTCTTCCTGTTCCTCTCTATAGGAGGGAGAGGCTTGAAAGGAAGCTTCTCCACATACTCTTGTTTATTGTCAGAAACAATAGAAAGAACTTTGGAGGATTCCTCCTCCTCATTAATAAGATGAAAAAAAAATTAGCCCTGTCATATTTTGGTAAAGTCTCGTGTTTTGTAATATTTTGCATGTAAGTATTTGTGTGGCAATTATTAACACAATAAAGATGACAACCATGCACGACACTATTCATATCAAGAGCACTCATATCTACCAAAGAAGTTTTTCTTGATAACTCTTCACACCCCAAAAACAATGTAAGTTCATCATGCTGGGTAGGAGTGATCATGTCATCACAATACAAACTTCAAGTATTCGAATAGCTATTACATCCCGAGCATTGAAAATTGAAATGACCCACTTTATAGTAAAGTGCCCAAATAAAAGGATAGAGGGCACAAACTTTTTTACCAAGATCATCTAAAGCCTTGTCCCACTTTCTAGTTTTTTCAAACCTATGATGGATGCAATATCATTCTTCAATTTTATTCTTTTCACAAGGTCTAAGTGCTCCACAAACATTAACATGCTTATAGGAAATAGTACTTTCAGAAGTTTGACCATGTTTATTCCAATCATTAATAACAATTTCATTTTTCATGCAAGTGTCCTTAAACGGTTCATGATATATGTCCCAATTTTCTTTAGGAACATTAATATAAGAAGCAAAATATCTATACCAACCAACGATCAATTGAGGATCAAGACCATATTTAGCACTAATCTCTTGAAAATCAGCAGTTTCAGTGAAAGACTTAATACAATCATACTCATAGTTTATACATGATTCTTTACCTTTGTCGTTATTACAACCTTCATTATTGGTTTAAATTGTTTCAAGAAGATACCATTTAGCTTCAACCTTCTTACTTGAGAAAGAACTCTCTGAACAGGCATCTAGATAATCCTTATAATGTCCTGAAAGGATTGCATAAAAAATAGTAACAATTATTTCCTTAGGAAGCTCCTCGTTAGGACATTTAAGTACTAATGTTTTCAGTCATCCCCAAGCTTGATCAATGCTTTCTCCATCACAAGGACAAATATTATAACTATAATTCCTATCTAAATATTGTTCATGAGAAGAATACAATTTAGAGTAAAATAGAGATTCAAGCTCCTTGCACTCCAAATGATGAGGATCATCTAATAGCTCATACCACTCCCTTGCTTTGTCCTTAAGTGATAAAGATAGTAGCCTCCACTTAACTTGGTCCATTTAAATACTAGCACACTTGAACAACCCGCATAATTCATGTATACAGAGTAAATGATCACGAGGATGGATAGTTCCATCTCCAAAATAGCAGTTATTCGTGACACGTTGAACAATTTTCATAGGTAATTTAAAAGGAACACTTTCGGCAGGAGGATTTAAAATATCAAAAGCATCATTAGATTTATCACATATGGGAGATAAAGTATCATCAGAGCAAATTTTCTCCTCTAAAGCTTGGGAAATAAAAAGTTTGTAGAAACTAGCTTCCCCGAGTTTAGAATTTTCCATAGTATTAGAAATAATGGTATCCAAATAATTAATGCTAATAACATTGCTACTAGAATGAAAATAAAGCTCTCTCATATTTTTGTTGTTTTCCATTAAGACTATCTAGTAAAAAAACAAGGAACAAATAAAAATAAGCCTAACTAGTTAAAACAAGAAACAAAAAGATATAATTGCAGAATATAAAAGAAATAATTTTGAGCACTCACACCCGAGGATGTGAGTACATTTTACCTTACCTCCCCGGCAAAGGCGCCAGAAAATAGCTTGATGGCTACGCACACTTCTACTCTTGTAGACAGCGTTGGGCCTCCAAGTGTAAAGGTTTGTAGAAGAGCAACAAGTTTCCCTTATGTGGATTACCCAAGGTTTATCGAACTCAAGGAGGAAGAGGTCAAAGGTATCCCTCTCAAGCAACCCTGCTATTACGATACAAGAAGTCTCTTGCGTCCCGAACACATCTAATACAATTGTCAGCTGTAAATGTGCACTAGTTCAGCGAAGAGAGAGTGAAATACAAGTAATACAGATGATTATAAGTAATAATAGCAATCTTAAACAAAAATGGAAGAAAGCAAGCATATAGCAGAATAGGTTGTAAACGGTATTTAAATGATTAGAAACAAGGCCTAGGGATCATACTTTCACTAGTGAACACTCTCAACAATGATAACATAATTGAATGCATAAATATCATCTCTTCACTATGCTAATCTGAACCACTCTCCAGTCGAATAACAAACACCAATCCATTGTTTAGGATTGTAACAACCCTCCTCAAAGTCGCATTCCCATGTCTAGTTAACTCCACGCTGTCACTATGAACGCCCTACAACGTACTAGACAAACACCACAATTTCATAGGGTCATCCAACACAAGACATAAATATCATGCTAAACCACAATGTGCACACACTGTCACCTTTACACCATGACCAAATTTTCTACGGATATTTCATAAACAAAACCACCATAGTAGGATAACAGATGAAGAGTACATCTACATATTCAACTAGATTACAGAGCTCATGATCACATAAATATCACACCATGGGAGAGACAGATGAAACACATAGCTACCGGTAGATCCCTCAACCCCAGGGGAGAACAACTCCCTCCTCATCATAGGAGACAGTATCGGTGATGAAGATGGTATTGGAGTCGATGGAGATGGCTTCGGGGGCACTTCCCCGTCCCGGCAGGATGCGGGAACAGAGATGTCTGTCCCCCAAAACTTGTCGGCAACGGCGTCGAAGCTACCGATGTTTTTGGTCAAAAATGCCCATCTTTTTAGGGTGTATGCATCTGGGGGAATATATAGGCGAAAGGGCGATGGCGGTGGGCGCCCGAGGGGCCCACACCACCTCCCGACGCGGCCAGGGGTCCACCCACGCCCAGGCATCGTGTGGGGGCTCCGGGGCCCCCCCTCCGGGTCTCCTTTGGACTTTCTTGACCCTCCGGGACTTCTAAGACTTCTGGCTTTTGAATCACACAATTCCGAGAATATTTCCATAACAACTTTTCTGAAACTAAAAACAACAAAAAACAGGAACTGGCTCTGTGGCATTTTGTCAATAGGTTAGTCCCAGGAAATCGATAAAAATGACATAAAGTCTAAGGAAAACATGTAGCATATGGCATGAAAACAACATGGAACATCAGAAATTATGGATACGTTTATGACGTATCAGGTGCGCGCACGGCGACGAGGAGCGAGGCGGCGCAAGCGAGGAGGGCAGCAGTTCGGCTTCTGGGTGGCGGCAGCGTCGATCGAGGCCCGGAGGCGTTTCTGCCTTCGAATGCACCAATTTTGGGAAGAAAACACTTAAGTCCCAAGGATTCAAACTTTTGGTACCGGTTGTAGCCTCCAACCGGTACCAAAGGTTCATTGGTACCGGTTGAAGGCTAGAACCGGCATCAAAGGTCCCCTTTCATACCGGTTGGTACCAAAGATCTCCCCGGGTCCACCGAAGTTTGTCGCGCGAACCAGCAGACTATTGGTACCGGTTGGTGTTTTTTCTTTTTCGCTTTTCACCTTTTTCTCTTTTTCTTTTCTTTTTAATTAAAAAACAATAAATTTTTAAATAAATGTCTAAATGACATGAAACTAATTTCTAAAATTTTGTAAATTTTAAATCTATCAACTAAAAAAATTTGTGATGTTTTTTAACATTTTCAAATTTTGAAATTTCAAAATGGACTAAAATAATTCTAGATGCAATAATTAAGTCCAAAATTTGATGTAGGGTTTAAATAATTTATTTTGGCATTCCACAATAGTTAGTAAAATACTTTAATCCTGTTTTACCAACCGGGACTAAATGGTTAGGGTTTCATCGGAGATGGATTCTCGTGCATTTGAATCCCACCAATCAGGATGAATCACACAGATCGTGTGTTTCTTTCTAGCACTTATGAGTCATTGGATAAGGGGTGTGTTTCTTTCTAGGGCTTTTGAGTCATTAGATCAGGGGTGTGTTTTCTTTCTAGCTCTTGTGAGTCGTTGGATCAGGGGTGTGTTTCTTTCGAGCTCTTGCGAGACGTTGTATCGAAACTAGCACAATCACTTTGTGAGCCACATGGCCCAAAAACATCCCTATTTAGTCTTAAGAGTTTTCTTCGTGTGATTCCCTTTCTTCTGATTGTGACGCAACCATGGACAATCTTCGTTATTTAACACGATGCTTGGGTCAGTTTTCATCTTTTAGGTTGGAATTTCATGAAATTTATTTTAATCTTCTGACATATCTCCCTTGTCCTCCACTGCCACGATGTTTCTGTTTTTTGAAAGAACTATATGTCGCTTTGGCTCATCATATGATGTGTCCTCTTGCCTTTATTTTATTTTTTTGGTTTGGTTAACATGTCCTTCACATAGAAAACCTAAGCATTTTCACTGACTAGGACGAATGGTTCGGTGTCGTACCCTAAATTCTTTAGATCCGCTGTAGTCATTCCGTACTATGGGTCTACCTATACCCCGTGTTTCAGGTTGAAACCATTTCCACCGGAACAAAGGGATCTTGAAATTAGGTCCATAGTAAAGTCCCCATATCTCCTCTATGTACCATACTATGTGACCTTCTTCCCATTGTCGCCTGCTGCATCAAAGCAGACACCACTGTTTTCCTTGGTGCTCTTTTGATCTTGGACGATCGTGTAAAATGTATTTGCGTTTATCTCGTACCCTTGAAAAGTCAATATTTTCAAAGATGGTTGCTTGGCCAACAAGTATAGTTTTCTTCAACAGTGCAATTAATGATACGTGTTTGCAACCAACCGCCGAAAGTCTTCATGTGTTCTCCATCAATCCAACCTCCACGTTGCTTCATAATATTGAAGAAGGATGGTGGGAACACCAACTCGAAGCTGACTAGACATTGCACGACATCCTTTTCTAATCCTAGAAGGCAGACAACCTTCTTTTCTTCGTACGTACAAGAGGGCAATATGTTCTTCCCTTGAAGCATCTTCTTTACTATTTTCAGCAACTTTTCAAAATTCTTGTCAGCTAGACCACTCTCTGCCTTTCATTGCAGCCATTCCAGTATGGTACCCAACTTTTTCTGGCCATCTTCGCAATTTTGGTACAACATTTTGTTGTGATCCTCTAACATTCTCTCCAACTACAACTTCTTGTTTTCACTTCCGCAGTTTATCTTCGCATCAAGAATGGCTCGACCTAAATCGTCATCGGGTTCATCAAAAAAGAGATCTTCTTCATCCTTGTCTCCCCCCATTGTCCTATCAGTGTGTTAAGTATACATAGGATAATTTTCATTATCCTCTTCTTATTCGTTGTCTTCCATTATAAATCCTCTTTCTCCGTGCTTGGTCCAACAATTATAGCCGGGCATGAAACCATTCTGAAGCAGGTGGACGTGAAGAGTTTTTGAGGTAGAGTAATCCATCATATTCTTACAGGCTCTACATGGACAACAAATGAAACCGTTCGACCACAGTGTTATCTCAGCCACGTGGAGAAAATTATGCATGCCAGTAATAAACTCAGGAAGGCGTCTGTCACCGTACATCCATTGTCGGTTCATCTGCATTATATAAGTATATCGATAACCGTTAATTGCACTTTTTCATGAATAGATGACTGACCAAATTAATTAATATTCAAATTCATCACATAAAAAAGAAAATTAGAGTACTGACCAGATGTAATACATATATTTCCGATAAAACATACACTGAAACTAACATACAACTATCTAAAAAAGTTTAAATCAAACAAAAATTATGATCAAAATCGCAACTAAGGTAACTACTGAACCAACGACATAACGATACCAAGCCTCTTGATTGATGGTATATTTTCTATTCTTTTTTATCTTCAAGCATATTGCATTGCAAGCTTTAACGCCAATTTCATCTTCTCTTCTAAGCATTGCAGACGATGATCTTCATTTCTTTTCAATTTTGCTTTGAAATCATTATTTTCTTTCTCAAATAAATTTACCATCTCGACAGGAGGGTCGTTTGGAATTTACGGTTCAACTAACTCCTGGAGAAAATATGCATCTCAAGTTTGTCTGCACAATTGTTATAAAATGAAATGAAATAAAATACTTAGAAAAGTATAATACATCTGAATCATAGACCGAACGAGGGCCGATGGGGACGGATATTAAAACCCTGACACTATACATATAAAAACAATCATACGTGTAAGAAAATTATAAAGTAATAACTATGTGTATCTATCACATAAAACTAAGTTTTTTTTATAAAAAATAAAAACTTGAGGCTCGCCGAGGTGGTGCCGGTTACGGAACGATGCTGGCGATCACGGCGGTGAGGACGGAGACAATAGTAAAACCAACAAATCATAATTTAATTTGAGATCAAATTGCATATAAAACGAATGAAATTCCTAACTTAGACATTTCATCGAACACCTTGCTAGCACTAAAAAATGAAATGAGTTAAACTAGGAAGGAAATGAGCTAAATGAGTAAACGCCGGAGAAAAGGATCATGTTGCTAACCCTTGGATAGATGGTTGCTGCCAATCTTAACAAACTGGTGGAAAAAATGGATATTTGTTGGAGTGTGAGAGGAGAGAAATATTTGGAAATGTGTTGGAGACGAAAAAATGGAGAGCTAGGTGTGCTTGGGTTGAAGAAATAGGTTGGTCACCCTTTAGCACAGGTTCGTATCACGAACCGGTACTAAAGGTGCAGCGTCGTCCCCACATAATACGAACCGGTACTAAAGACCCCAAACGAACCGGTGCTGAAAGTTTCCGGCGCTCCGAGCTCTGGAACCAGTAATTTACCTTTCCTACAGGTTCGTAAACGAACATGTATTAAAGGTAAAATCGTTTGACGCTGTTTCTACTAGTTATAGTAGTTATCTTTTCATCTTATAGTAAAATCTTCCATGCGTTCTAAGGGAATAGAAAAAATTCTGCATTATGAAAGTGTATTATTATCCGCTCCAACAACCACAATACCTTGTTCTTTTTGTCGAACTCCCTACGATTTCAAATAGTCTTTTGAAAAGTTATTTAAAAAATATTAATACTCTTGATGTTCTACAAATCTTAATGTGTCGCAAAAAATTATAAAATTTGAGTTTTTTTCATATGCTAATTGGCCTCTTAGTTTTGGCGTTAATTGATCCCACTGTCATGTTGCTTTGACGATCTTGCTAGCTTGTGTCGTCGTTTTCTACATTTACGGGTTATCTAGTTTACCCTATTGTGATACCTAGCTCGCGGTCTACTTCTAGGAATATAGAGAATACGCTCTTAAAATTAGATACATTTAGAAAATGATGATCACAAATTTAAACATAATTAATGTAGTGGAATAATTTTTAACTTTGATGTTTATACACACAAGATTAGAATTGCACACCTGCGTTGTGAGAATTGAAAAATAAACGTCTCGAAAAGCCTACACAGTGTGCTATTTAAATAAATCCCACATATTTCTCTGCTATGTAATTTTTTTTTCAGAACGGACATGTAAGAAATATGACCAACCCGATGACTCTGTATCACTCCCCTCATTCGCTTCTCTCTCTCCTGACTCTCTTTTCTCTGTCTCCCGCTCACTCACTCTCTGTACCCAAGTTCCCTATTGCCATGTCAATAAAATATCCCCACTACAGTGCTCGATTCCGGCGGCCGCTGCCGCTGCTATGCTCGCAGCTGAAGCTCGGATTGGTGCTCTTCCACACGTCCCCCATCTTCTCTCCCCGAGGCAAAACGGCGAGTTGGCTCTCTCCAGAACAGATGGCAAAGTCGGCAAAATGGCGAGTTGGCTCTCTCGACAGACGCAAAGTCGACGTGTTCATTATGGGAACATCGTGGTCTCCATGTTTATAGACTATGCCAAATCGATCTGAGCTGAGTCATTGTACCAAGTACTATTCTATTAGGACACCGTTTCCATATACGGATACAATACCTCTTGACGAGGTGCAGGCACTAGTAGAAAATAGGCCTTCAATCCCGGTTCGCAAAGGCCATTAGTCCCGGCCGCGCAACCGGGACTAGGTATGCGCGACTAAAGACCCCCCCCCCCTATAGTCGCGCCACTTACGGACCGGGACTAAAGGCCCGTCCACGTGGGCGCCAGGAGTCCGTCGGGGCGGAGGACCTTTAGTCCCGGTTCTTGTGGCTAACCGGGACTGAAAACCTCCTGCGCAGGTTTAGGGTTTTAGGCCCCCTAAACCTGGTTTCTTTTTAATTTGTTTTGTTTTATTTCTTTTATATTTTATTTTGTGTTTTATTTTAATTTTGATGAAGTTTCAGTACACATATATATATATATATATATTTTACGCTAGTATATACATGCATATATGAAATTTCAAACAAAAAGAATTCAATAGGAATATATAATATATATTCAATATCGGGTGACCATATACAACTTCGAACAAGTTTCCACATACACAATTAAGATGGATGACCATACACAACTTCGAACATGTTTCAATTTCGGAGATGCATATAATAGTCATCGTCGGTGGACGCATAGTGTTCTCCTTTGGAATCGATGACTTGCCTAAGGAAAAATCCTGCTATTTCCTCTTGAATTGGTCGGAAGCGAGCTTCTGGACTAAGCGCCCTCCGCAAGTTATTGAGACTCTTCCGCGTGCTCTCTGGCTTCTTCTTCTTAGAGATTTCTTTCTGTATGTTCTCACAAACATAGTATCCACATAGATTGGTCCCCGATGGCTGCTTATCCACACCACGAACCACATTTTTAAACTCTAGCTGATGTTTGAATCCACCGACAGTTTCTTGTGAGAACCGTCTCCAAACTCTACAGTGCAAATAAAATTAAATGAACAAGGGAGTTATTAGCTACTGCATATTAGGAAATGAACAAAAGAGACCGATCGATATAAAGCGCAAATGATTGAAAATAATTACCTTTGCATCATTTTTCTCATGTCGATCCAAAGCTTTGGATCTGAATCCACAGAGTCCATGATAAAAACTATGGAGCTGTGAAGTTCAATTTTTAGCAGCATCCAGTGGTACCTGCGGACACATTACATGCACAGTCATGCATAACTTATCGATTAGACATACCATGCATGGAGTAAACAAAAGAGAATGGGCACAAGAGAGAAACACTCACCCAAAATGGTAAGGAAATAGAATATGACTTTTGAGTTCATGCTTTCTAAGAAAATTGTACAAGTATTTCTCCACATCTTTGGGGTGACGTTCTAATATAGTTCCATTAATGATTTGTGGGTCAATGAACCCAACATCATGGATGAGTCTTATTTTGCATTCCCAAATCTTCAATCTGCATAATAGCGTACGCAACAATATAGTTAGGATAATATATATATATATAGTGTAGGCAATGAAGAACGAGATGAGGTAGAAATAAATCACTTACATAACATAGCAACTCAGGATAGATTTGTCGAGCTCGCGCAGATTCAACAGCTGGAACAATTCAGTCATGTCAACTGCTACAAAGTACTTTTTGGTGTGATGCTTCTCTGTAACATCCACATACACAAATTCTTTGTCGGACCATGATATGAATTGTTTGTACCAACGTAGCAGACTTTGCATTAGTGGTGGTAGATTCTTTTCCTGCGTAGGCTCGACGAGAGGCCCTTTCTTCACATATTGTAAGGCTACCTCACGAATTAGCGCAGCGTCAAGGCCTAACAAGGCACGAAGGGACATACCCATCTCGGACGCATTTTTCATGGCAATAGCTACAGTCAATCCCATTGCTGCCGCAGCTGCTCTGACCTCGGGGTCCTGTTCCGGACCGGCTTTCACTATGAGCGGGGGGATCGATTGTTTACTCTGCATCCCGAGCTGGTCAACTTGTTTTCCGCTTTTTTTTCATTTTTTTCTTTCTCCTCCGCCAATGCTCGTGCTTGCCTACGAAGTTCACTATCATAGTCTTTAGACAAATTCTTCTCGGCTTGGGACGGTGTCGACAAAAAACTCGTAGCCCATCGACAATGTCCGTTCCTTCACCTTCTTGATTATCAAGGTTCAGATAAGAAGAGACTACATCATCTTGTTCGGCTATCATGCCGTATATAAAACCTTCAACCTCCAGATCCGTAAGCGGCAAGGCTCTATTGTCCGCCATATGTCACTCCTGCAGACATGCATGTAGTAAAAATTAATTAAGTATATAGGAGACTTAGCAAATATTGTCGTAGAAGGAGGGAAAACAGATTGCTAGGGTTTTGGGTGGAAGAACGATGACCACCGGAGGGAGAAAACCATACTTTAGAGGTGTTTCCAAGATTAGTTGCTAAATTGACTTGGAGAACCCCATAGCTAGGTTGCATTTGCTTTCCTGGTCATTTTGGTATATTACACTTAATATTCTGAATTTATTGAATTAAAACTTATTTTCATTATTTTAATGAACTTAATTCAAATTCAAATATGGTCTCATTTTGAACTTTGTCAAACATGATTGAAAATGATATAAACAGATAGCTTACATTTTTGTGAACATTTTGCATATTTTTCCATAATTTTTGGAATTATAAATTAAAAGTTATTTAATTTAGAAGGTTTAATTATGTTCTGTAATTCCATATACAGTGGGCCCCACGTGTCACGATGACGTCATTAAAAAAAACCTCGCCAACACGTGGCCAGGTGACGTCATGATGACGTCACCCTGGCGTCACACGGTGGCCGGCGGTGGCAGTTTCGGCTCTCGGGTCTCCGGCGATTCCGGCCACGGGGGAGGGAACGGAGATGGGGAGGAGGCCACGGTCACTGTGGTGCTCTACGGCGGCGAATCTGGCGGCGCGAGGCCCGCGGGGAACCTACCGGAGACGGCGACGGGGCGGGGGCGGAGCAGGGTGGAGGCGGTGGAGAGAAGGGCGCGGCGACGGCGACGACGCAGTCCTCTCGCAGAGTCTCTGCGCGAGCGACGGCGACGGAATCGGGGCAGAAGACGAGCGGGCGCCGGCGCGAGGAAGACGAGGGTTTGGGACTTAGAAATTTTTGGGGCAGGAAGACGTCACGAATATATAGGGCCAGCCTTTAGTCCCGGTTGGGGGACACCAACCGCGACTAAAGGTCCCCCCGGGTACCCTCCGCGGGCCTTTAGTCCCGGTTGGTGTCCCCAACCGGGACTAAAGGTGTATTTTTTCCCGGCGTTTTCGTTCCCGTGCAGAACGAGCCTTTAGTCCCGGTTTGTGACACGAACCGCGACTAAAGGTGATTATTCAAATACTTTTCCTTTTTCCAATCTTAAAAATACAAATAATATATCAGAAAATTCATAAAAATAAAACTAATTCTTTTTCTAATCTTAAAAATACAAATAATATATCAGAAAATTCAGAAAAATAAAACTAATTCTTTTTCCAATCTTTTCGACTAGGTGGACCAGGAGGTGCGTCATAATATTGAAGAAGGATGGTGGAAACACCAACTCGAAACTGACAAGACATTGGACCACATCGTTCTGTAACCGTGGTAGATCTTCTGGACTGATTACCTTCTGAGAGATTGCATTGAGGAATGCACATAGCTTCACAATGGCTACTCGAACATTTTCCGGTAGGAGCCCCCTCAAATCAATCAGAAGCAATTGCGTCATAATCACGTGGCAGTCCTGAGACTTCAGGTTTTGGAACTTTTTTTCCGCCATGTTTATTATTCCCTTTATATTCGACGAGAAGCCAGACGGGACCTTCATACTGCTCAGGCATTCAAAAAAAAATGACCTTCTCTTCTTTAGTAAGAGTGTAGCTGGCACGACCTTGAAACCATTCCGGATGCCGGTCATCTGGGTCTTTCAAAAGTTGCTGGTCCCGCCGTGCTTCCTTTGTATCATTTGTCTTCCCATACACGCCCAAGAAGCTTAGCAGGCTCACGCAAATATTCTTCGTAACATGCATCACGTCGATTGCAGAGCGGACATCTAGGACTTTCCAATACTGTAGCTCCCAAAATATCGATTTATTTTTCCACATGGGTACGTGCCAGTCAACTCCCACCGGAACTGATTGTCCGCCAGGACCCTTTCCAAAGATGACTTTCAAATCCTTGACCATATCAAATATCTCAGTTCCAGTACGTTCCGCAGGCTTCAGCCCGTGATCTGCCTTGCCGTTGAAATGCTTGCCTTTCTTTCTTACGTTATGATTTCGGGGAAGAAATCGACGATGACCCAGGTACACGTTCTTCCTACGATTATCCAAAAATACACTTTCAGTCTCATGTAAGCAGTGCGTGCATGCTTTGTATCCCTTATTTGACTGTCCTGAAAGGTTACTGAGAGCAGGCCAATCGTTGATGGTTACAAAAAGCAACGCTCGTAGCTCAAATTCCTCTTCTTTGTGCTCATCCCACACAGGTACACCAGGTCTGCCCCACAACTGTAAAAGTTCATTAACTAATGGCCTTAGGTACACATCGATGTTGTTGTCGGGTTGCTTCGGACCTTGGATGAGCACTGGCATCATAATGAACTTCCGCTTCATGCACAACCAAGGAGGAAGGTTGTAGATGCATAGAGTCACGGGCCAGGTGCTATGGCTGGAGCTCTGCTCGCCAAAAGGATTCATGCCATCAGTACTTAGACCAAATCTTATGTTCCTTGCGTCAGCTGCAAAATTTTTGAACTCTCTGTCGATCTTTGTCCATTGCGTTTCATCAGCGGGGTGTCTCAACTCCCCGTCGGACTTACGGTCCTCTTTGTGCCATCGCAACAACTTGGCATACTCTTTGTTCCTGAACAGGCATTTCAACCGAGGTATTATAGGAGCATACCACATCACCTTGGCGGGAACCCTATTCCTGCATTTCTCGCCCTCAACATCGTCACCAGGGTCATCGCCTCTGATCTTATAACGCAATGCAGTGCATACAGGGCATTCATTCAAATTCTGGTATGCATCGCGGTAGTGGATGCAGTCGTTAATGCATGCATGTATCTTCAGAACCTCTAAACCTAGAGGGCAGACAACCTTCTTTGCTTCGTACGTACTGGCGGGCAACTCGTTATTCTTCGGAAACATATTCTTCAACATTTTCAGCAAATTTTCAAATGATGAGTCAGCTACACCTTCCCTTGCCTTCCATTTCAGCAAATCCAGTGTGCAGCCCAGCTTTTTCAGACTATTGTCGCATCCTGGGTACAGCGACTTTGTGTGATCCTCTAACATGCGATCCAAATTCTCCCTCTCCTTGTCAGTTTCGCAGCGTCTCCATGCATCAGCAATGGTCCGACCAAGATCATCAGCGGGCTCATCATGTGCCTCTTCTTCAACTTCACCAAACCCTTCCCCACCTTCAGCATCATCCTCCATGAAGGTATCACCGAAAGCCTCATGATAGTTGAAATCGATATTATCCTCTTCTTCATCTTCTTCCATTCTAACCCCTTTTTCTCCATGCTTGGTCCAACAATTATAGCTTGGCATGAAACCGTGCCGAAGCAGGTGCATGTGAACGACTTTTGAGGAGGAGTGACCCTTCTGATTCTTACATTCAGCACATGGACAGATAATAAAACCTCGCTGCTTGTTCGCATTTGCCACTACGAGGAAATCTTTCAAACCCGTAGTGAACTCGCCGGAGAGTCGGTTACCGTACATCCATTGCCGATTCATCTGCATTATTATTATATAAAGTATATAATTAACCATCATGCATTTGTTAAACTAACTAGCTAGAAATAATACAAATCATGAAAGGTTCAAGTTGCTAACCGCGATCGCGGAGGTAAAATAAATGAAAAAGCTCAAGTGCGGCTCGGACACTTCATATCATGTGTGTTTCATGCTCTCGGGCATTTCATCGAACACCTTGTGTGCATAGTAGGAACCAAAAGCAAACCCACCACCCCTTGTGAATATTGTGAGTAGAAGTGACACCAAATATGGCAAAGTGCAGCGAGCTGAATCTTATATAGGGATGGGCCTTTAGTCCCGGTTCACCTGGACAACCGCGACTAAAGGCCTTCGGGCCAGCCTGAGGACCTATTAGTCCCGGTTGGCCTGGCGTACCGGGACTAAAGCCCCTCCCATCCGCCAGCTGTGGACCGAGCGCGCTGGGCCCAGACTATTGGTCGTGGGTCTCGTCCCAAACCGCGACTAAATACCCCTATTGTCGCGGGTCGATTATTTTGGGGATTAATGGGGGCGTATGGAAGGCCTATTTTGTACCAGTGAGGCCGCCGTCATGGTTGCGGCACGGTCGTCGTCCTGGGCTTGGCGACCTTGACGAGCTGGCCGACTACTGGAAACGGCACAAGCGACCATAGAGGCGGAAGCACAGGGCCGGGCCGTCGCGCTGGTGGCCTTGACTAGATGGTCGACAGCCGGACCCTCCACTTGCACGGCTAACTAACTTCCGGCGCTTGACAAGCAAAAGATGATTTAAAAAATGTGCTCGCAATAAGTGACAAACCCAGTATCATTGATAGTCTAAATGCTCCTATACAACGATGTCCATCTCTGTCAAATCAAACACTGGAATTTTACCCATCTTTAGAACATCTTCGGAATTGTTTGTGAACTGTACCGTGCCGCAGACGGCAGATCACCGTGCACCTGGAAGGGATTGTGTCCTGCCTTGCGCCAGCAGTTGGACGCCAGGTCTGCCACGCCTAGATGGCCATGCCCCGCGAGTAGCCAGAGAGAGATCCACAGCCATGTGCACCACCTTTCCGGGAGGGGCAGCACTAGGGCATAGGCTCCGGTATGGGGGCATGGCAGTCACCGTAGAGGTCGGCGGCGCAGCGCTGCTGGCGGGCAGATGCATGCTTGGCGGGAGCACGAAGAGGTAAAGCCGGAGTGCTTGACAATGAGCGCGCTCCCGTGCGAGGCGATGGTAGGACGGCCGCTGTCGGAGGGAAGGAGCCCGGTGTCTAACCCTGCTTTCACTCGGGTAGAGAGCAGCAGCGTGACGCACCGCACCGCTAATCACGACGGACGGCAGTGCAGCACGCTTAGCTGGTCACAGTGGAAGTAACATAGATAGTAACTTCAGCGCCACGTAGGCAAAAAAATAATGTGGCACATATCTAATGAGGAGAGAGAGAGGGTGTTAACTAGCTTTGTTACTGTAACATCACACACTTCAATACACAGTGTGTATATACCCTAATAAATATGACACTACATATATGTTACTTCCCATTATGGAGCTGGTAACATAGTGTAGGAAAACGTGTATGTTACTAGTGTATGTTACTCCCCATTGTGACTAGCTTTACGGGCGGATACAGTCACCTCCAATGCATGCATTGACTCGGGAAAAGCTTGAGATGTCCTGTCGGCAGAGCGGAAATAAGAGCAATGAAGCGATATGGTGACATTTTAGATGTAATATGTATTCTGGTGAAAGGAGAAAACGGTAAAACATGTTATTTTGGTGTGATCCAAATTCGTATTCGTATATACTGATAAAGGCCGAACTTCTGACGAGTGGAGCCGTAGGCACACCGAACTCTGAAGTTGGCCCAACACTCGCCTCGCACAAACGTGAACTTCTGACGAGTGGAGCCGTACGGTACGAATTGTTACCGAGTTAGAGTTGGATTCACCGTGGCCGACCTAGTTAGGTCAGGACCGCCTTTATATACCTCTTGTAAGCCGCCGAACGGGATAAGCCACACATTGTAAATCTCGGCGCGTTTGTAACCTCACCCAAAATAGTGAAGTATTGCTGGCTGACGCCCATGGTTTTTTCTCTTCCTTGTTGGAATGGTTTTCCACGTTAAAATCTCGTGTCCCTGTTGGTTCGATCTTGCTTAATTTCATCGTTGTTTTGCTATTCCTTGTAACAAGTGGTATCAGAGCCCTGTTTCAGATTAGGGATTCGCAATGGCGTCGATTAAGTTTGATCTACCGTTGCTGGACTACAAGACGAGGTTTTCTCTTTGGCAAGTAAAGATACGTGCGGTTCTGTCGCAATCATCGGATCTTGATGAGGCGCAGGCTGCTTTCGGGAATAAGGAAGCGAGGGAGTGGACTCCTGAGGAGAAGTGCAAAGATCGCAAGGCTTTGTCGTTGATTCAACTTCATATATCTAATGATATTTTGCAAGAGGTGATGTAGGAGCAATCTGCGGCAACGTTGTGGCTCAAGCTAGAATCGATCTGCATGTTAAAGGATCTAACCAGCAAGATGCACATTAAGATGAAGTTGTTCTCACTCAAGATGCAAGATGGTGGTTCTGTGATGAATCACTTGTCAATATTTAAGTAGATCGTGTCCGACCTAGTGTCGATGGATTAAAATATTAGGACGAAGATTTAGCTCTTCAATTGTTATGTTTGCTGCCTAGTTCTTTTACAAACCTGCGGGATACCATACTATTAAGCCGCGGTGAACTAACCCTCGAGGAAGTTTGTGAGGCCCTGCAGACTAGGGAAAAGATGAAATTTATGGTGCAGTCTAACATATCGGCTTCCAAATTTATGGTGGAGACCTGAGCAGCGAGATAACAACTACAACAGCAACAATAAAGATAAAAGCAGGGACCGTTCAAAGTCCAAAGGACGAGACAAGTTCTGCAGGTACTGTAAGAAAACCAATCTCACCATTGAGGATTGCTGAAAGGTGCAGAACAAAGAGAAAAAGAACGGCACATACAAACCGAAAAATAAATCTGACGGTAATGGTAATGGTACTGGTAAGGCTGCTGTTGTTGCCGGTGATAATAGTTCAGATGGTGAATGCTTAGCTAATCTTGATACATGCGTTACCCGTGATGATGAGTGGATTCTTGATACTGCTTGTTCGTTTCATATTTGTTGTAACAAAGATTGGTTCAGTTCTTATGAGGTTGTGCAGACTGGAGATTTTGTGCGTGTGGGGAACGACAACAAATGTCACATTGTTGGCGTTGTATCTGTTCAGATCAAGACCCATGGAGGGATGACACGTACATTGACGAAAGTGAAACGCATACCATTCATGGAGAGAAACTTGATCTCGCTGAGTACCCTTGATTGTGACGGGTACAAATATGCCGGAGGGGATAAACGCCTGAAGGTATCAAAAGTTTCTCTCATTGTTATTATTGGTGATATGAATTCTGCTAAGTTATATATTCTTAGAGGTAGCACCTTGACTGGTACTACTGCTGTTATTACTAATGATGATCCAAGTACAACTAACCTTTGGCAAAAGCGACTTGGACACATGAGTGAACATGGTATTGAAGAATTGATGAAGAGAGAACTTCTGAAGAACTGCAATATGAGTAAATTGATGTTCTGTGAACACTGCGTTTTTGGTAAGCATAAGAGAGTTAAGTTCAATGCTTCCGTTCATACCACTAAAGGTACATTGGATTTTGTAAATGCTGATTTGTGGGGGCCTTCACGTAAGCCCTCTTATGGTGGTGCTCGTTATATGCTTACTATTATTGATGATTACTCTAAAAGAGTTTGGCCTTATTTTCTGAAAACTAAGGATGATAGTTCTGCTGCTTTTAAAAGAGTGAAAATTTATGATTGAAAAGCAAACTGAGAGAAAGGTGAAGTTTCTTCGTACTGACAATGGTGGCGAATTTTTTTCGCATGATTTTGATGATTATTGTGTGCAGGAAGGCATGGTCAGGCATCACACCATCCCGTACACACCTCAGCAGAATGGTGTAGCCGAGCGGATGAACATGAAGATCATCTCCAAAGATCGCTGCATGTTGTCCAACGCCCGCATGAATAAGCGTTTTTGGGTTGAGGCTGCCAACACTGCCTGCTACTTAATCAACAGGTCACCGTCCACCCCTCTCGACAAGAAAACTCCTATTGAGGTATGGTCTGGTGAGTCACCTGATTATTCACAACTGAAAGTTTTTGGTTGCACTTCCTATGGTCATGTTGATAATGGAAAGTTAGAGCCTAGAGTTGTGAAGTGCTTATTTCTTGGTTGTGGTTCTAGAGTAAAATGATATAAGTTGTGGAACCCGAAAACCAAAAATACTTTCTTTAGCAGGAGTGTTGTGTTTAATGAATCTGTTATGTATGAGGACAGTTTGTTGACTGATGTTGTGTGAGATTCTTCTGACGAGGACGAACCACGAGATTGTTTGCAGGTGGATCTAGAACACCTGGATGAGGAGGAAACTGAAATTGATGGGGAGGATACTATGCCACCCTCACCTCCTATTGTGCAGCAAGAAAGATTTGTCTATTGCAGAGCTTAGAGAGAAAAGGAATAAAAGACCTCGTACTCGTTTAATTGAGGAATATGATGTTGTTTATTTTGCTCTAAGTTGTGCAAAACAGGTGGAGAATGATGCTGAGCCGGCTAGATACAATGAAACTATTGCTTCGGTTGATCGTGACACGTGGATTGGTGCAATGCACGAGGAGATGCAATCACTTGAGAAGAATGGCACATAGTATGTTGTGCGCTTGCCTAAACAAAAAGAAGGCTGTCCGCTGTAAGTGGATCTTCACGAGAAAGGAGGGTTTATGTCCTAGTGAGCCTCCAAGGTTTAAGGCAAGATTAGTAGCAAAAGCTTTCAGCCAGATATCAGGAGTGGATTATAATGATGTGTTCTCCCCATTTGTCAAAGATAGTTCTATTCGTACTTTCTTTATTATTGCTGCTATGCATGATCTTGAGCTTGAGCAGTTAGATGTGAATACTGCGTTCTTGCATAAAGAAATTGAGGAGGAGATATACATGGACCAACCGGAAGGGTTCATAGTGCCTGGTAAGGAGGATTTAGTGTGCAAGATAAAGAAGTCCCTTTACGGTTTGAAACAGTCTCCTCGATAGTGGTATAAAAGGTTTGATTCTTTTATAATGTCACAAGGCTTTAAGAGGTTTGAATATGATAGCTGTGTGTACATTAAATTTGTTGATGAATCACCTATATACTTGTTGCTATATGTTGATGATATGTTAATTGCTGCCAAGAGCATGAAAGAGACCACTACATTGAAGAAACAATTGAGTAGTGAGTTTGAGATGAAGGATCTTGGTCCTGCTAAGAAGATTCTAGGTATGAAAATTTGAAGAGACAGAAAATCTAAATTGCTATTTATTAGTCAGGAGAATTACATTAAGAAAGTTCTTCATCGTTTTAATATGCATGATGCAAAGTCTGTTAGTACTCCTATTGCTTCACACTTCAAGTTGTCAGCATTACAATGTCCTACTACTGACAAAGATATTGAGTACATGTCACGAGATCCGTAGGGAAATGTTGTTGGTTCCTTAATATATGCCATGGTGTGTTCTCGAACTGATTTGTCTTATGCTATGAGTTTGGTCAGTCAATACATGGCTAATCCTGGTTAAAAACCATTGGAAAGTTGTTCAGTGGATTTTCAGGTACCTTCGCGGCACATCCAAAGCTTGCTTGAAGTTTGGCAAGACTGGTGAGGGACTCGCAGGCTATGTGGATTCAGATTTTGCTACTGACTTGGATAAGAGGAGGTCCCTCACAGGTTATGTGTTGTTAGCTGGAAGGCTACCTTGGAGGGTGTTGTTGCACAAACTACTACTGAGTCTGAGTATATGGCTATTGCTGAAGCATGCAAAGAGTTAGTTTGGTTAAAAGGTCTGTTTGCTGAGCTTTGTGGAGATGGTACTTGCATTAACCTATTTTGTGACAGTCGGAGTGCTATTTACCTTACTAAGGATCAGATGTTCCATGAGAGAACAAAGAACATTGATGTCAAGTACTATTATGTGCGTAATGTTCTTGCACAAGGTAAGCTGAAGGTATGCAAGATTAGTACTCATGACAATCCTGCTGATATGATAACAAAACCAGTTCATGTTGCTAAGTTTGAGCTTTGTTCAAGCTTAGTTGGTGTCACTGCTTATCCCAAGAGGCTATTTGGCGCCGAAGCTGTTTTTTCTTTGCATGTTTCAGGTGAAGGTTCTCATTCATGCTACAAAAGGGAATTTGTTTCAAGGTGGAGTATTATTTTGGTGTGATCCAAATTCGTATTCGTATATACTGATAAAGGCCGAACTTCTGACGAGTGGAGCCGTACGGTACGAGTTGTTACCGAGTTCGAGTTGGATTCGCCGTGACCGAGCTAGTTAGGTCAGGACCGCCTTTATATACCTCTTGTAAGCCACCACACGGGATAATCCACACATTGTAAATCCCGGCGCATTTGTAACCTCACCCGAAATAGTGAAGTATTGCTGGCTGGCGCCCGTGGTTTTTTCTCTTCCTTGTTGGAAGGGTTTTCCACGTTAAAATCTCGTGTCCCTGTTGGTTCGATCTTGCTTAATTTCATCTTTGTTTTGCTATTACTTGTAACAAAACACCATTATATTTATTATTGGGTAAAGATTTGTTAAGTAAATGGTCCATCTTTAGTTGTTGGAGCGGAGTTATACATCAAGACAAATGTGACTTATAAAGCAACTTTTACGGTAACCTGGTGCTCCAAAACCAGGCGGTGAAGTACCAGTCAATTTGACGGTCCGTGATGAAAAGCCACATTAGAAAATTTGCTATCCATCCCGCTATGCCCTAGGAACAACTGATTATCCAGTAAAAAAGAAATTACTCCCTCCAATCCATAAAAAGTGTCGCTCATTTTGTACTAAGCTCGTACAAACTATATACTAGGTGAGCGACACTCTTTATGGATCCGAGGGAGTCGCGGATTGAGATTGTTTATCACGTCCTGCCTGCCTCTACCATTGATCGTGGCCGCAATGGATATGCTTGCTGCCGTCACTGCTAACGATTGTGTCTGCCAACGATTTACTCAGCACAGCCTCCATTGATCGTGGTTGCAGCAATCTTCCTCGCGGCCACCGGGTACGCTTGGATCTACCGTCACAGGTAGAAAAAAGGCCTTCCATACGCCCCCATCAGTCCCCAAACGTTGCGCACCGTGACTAATGAGTCTTTAGTCCCGGGTCTGGAGGAGACCCGCGACAGAAGGTCATGCGTCGCGGGTTGGGAAGCGCGTTGAGGCGCGTGGAGGGCATTAATTCCGGTTGGCCTGGCCGCCCGGGACTAATGGTCCTTTAGTCCCGGTTAGCGTGGCCACCCGGGACTAAAGATGAAACTGCTCGCCTCCCGCGCGGTGGTTTTTATTTCGCGAGCGAGGCAGAAGGGCGCCATTGCTACACAGTGCGCGTCCGAGTCTCTGTCTCTTCCTCTCTTCTCTTCTCTTCCCTCTCTTCGATCTTCCTCCACCAAGCACACCATGGCTGAAGTTTGGGAGAGATTCCGTGGTCCCACACCATGCGGCAAGCGTCTCGACGTGTGCTACACCAACAGTTGCGAGAGGCTCCCCGGTGCTCTTGGGCATTTGACCAATCTCTATTTCTCCTCTCCCGATGAACACCGGTTCTTCGGGCTTGATCTGGAGTATACGGCGGATCAACGGGATGTTGCCGTCATTCAGATTGCGTTCAAGGAGGCCGTTTTGGTCTTCCAATGGTCAAGGTAACGCACGCGTACAATCTTGCATCTTCGATTTGTTTGTTGCATCTGAAGAATACATGTGTTGCAACATATCTAACACGTATCAAATTTTTGTTGTTGCAGTAGTTCAAAGCATTCTCCGGCACTTGTTGATTTTCTTGTCAACAAGGGGTATGACTTTTGCAGCGTTGACATCACTCAAGACCGTCAAAAATTGATGCGCTTGGGTATTGTGATACCTGAAGATCACTACATTGATCTTCAGGATTTTATCCATTTCGATGAGTTGCCCGGGCCCAAGACCGGGATGGCTCCGATGGCAACTGCCTTCATCCACGAGGGCTACGAAACCATGAAGTCTGGTTTCCCCTCGAGGAATCACTGGTATTGGGAGAAGACCCCACTGGACTTGACGAACGTCAAGTATGCAGCCATAGATGCATACGTCTCCTACGAGTTGTTCCGCATCTACTCGACGGAGCCATAGATGTATGCGTTCGATATATATGCATGTAATGGATATCTTAGTATGTATTTAATGGATATCTTAGTATTGTGAGACTTATGTTTGTGTTATGTGTGATCGTAAGACTCTATGTTATGAATGTGATATGATTGTGTTCTATTCATGATTGTGATGTCTCTACTCGTATTTTACTTGTGATTTAATTATCACTTGTCTTTTGTTGTTCATAAAACTATTTTTGTTTCCTAGTTTTAAATGACTTGGAAAAATTTGCAAAGTGTTGCAAAGTGTAATGGATATTATTTCTATATTAATTCCTAGCTATACTATTTCTATATTATGTCAAACACACGTTTCAAAACAAGCAAAAACAAAAACACATCAAGAAAACAAACAAAAACACATCAAGAAAACAAAACAGAAAAAACTACAGTTTTTATATATCTGTTCACCAAAAATTAATCTAAGCCAGGAAAACATATATCTAGTCAATACCAAACTCATCCAGTATTAAAATGAATTAGTATTATGTTTCTTAATTTTTTGATATATTATTTGTATTTTTAAGATTTTAAAATGAATTAGTATTATTTTTCTTAATTTTTTGATATATTATTTGTATTTTTAAGATTTTAAAATGAATTAGTATTATTTTTCTTAATTTTTTGATATATTATTTGTATTTTTAAGATTTTAAAATGAATTAGTATTATTGTTCTTAATTTTTTGATATATTATTTTTATTTTTAAGATTTTAAAATGAATTAGTTCTATTTTTCTTAATGTTTGATATATTATTTGTATTTTTAGAAATAATACAAATTAAAAAGTTAATGTTTACTTATTTATTCAAAATTATTAATTACATCATTACTTTTGTTTATTAAAAGATTTATTTGAAGTTCAAACAATAAATAAATGTGGCATCGACCAACATGTTAACAAGATTGATATGATACTACTATCACATACATGCGTGCAAAACACTTGGATGCGGGACGGTATGGAACTCGGAAGTTAAGCGTGCTAGTGCTAGAGTAGTGGGAGGATGAGTGACCGAGCGGGAAGTTTGACCATGAGTAAGTAATTTGACTAGAGATAATTGTAGTTAGACACTAAGCAAATAATACAAATTCTGGAAAAAAAAAAGGAGTGAAAAAAGGGAGTGAAAAAAAGGGAGAGAAAAATTGGTGTGAAAAATAATTAGAAACCCAAATGAATTAAGGAAATAACGAAATAAAGTCTAGTCCCGGTTCAGGTGGCCAACCGGGACTAAAGGTCCTCCGCCCCCCGGCTCCGCCACCCGCCCACGTGGCCGGGCCTTTAGTCCCGGTTCGTAATCGGCGCGACTATAGGAGGGTCTTTAGTCGCGCATAGCTAGTCCCGGTTGCTCGGTCGGGACTACTGGGCCTGGCGAACCGGGACTATAGGCCTATTTTCTACCAGTGCGTCCTTGCTGCCACGGTCCGATCGAGTCTCAAAATAACTTCTAAAAATTCTGAGACACAAAAGATGAATACCCGGGGGACATTTTCTCATGGATAATTACGAATTTGCCCCTCTGGAAAAGGTGCTCTGCATGATTGGCAAAGTTTTCGAGCTAGTGCCCCGTGGGCTGATTTCTGCAGTACGGAGCATAGCAGCCCTTGCATCGTGCAAAATTGACAGCCCCAGTTAATTTCGGGGTAAAGTGAAAATCCTGGCTGATAAAGGCTCTTTTATTTGCTTTGGCCGTCTTTGATTTGACATGGTCTTATTAACTAGAGATGGAGATGCATAAGAGATTGGCTTCAAGCCAACGTCGTTTGTTCAATGATTTATCGGGAAAAAAATATAAACAATTAAACACGTTACCTCCCCTCTTGCACATCACCGGATATAAAGGTTGGTGCTGGTCGATGGGATGTTCAGCGCCAAGCTAGCAGCAAACAACTCCACGATCGCCTTCCATCTGAATTTCTCCTGCAGGCTAGCGCGCGGTAAGTATTTCAACTAATCTTTATCAAGTATACTTACTCTTTCTACCAAGTAAATAATGCAGTGGGAAGAATGGAAAATAAGTGGTTGTACAAATTTCTGTCCAGTAAACATATCGTTAGTTTCTGTGAAGAATCTTTGCTCTTTTTCCAAAGAATAAATCAATAATTAAGTAAACTATGTGTGAATGAAGCATAATCTCTTGTCTTAGTTTGCAAGATAGTTTCTGTCTCGGGAAGAAGATCATCGCCCAACGTTGATAAGCCAGGGTGGGACATAAAAGCGGGATGGATTTTAAGTACAGTACGCTTGCAAGTATTACAAACGATTTTTCAGAGGACCAGAAGGTTGGCAGTGGTGGGTATGGAGATGTTTACAAGGTATGACTATTTCTCATACTAATAATTCCCGCACGGGCTACAACCTCGAAATAACAACTGATTTTAATAGGCGGTGTTTAAAGGGGAGGACGTTGCTCTCAAGAGGCTTAATCCCTTGAAGGACCTTGATGATAAGCAATTTCGAAATGAATTCCTTAACCTTACCAATGTCTCTCACAAAAATATCGTGAAGATAATTGGATACTGTCACGAAACACGGAAAAGGTTCATGGAGCACAGTGGGAAGACTATTTGGGCGGAAACAATGGAGCGAATTCTCTGCTTTGAGTATATGCAAGGCGGAAGCCTCGATAAACATATTTCTGGTATTTATAAACCAATTCAAGTATAAATGATTTAGTAGCTTATTCATGTATGTCTCCAAAACAACTTTGTTTTTGCTTGATGTTTTCATCTGAATTGCAGATGAATCATGTAGGCTTGACTGGCCCACATGTTACAACATTATAAGAGGGACTTGTGAGGGCTTAAATTACCTTCATAGTGCTCCAGGAAACCCTATTTTCCACCTGGACTTAAAGCCTGCTAATATTTTGCTGGATAAGGTCATGACGCCCAAAATTGCAGACCTTGGTTTGTCTAGAGTTTTTGAATCATCAGAAACACATCAAACACAGATTATCCAAGGATCACAGTAAGTTGACGCGCCATGTATGACACCATTTATTATATAGAGAAGATTTTTTAACAATTTTTTGCACTAAACATATCAATATGTGATGCTTATGATATCATGCAGCGGTTACATGCCACCGGAATACTTAGATCACCAGAAAATATCAAAGAAGTTTGACGTATTCAGTTTGGGCGTCATAATTATAAAGATGGTGGCCGGAAATACTGGCTATTTCCGTTTTTCTGAGATGTCTCACGAAGAGTTTATTAAGCTTGTAAGAAAACGAATCCACATCTGATCTTTCCAAGAACACATATATGACTTTTCCACATTGTACATCTTTATTTATTTTGCTATTTGTTTGCATGCAGGTTACTGGAAACTGGAGGAAGAGGTTGCAGGCAATGCCCGTCCCATCTTCATCGAACGAAATAGACATCCTACGAGTGAATTCATGTGCTGAGATTGCATTAAGGTGTGTCGACAAGGAGAGAGACAAAAGGCCATGTATTCAGGATATTGTCTATGAACTCGAGGAACTAGAAGATAAGATTAAGAAGATGTCACTGACTTCTAATCCGTCGAAAGACACAATTGTCCAGGTGTGTTTCAAACATTCATTTAGTTTCTAAAGTTTAGGTAATTGGTGGTTCAGTCGCATCAGTTAGTTCTTCTTTCCTTGCAGCGAAGCTGTGACTCCAATGTTTTGTTGGATCCGACACTGGAGCTGCGGTTCTTCTTTGAGCGAAGGAAGGAAGCAGTATGCTGCCTGCAGCTAACTAACATGACGGATGGCTTTATTGCGTTCAACGTAAAGATCAACCGGAACAAGTACCGTGCACAGCCAAGCAAAGGGACCATGGAACCATGCTACAGGCGTTACATCGTCATAACGATGGAAGCGCAGGCTAAGGCACCACCCAACATGCAGTGCAATGATACGCTCGTCGTGCAGAGCACCTCTGTCACACAAGAACAGGCATCGGATCTTGAAGAGATCGATTATGAAGAATTATTTGAGAAGGCCATGGCGGAAAAGGTGGTGGATGTGGTGAAACTACCGATCGTGTATGTTACATTGGACTAATATATAGTCTCCTCCATAAGATCTGTGATCCCCTTTGTATCCTATTCTTCCTTATTAACTGAGGGGTTTCTCTCCTTTTAGGCGATTCATTTTTTTTTATCTTCCCAATGTATGTATGTTGTGTTTGTAAATTCAAACAATTCTTGATTTGATTCATACAATTTGTTTTCATTAATAGCAGAAGTGTGAGATCTTTGAGGTTCAGTTCTTTCTTCTTTGATTATACAGTCTAGCAGTAATTAGCTGCTACAAGCATGTTCGTGTTTAACTGCTGATCGGTGTCTGTGGGAAGACGTAATCCTATAAACAATCTAGAGGTCCTACAATCAGGGGAATCTTGTGAAAGATCAATTCAACAATGGAATTAATTAAGGTTGAAGTAATCATGAACAAACAAAAAAAGGTACCCAAATAGTAGCATACGAGCAGCATTCATAGAGTGCAGAACACCAAGAAAACCTGACTCTTAGCTTTTAACCTTCTTACAGAGCAGCCTCCAAACCGAAGGGATTTATCCTGTCTATAACCCACAATCTAAACCTCCGGAGTGTTCCTGCTAATTCAGATTACAGTGCAGTTAGTTAATTTTGCACTCGTTTCTCCCCAGCCTATGCAGACATCGGTTGAGCATACAACAATCCCAGCAATACCGTAACAAAAAGGGCAGATATGTACAACTATCAATTCAACGATGGCTCACAGACAAGCGATTCGCTTCGAGCGATACCCTCAAACATCCCAACAAAACTACCACATGGCAGACTCCATCCATATTTACAAGTTTCGCCGGATATTTATTAGTCTGGAATCATCTCAGTCAAATCCTTCCTACAGTCAGCAAACATGAGCTATATGTTCCTTCACCTTTGCACCCTAGCTAGTAATGTCAGAAGGTAAACTACTAGAGATAAAAGTTCTCACCAAAGAGCCTTCAACTGCCGTCAGCGATGTCTTCCAACCTCTGGCCGATGATGTAGAGGTCATCCCTGATCATCGTGGAGCCTGATGTGGAACACTTTGGCAAGATAACAGAGTGCATAGAAGCTGATGCTGCTGAACCATGCGACGCGGCACACGGCCGAGTTCAGAGCAGCAGAGTGGCAAAATAATGGGAAGATGCCCTTGGCAAGCACATAAGGAACACCCAAAGCCGCGAGCAGCCTTGTGGCGATAGGCATGCATACATCCGGAAAGAACCACCACATTGGTCTGATCCCTGAGATCCAATCTGCCTTTGCACGCATAAGCTTCGGGACCCACCTTTCATCAATCAAATATGCTAGGCAAGGTGTGAACCTTGTCCGCTGAACCTTCAAAACAAAAAATCTGGAAATTTAAATACTTTCTTATTTCGACCCAACACTAATAGAAACAGAGCCAAAAGATGTTATCTTTAGTACCGCTTCAATTACGAAACGGTACTAAAGGGTGTCTTGTACCGGTTCGAACGGGGAGGACGCTGGGCACGGCTAATACCGGTTTGAACCCTACCTTTGGTACCGGTTGCTGGCTAGAACCGGTGCCAAAGGGGTGTGGCAACCATTCGCCTGGTGCGAGCACATTTGGTACCGGTTTTAGCCACCAACCGGTATCAAAGAGGTGTGGCAAAGGGGCGTGGCAACCGTTCGCCTCGCGCAAGCACCATTAGTACCGGTTGGTGACTAAACCCGGTACCGAAGGGTCGAACCTTTTGCCTCCCGCGCGCGAACTGCTAGAGTGCACACCATTTTTCTCTGTTTCGTCTCCCTCTCCTCCTCTCTCTTCTCCCTCTCTTCTTCCCATAAGCCACCATGGAACCAATCACTCGCATGGCACATGTTCGTGTACATGGCACGAATGTGCTTACCGTCGTCTACACCAATGAGAGCGCCAACATGCTAGATTATCTTGTCACATTCCAAGGATGGGTTGAAAGGGCGAAGGAACAAGAGAAGTTCGTAGGGCTTTATCTTGAGTACACGCGCAAGGGGAAGGAGGTTGCGGTCATCGAACTTTGCTTCAAAAAGAATGTCTTGGTCTTTCAATGGGCAAGGTACGTTTTGGGGTTTGATCCATTCATAGGTTTATTGTATATGATAAAAATTGCATAGGATAGCAACATGTCCGATCCTCATTTGAATCATATATCCATGAAATAGAATCATATATCCGATCCCCATTTGGATCATATTTGAATCATATATCCATGACAGAGAATCATATATCCGGTTCCCATTTGAATTCTATGTGATAGATCAATTTGTATTTAGTAGTGAATTAATTTTCCTTGTTGCATATTGGCATATATATTTAATTAGTAGGTTATTGTTATGATTCTTATTTAACAATTTGTTCCATTCTAATTTGTTGTTGCAGTAGTAACAAGAAATGTCCAGCCCCTCATGAACTTTCTTTGCCACATTGGCATTCGTTTTGTTAGCGTTGATATAAACAATGACAAGATCAAGATGAAGAAAATCTTCAATATTGCGATACCGGCTGCCTGCCATATTGATATTTATGCCTCGGCATGATAGAACTTTAATGGTTCATATGGCAGTCGATTTGATCGGCGACTACCACACTGATATGAAGATCAATATCGAGAACCACGATGACTGGGAGACAACCCCACTTCACGGCAAGAACATTGAGTATGCCGACATAGATGTTTACATTGCATACGAGTTGTACCGCATTATTCGAGTCGTCAACCATGGGCAGCGTCAGATCGTACCTGCAGCACCAGCAGTTGATGATGATGATGATGATTCACACGACTACTAGTGTGTTTACGTGGGCGAACATATTTTTTATATATCTCTATGATGTGTAGTACTTAACGGTCGATCCTGTGATCCTGTGATCACTTTGGCGGTCGATCCTGTGATCTATTTTTTATATATCTCTATGATGTGTAATACCAAATTCTTCCTGGAAACAATTCTATTATTTTTCCTGATATTTTTCCGTGATGTTTTCCTAATGTGGTTTGAGTGGATTTTTATTCCAAGACTTGGATTATTCTTGGTTGCATCTTCAAACAAACTTTTAACCTTATTGGATCCAAGAAAACAAGTTTTCAAAATTATTTATGAAAGTTTTCTTTTAAGATTTCTATAGAAAACAATCTCTAACAATATAGCCAAGTACATGTTTTCTACTTTTGTTTTCACTAGGCTATAAATGGTTATTATATTGTTTTCTTGAAATTTAATGTATCATTGGTATATGTACTACAAAACCATAAGCTTACTTTTATTTATGGATAAATAAAAGTTATCTTTTTCTTGTTGTTTTTGTGGTATAAAATTAAGGAAGAAAAAGGCATTTTTGAAAAACAGAGAAAAACAGAAAGTACACCCTTTTCCACATTGTTTTCATGGCCTTGAACTATTTCAAAATTGGTTTCAAAAGATGTTTCTGAAATTTTATAACATGGTTAACAAGTTCCCCCTTTGAAAACAAATTTTGGAAAGCATTTGACCCTTGAAAACAAACTCAACTTTTCGATCATTTAATCTGTTTCCAACACTTAGTAATTTTTCTAAGTCTAAACTGAATTTTGTGAAAAGTAAGAGATAAACATTTTGACAATTGATTTCTTTGGGTTTCTTTGCAATTTTGGAAATTCAACCTTGCCAAATGTGTTTACCACAGTACCAACTCGAACGAGGATGCATTTCTCTGCTTCTAGAAGCCTTGGACATGAAGGAAAACATGAGAGAGAAAGAGGTGATGTGGAATGGTATGGAGGCCCATACCTTGACCTTTTGACCTCTTGACTTGCTCCCCCTTGACCCCAAAGGCCAAGTCTGGACTTGCCCCATGTGTTCTCTGCCCTGGACAGCCAGTGCACGAAGGAAAATGACCAAAGACCCCTAGGGCTCACTCATCCCACTCCTAGACATTGGACCCGAGCCACATTTTGCCCTTGCCCTTATCCCCTAGGGTACAAACCCCCTCTAGCCTCACTCCTTGCCTCACACCACTCCTCACTCTCCCACACACCCTCCCAGCTCGAGATCCAGCGCTGATCTAGCCCCTGGAAGCCCCTGAGCCCGTGAACTCGCCGCCAGTGACCACCACGGCCTCGAGGTAGCTCTGATCGACCCGAGCCTTACCCTCATCCCCCTGATGCTCCCTGCCCTAGATCACTTCCCCTCATCCCCCTGATCCTCCCTGACTCCCTCCCGTGGTCGTTCGCTTGCAGGGAAGCCGCCGCCGCTGCGGGCGCCCTCTGCCGCTCCATCGCTTGAGACCGCGCCCCTCGAAGCCCGTGGTCTCTCGAACCTCCCCGACCCTGCGCCACCACTCGCCGTCGCCCCAGGGTGAGCTCCTGGTCGTCGCCGTTTTACCATCGTGCATGTATGAGAGAAAGAGAGAAGGGGAGAGGAAGAAGACGCTCGTGTGCCATTGGCTCTTTGATCCACGGCCACGCTTGAACCTGGCCGGTTCCCGCGCCCGCACGTGCGCGCTGAGAGCTGCCGGGCCACCTAGCTGGGCTGCGCCGCAGAGAACCAGCCAGTGTTGCTCTGTTTGATTTTCCTTTTTAATTTTAACAGAAACTTGATTGATTACTTTGGAAGTGTGAAAAATACCAAACTTGCAAAATAAAATCTACTAAAAATCATGAACCTAAAAATATGAGTTCCTAACCACATAAAAATTTCACATGTGAGTTTTGGACCATATTCTTCTCACAATGACCATTTTGCCATAGAGAGTCTATGAACATGTTTTGAAATCTATGACTAAAATGGACAAACTAAAATTTTTTGGATAGCCTTTGAACAGATCTATCTATAGCACTTGGCCTCACATCAAGGTGAGCTACAATATGAAAATTCCATCCATTTTGGTAAAAGGTCAATAGGCTTTTCTAGGATTTTTAGAATGAGTTAATATTGATTTTTGAGGTGAATACAATTTGATGAGTTTGCCATTGACTAGGTCCATCTAATCCTAACTCATATTAATTTTTGGAGCTCTAGACTAATTCTTGTGAACAGATCTAGGAAACAGCACTTTTCTGTTTTTGTTTCTAGTTGTGTATTTGTTTGAAATGAAATGTGTGATTGTTTAAATCTTGTTTCCTAGCATGTATAGAGTTGTTATCACTTGTTATTAGGTTTTTATCTTGCAGCCCATCTACCTTAGAAAGTGTGTGCATGTTTGGAAAGTCAAATAGAAGTAGGAATATCATTTGTTGATTTCTAGTTTTATTATTTTGATTATTGTGTGAGCTAGATCTTTGTGTGCTTGATTGACTAAATTTTGTGCTATGTTTGCTATGAGTCCAGTACTATTTTGGTACTGTTATTCTTATGTTATTGTCTCTGTTAGCTTTCTGATGGAGGATCTGCGACACCTCAATCATTGGCTGCTTGGGAGATGGTTTGTAAGCCTAAAAAACATGGGAGTCTTGGCATCATGAATCTCGAGCTCCAAAATAATGCTCTCCTGATCAGATATTTACACAAATTTTATAACCATTATGATACACCCTGGGTCAAACTTGTTTGGAACCTATATGATCACTCTCCACCACATGCTCAAGCCGTTAAGGGTTCATTCTGGTGGAGGGATATATTCAAGCTCATACCTTTATATCGCAGTATTGCTCGATTCCATATTGGAAATGGAATTAATACTCTTTTCTGGAAAGATTTTTGGCAGGGCAGCACTACACTTTGTGATCGTTGGCCTAGGTTATATTCTTTTGTACTTAATGAGGACTCATCCGTGGTTCAGATATGTGATTCTCATAATCTACAAGATACATTTGCACTGCCTTTGTCTGTGCAAGCATATGAGGAATATCAGGACTTATCACGGGTTATTTAGCAACTAGATCTGGATCCATCTAGTCATGATCATGTGCAATATTGCTGGGGCAATGGACACTACAGCTCTGCACGATTTTATAAGTTCCTCTTTACTAATATCCATTGCCATCACCTCATCAAGAATATATGGGCTTCCAGATGCCTCCCTAAACTGAAGGTGTTCTTGTGGCTCTTCTTCAATGATCGACTGAACACTAGAGATCTTTTGAGCCGCAGACATTGGCATCTACCTGAGGGTTATTCCTGTGTCCCCTGTGACAGCAACACATGTGAAACTATTAGCCATCTTTTCTTTGAATGCAACTTTGCCAGGGATTGTTGGATTGCGCTTGGCATTCATTGGGATATCTCCAAGACCATACTGGATAGGATCACTTTGGCTATGTTGCAATTTCAAGGGCCCTGTTTTCTGGAGATCTTAGCTTGTGCTACATGGAACATATGGAAGGCTAGGAATGATCTTATCTTCCAATCCAAAGAGGCTACTTATTTGAGTTGGCATATTAGGTTTTCCTCTGATATCATGATACATCAGTACAGAGTTAAAGACAATATTAGGGAACCCCTCATTTCTTGGGTTAGGAACCTTGTCACATGATATGTATTGTAGGATTAATTTTTTACCCCCTTGAACTACTTATTGTAATACTTATGTAACTTTGGTGGCATTCTGTTTGCCCCTTTAATTTTGAAAATCCAACCGTAGGGATTTTTCCCTACGGTACAATCTTCAAAAAGTTTTGTTATTTGCTTTCACTAGTAATGTTTTCACTATAATGAATAGCCTTGTGTTAGTTATTTTGTCATGCACCTTTTTTCATGTGTGACCAGAGGATTTGTACCTCCTTTTGCCTTGGTATTAGTGGTCCCATAACCCACTGGTTCCATTGCATCTTGGTTGAGGATGAAAATCCTCAACCATACATGTGTGTGAAAATAACATGTTTTATTATATGATTGATTGTTATTTTCCACCATGGAAAGTAGATTGTTTATTTCACTTATGCAAGTGAAAAGTTTATTTATTCTTTGTGAATAATATTATGTCTAGGTGTGCTTCATTTGTTAGCATAATATTCCTTAGGGGTATCATGTTAAGAAATGCTTCACTTTTGTTTGCTTAAATTTTATTGTTTGCTAATAGAATAATTCCTGGTGATTGATAGATTGTTTGTGAATGATTTTTGATTGAGTGTTTGTATTTTTGAAAAGGTTTAGTTAACCTTTTATTGAGTGCATAGCTACTGGTTACATAGTTTGTACCTTGGTTGTTTGCTTTTAATTAAATTGACAGGCATGTATTACTAGAATTGGCTTATGCTTGCTTAATAGATGTTTTCATAGAATTATTTTGTTGTTTGTGATTACTAGCATGTGTAAGTTTTGTGTGCTGTTAGTAGGTATATTTACATCCATGACTTGCTTGTTTAGAGTTAAGCACCCTTGTAGCATTGTTTGCTTCCCTAGTGTGGACTAGTGTCACCACTAGAAATTGTGGTTTTGCTCTAGTATGATTGTCTTTTATTGTGTGAGTGTATGAGTTTATGCTAGCATGTTTAGGAAGTTATTACTTCTGTTATTATGCCATGAAATCTTGATTTGCTTGTGCTATAGTTGTAGAATATAAGTATTCCTTATAGCATGCTTGTGTAGAATTTTCCATACTAGTATGCTATTAGTGCAGTCCTGTTTTTATGATTATTTGATAGGAGTATTATCTTGAGTGATGATTGTGTTTTAGGTTATTTATATGACTTGTTATCATTGCTTTTAGCTACTGGTTGTTTGTTAAATTTTCATGATTGATGGATTCCATAACATCAAGTAGACTTTAGCCTAGTCAATAGATAGTCATATTCATCCGTGGTGTGTTTGTGTATTGTTTGAAAAATGTCTGCGTGATTGCCTTAGCATTAGTATTGTACTTATGTTATTATTGTGTTAGTGTTGTGGTTGTGCTTAGGAGTATCCTGTTATCCATCCATTAGTTTAGTAGTGAACCTGTTGGTGATGATTTTCTTGTGTGTTGTTAATACCCATTGCGATGGGTATTGCTTTGATTGATTGTATTATTTTAGTAACCTCCCCTTTTGCACCCACAAGCTATATTTTTAGCTTCTTGAATATCTTATTATGAGAGTGGTACACCCACTCCATATATGATATGTAAGATGTGGGATGTGGTTTCTCAACCATACACGTGTTTGACGACAGTTTTGTACCCTGAGAGTTTGTGAGGTAGTTTTCTCGATATCGTTTGAGCGTTTGCGCTAGTATACATTTTCTTGCTGTATGTGTTGTTGAGTTTAGTGTTTGTCTTTTAGTTCTGAGTGTGTGTCTTTTATTCGATTACGACGCTAGAAAACGAAGAAGAAGAAGAAGAAGAAGAAGAAGAAGCAGTTGTGCAGCTGCGCGTTAAGGTCAAACTACTTCAAGGCTAGGGACACTAAGAGTTTTAAGGCAAGCCATCCTGATGCTTGCTGTTATAATACACTTATCATTATCTATCATGCATGTTTTACTTCTGAAAAGTTTTACAAAACCTTGATTACCAAAAAACTATTTTTGAGTGACTACTACTACTATTATATATACTATGCCACAAGTTGATACTTGGTGTTACCAAGCCCATAGCCACCATATGGTATTTATTACCATCAAAAGTATTAGTCCCTAAATGGACACCCTAAAAATGTGTGTTTACAAAACAAAGGATTTGTGGAAAACCCGGAGAAAAGGCTGAGCCTTATTCACCGGAGGATTATGGAAGTGGTCATTTTTGGGAAAATGGTGTTTTTACAAAAATAACACATAACCTAGTCTTCGCCGGACAACCTTTACCTACTGCCACCCTACCCCAACATGGGCACAGGGCTTTAAGTTTGTTCTTGTTAGTGTGTGTTCTATCTCAATTTTCTATAAGGGTCGTCGGGCCCTCGAACCGATTGTCGCTAGGTGGTATATACGGGACATACAAAGTGAGGGATTAAGTTACCCCCCGGTCGCAGCAGTTGGGTCCCCTGCCGTGGCGCTGGTGGACAGGATGCCGGGGGAACCAGGCCCAAATGAAGAAATAGACATATTCTAGCTTGATCATAGTGGATGGTTAGGATCAGTTATCTGATGTTTACATAATGTTGTTATAGTCTGTGGTTGTTCACGGCGGATGTACTGGATCAGGTGGATTGTGTACACCTCTGTAGAGTACAACTATTTCGAAGTAGCCGCGTCCTCGGATATGGACAGTTGAATGGCCATGTAGCTAGCATAGTGTCAATGTTTTCAAAAAGATGTTTTCAAAAAGGTGTTGGACTTATGAAGTATCGAAAGAGGAATTCATGTACCGCGGAGGTACCATTGATGAAAAACCCAGAAGTTGTTTTACAAAAAGTTTTGCAAAGAGAAAAACCTTCTTTTTGCAAAATGAGTTTATAAAACCTCTTGTACATGCGATATCTACAAGAGAAAGAAAACCATATTATTTTATTTTGAAGTATCTTCTTCAACGAAGATACAGAGATTTTAAATATCAACTATGATATATATTTCATATATCATTGATAGTGAACCCTCTGTATAGCCTACATATTCCACTATATAAGCATACTTGCATTTGGTAAGTTAGATGATGGATGTCTTGTTGAGTACATTCAAATGTACTCATATTGGTTTCGTCCCTGGTATCAACTTGCCAGACATCGAGAAGAAGGCCCAGGAGGAGATCTACAAGTAGGAGTACGGAGTTGATGGCCTTGCGAACTACGATCGTCTCCCCGTCAGGAGCCTGTAGGTTAAGGCGTGACTTGGGCTCTACTATGTTTTGTGTGTCTTTAGTCTTCCGCCGTGTGTGGTGTGTGTTACCCTGTGTCACTAGTGGAAACAACACCTCTCGTCCTGGGGGCCAGGGGCAGCTGTCCCGGTTGCAACCAAATCCGGGACAAATGCTATGCATTGGTCCCGGTTTGTGTGCCCGGGGCAACAGAAATCGCCTGGGGGCATTGGTCCCGGTTCGTGGGGGAGATATTGGTCCCGGCTCGTGCCATGGACCTCGACCAATGCCTAGCCACAGGCCACGTGGCACGCGCACGAGAATTTGTCCCGGTTCAGGCCACGAACCGGGACCAATGTCCCCCTTCCCCTATATATACTGCCCCAGCCCCCCCCTTCCATCTTTTTTTTGGCTTGGAGGTGTGAGAGAGGTGGGTGTTATTGTGTTTTATTTTACTATGCACGCGAGGTGTTTGACGAAATTCCCGAGCCACACATAAGCTCACTAAAAATGGTATCTTCGACCGAGGTTAACAAACTTATCTTTTTCATCTGTAACTGATACATAAAAAATTAGTATTTGTCGATGTACTGGTGTCATTTCTGTATTAATATGTTACCGTAATGTATTTTGATAAACTTAATTATACGATGCATATGGATGCACGGCAGCGATGGATGTACGGTGACCGACGCACTTCCGTGTATATGGCAGGCCTAAATGCATTTCTTGTTGTAGCTCAGGCGAACAAAGATAATGGCTTCATGTGTTGCCCATGTGTTGATTGTCGGAACGTCAGAGAGCACTCTTCCGAAAGAATCCTTCACGGCCATCTACTTCGGAGAGGTTTCATGCCCAGCTATAATTGCTGGACCAAGCATGGAGAGAGAGGGGTTGTGATGGAAGACGATGATGAAGAAGAAGAAGATCCTTTTTTCCCTGAATACGACGATACTGCAATGGAAGAGAATGCAAAAGAAGGAGGTGATCAAGAACAGGCATCAGAAGAGCCCGATGATGATCTTGGCCGAGTTATTGCTGATGCAAGGGAAGACTGTGAAAATAAATTGGAGAGGTTGAAGCTGGACAACATGTTACAGGATCACAAAAAATTGTTGTGCCAAAATTGCGAAGATGGTAGCACAAAGCTCGGTACCACACTAGAGTTGCTGAAATGGAAGGCACAGAACGGTGTGACTGACAAGGCATTTGAGAGTTTACTTCAACTAATGAAGCCAAAACTTCCAAAGGATAACGAATTGCCTGAGAGTACGTACGATGCAAAGAAAGCTCTCTGCCCTCTAGGATTAGATGTGCAGAAGATACATGCATGCATTAATGACTGCATCCTCTACCGCGGTGAGAAGTACGAGAATTTGGATGAACGTCCGATATGCACTGCACTGCGGTATAAGATCAGAGCAGATGACCCTGGTGATGTTGACGGCGAGCCCCCCCATAAGAGGGTTCCTGCTAAGGTGATGTGGTATGCTCCTATAATACCACGGCTGAAACGTCTGTTTAGAAACAAAGAGCATGCAAGGTTGTTGCGATGGCACAAAGAAGACCGTAAGAAAGACGGAAAGTTGAGGCACCCCGCCGATGGATCGCAGTGGAGAAAGATCGAGAGAGACTTCCCAGACTTTGCAGGAGAGGCGAGAAACTAATGGTTTGGTCTAAGTACAGATGGCTTTAATCCTTTTGGGGAGCAGAGCTCCAGTCATAGCACTTGGCCTGTAACTCTATGTATGTACAACCTTCCTCCTTGGTTGTGCATGAAGCGCAAGTTCATTATGATGCCAGTTCTCATCCAAGGCCCGAGGGAACCTGGCAACGACATTGATGTGTATCTAAGGCCATTAGTGGAAGAACTCTTACAATTGTGGGGCAAACCAGGTGTACGTGTGTGGGATGAGAACGAAAAAAAGCCATTTGACCTACGGGTGTTGCTTTTCGTAACCATCAATGATTGGCCTGCTCTTAGTGACATTTCCGGACATACAAACAAGGGATACAATGCATGCACACACTGTTTAGATAATACTGACAATGTTTTTTTGGATAAATGTAAAAAGGTTGTATACCTGGGGCATCGTAGATTTCTTGCGATCAAGCATCCCGTAAGAAAGAAAGGAGGGAAGCATTTCAGAGGTGATGCAGATAACCGGAAGAAGCCTGAGATCCGTAGTGGTAATGATATATTCGATATGGTCAAGGACCTAGAAGTAATCTTTGGTAAGGCTGCTGGCAGCCAACCAGTTCCGTACGGTCCTGATAAGCGCGCACTCATGTGGAAGAAGAAATCTATATTTTGGGAGCTACCCTATTGGAAAGTTTTAGAGGTTCGGTCTTCGATCGACGTCATGCACGTGACAAAGAATCTCTATGTCAATCTGCTATCCTTCCTGGGCGTGTATGGGAAGTCAAAAGATACGCCAGAAGCACAGGAGGACCAGCAACGTATGAAAGACCCAAGCAACACGCACACAGATACAGGGCGCCATTACTTAAGCAGCTACGCTCTTACTAAAGCAGAGAAGGAAATATTCTTTGAAGTCCTTTACAGTATCAAGGTTCCGTCTAGCTTCTCGTCGAATATAAAGGGGATAATAAATATGGCAGAGAAAAAATTCCAAAACCGGAAGTCTCATGACTGCCACGTGATTATGATGCAGTTGCTTCCGATTACATTGAGGGGGCTTCTACCGGAAAATGTTCGAGTACCCATTGTGAAGTTATGTGCATTCATGAACGCAATATCTCATAAGGTAATCGATCTAGAAATTCTGACAAGATTACAGAGGGATGTGGTCCAGTGTCTTGCTAGTTTTGAGTTGGTGTTCCCACCATCCTTCTTCAACATTATGACTCATCTCCTGGTTCACCTATGTGAAGAGATTCATATTCTCGGTCCGGTATTTCTACACAATATGTTCCCCTTTGAGAGGTTCATGGGAGTCTTGAAGAAATATGTTCATAACCGTGCTAGGCCAGAAAGAAGCATCTCGAAGGGCTATGGAACAGAGGAGGTCATTGGGTTCTGTGTTGACTTTATTCCTGACCTTAAGACGATTGGTGTTCCTGAATCGCGGCATGAGGGGAGACTGAGGGGAAAAGGAACGCTGAGAAAGAAAACAATAATACCCAGGGAGGGGCATTCTTTCACAAAAGCACACTACATAGTTCTACAAAATTCTATGTTCATGGCTACGTATCTCGAGGAACACAAGAATATTGTACGCTCCGCAAAACCGGGGAAGAATGACTCATGGATTAAATGCAAACACATGGAGACTTCCGGAAGTTTTTTGCAAAGACATCTTATAAATGACACCACTGTTGAAGATCAGCTGTACATGTTGGCAGGGTCACCATCTTCGACTATTGGGAGTTTTCAAGGGTACGAGATAAATGGGAATACATTTTACACGAGCTCCCAAGATAAGAAGAGCACCAACCAAAACAGTGGTGTCCGCTTTGATACAACAAACGAGAATGGAAAAAAATGACACATACTATGGTTACATAGAGGAGATATGGGAACTTGACTATGGACCTTCTTTTAAGGTCCCTTTGTTCAAGTGAAATGGGTCAACCTGAATGGAGAAGGGGTAAAGGTAGACCCGCTTTATGGAATGACAACAGTGGATCTCAACAATATTGGTTACAATGACGAACCATTCGTCCTAGCCAATGATGTGCCTCAGGTCTTCTATGTGAAGGACATGTCCTCCAGACCGAAAAAAAGAAAAAATAAGCAAACAAATTCATCAGACGATGAGCCGAAGCGTCACATAGTTCTCTCAGGGAAAATAAACATCGTGGGATTCGAGGACAAGACAGACATGTCAGAAGATTATAATAAGTTTGTTGAAATTCCACCCTTCACAGTGAAAGCTGACCCCACCATCCCGTTAAATAATGAAGATACTCCATGGTTACGGCCGAAGCGATCATAAGCAAGGGAGAATTCAGAAGACTAGATAGGGATGTTGGTGATGTTACAGTGAAAGCTGACCCCACCACCCACTTTGCTGTTTCTCTCTCCTCCGTCTGTTGGTGATGTGTAATAATAAGCGTGGAATACATGATCATATAGTTCTGTTTGAACAGTAATTTGTATTTACCAGTAAAAAGCTGACAACTATGACCAGCCTGATTTCATTATTATCCCAATCAGCGGCACAACCACCCACTTTGCTGTTTCTCTCTCCTCCGTCTGTTGGTGATGTGTAATAATAAGCGTGGAATACATGATCATATAGTTCTGTTTGACCAGTAATTTGTATTGACCGGTAAAAAGCTGACAACTATGACCCATATCCGAGTATGAGATAACTGTAGGCAGATATTGCAGGCACACTTCGAAGTGATAGTATGGATACCATGCTGACAGATATGCTTAAAACAGAAATAGATCTTCGGTACTTCTTTAACAGATATGATAAATTTTTCGGAGGAGATGCAGGGCTAGGCAGGTGCCTGCCACAGGTGGGCAGGCAGCTAGGGCGGCCCCGCCGGTGGCTGCGGAGGCATCGGCGGCGCGTGCGGCGGCGGCGGCAGCAGCTCCTATGGCTGCGGCGGCGGCGGCGGCGGCGACAGCTCCTCTGGCTCCGGCGCCCATTCGCCGCCGGTCCATGCCCAGACCATGCCGTACTCCAGGCCGGGGAGCAGCGGCTGTGGCGGCGGCTGGTCCTCCGACGCCTCCACCTCGGCGTTCATGGCCTGCCACCACGGCGCAGGCGCTGGAGGGGGCGGCATCGCGTCATCGGCGGCGGCCGGCGCTGGCCAGGACATGCTCCCACCGCTTTATCTCGTCCTCGACGAGGGTGCGGCGGGAGGCCTCGTAGGCGGCCTCTAGCCCGGCCTGGAACTCGGGGTCCTCCTCATCGGCGGGGATGTCCTCCTCGAGCCAGAGCTCCGGCTCCCTGCCGGGCGCTGGCGCGGGGTAGTCGGCGGCGCTCTCCTCCGGGGCCGTGGGGATGTAGGACCGGCGGCGCTGGTCGTGCTCCTGCTGGAACCAGACGGCCCAGTAGGGGGAGCTGCGCGCGTACGCGCGGTCCCTGAGGAGGTGGGCCGGCAGGAGCGCGCGCCGGCGGTCGATCTCCTCACGCGCGGCCTCATTGGTCGGGGCCGGCGGCACGGGGATGCGCTGCGGGTTCAGGTGCCAGCCGTCCGGGAGGTGGACGTCCGGCCAGAACACCGGTGTGGCGTGCTCCCAGTGCCACTCGGCCTCCTCCTTCCGCACATAGCGGCGGAACCGGTTGCCCGGCGCGGCGCGAGGCGGCGGGCGCGCTGCCGGAGGCGGAGCGGGGACACGCGGCTGCCCGCCAATCCGGACGCCTCCCGGTCCGAAGCCGAAGGCCTCCTGCGGCGCGCAAAGGACCCGGCCTCGTGCTCGTTCTTCGGGCGTTTGAACCAGCGGCGGGGCGACATGGCGGCTAGGGTTGGGTGAGCTGGGGAAGGTCCTAGGTGAATGGGGTGTACGGGCGGCGGGTGCCATTTAAAAAGGACCCGGGCGGGGCTGGCATGCCAACCGACGGCCGGAACGTGACGGCGGTTGCAGGCGGCCATGAATGCGCGGAGAAGCCGAGGTGTGCCGTTCGTGGCCACGCGCGCGCGGGGAAGTGGAGGCGCGGGAAGACGAGGCGGCCAGTGGGCCCTTTGACCGTGGTCTTACTTTAAGGGACCGGGCGAGCCAGCCACTAGGTCGCCGGCCAGTGGCCCCTTTAACCCCGCGTGGCCAGTGGCCCCTTTGACCGAATGTAGCGAGTGGGCTTAATAAAAGACGCGGGCCAGTCGGCCCTTTGACCAAAATGTGGCCACTGGGCTTAATTAAATATGTGGGCCAGTGGACACGGTTGGGGAAGGGGAGGCCGGTTGGGGATTGCGAGACAGGAGCGAAAAAATTGGAAAAAAAAACGAAAAAACCCCTTGCCGCGGCAGAGAAAGTGGACACAATATAGCTTTTTCAGAGGAGGTATTCATCCCGGTTCCTAACACGAACCGGGACGAATTCCCTCGCCAGGTTCGCCACGTGGGCCATCCCTAACCATCTCGGGTCCTGGCACAACCGGGACCAATGGGGGAGGGTCATTTGTCCCGGCTGGCCCATCCCGGTTGCACAACCGGGACAAATGGGCCTTACCAACCGGGACTAATGCCCCTGTTTCCACTAGTGTGTGGCTGTTGTGTAGACTTGGTCAGGTGACTATGTCTCCTTGTAAGTGTTTGTGTAACCGTGTAATGAATATTGTATCTGTGTACCAACCTGATATGTTGTTCACGAGTGGTGTGATCAGGGATCCTGAATGTATGCATGTCGAAGGTGTCCTTGAATAGTGGTTCTGGGGCGGAGCTTACAGAGGTTGTATCAGAGCTATCCTGACCATAGGAGACCTTAGTTAGCATGGATGTTAGCTAGTACTCTGACAATAAAAGTTAATAAAACCAGGTCACCAAGATGACTATATTCCAAAAGATTCTATATTCCATCCCCTCTGTGATTTTGAAAACTCTACTTACACTAAGCTACAATTGAGCATCTTAAAACTTTGCACACTGTTACCCAACTTAAACTATACCTAAAAATTTGGTATAGATGACAGTTGTCTTCACCGAATCCTTCCGGATAGGTACGCATGCACCTCGCTACCGCCGCTTTGAGGAGGATTTGATCAAGATGACTCGTCTTATCGGTCACCCATTACTTGAGTGGAAGGGAGCTCAGATTCATCATGATGGACGAGAACTGTCCTAGTTGGTGTTTGTACCATTCGTGCTCCTTTGCTAGCACCGTCGACCCCAGAGATCACTTAACAAGCCCATAGTTGTCACTTAAGACTTTGTGTTTGCTCGTCACTTCCAGCCCTTGGAGGAACAGCTACGCGCTTCCTCGAGCACTTAGGATTGCCGCAGGATATTAGGAGTTGTGTTATTTCCACCCAAGAGGCTTGTTTGTGTTTGTGTTGTGTTGTGTGAACTCTGCTAAGAGTTATGTGTGTGCTAGATGTGTTGTAAGACTTATGCTTTTGCTTTGTGAAACCTAGGTTTGTATTATGCTTGTTGAGACTATGTCTCATGTGTGTGCTAGTCTTTGTTTGCGATTGTGATTGTTTTTTAGGTGTTTGTTGTTGTTGTGTTATCTACCGTTCTCATCTCTGTTATGAGCCGGTATGTTTCACAAGTTTTCAAAACAAAACCACCCTTTTAGTTTTTCTCTCGTCTTACACCCTTCTTTTCTTCTGCATGGCCAGCAAGTTGCCTCCACCACCGGAGCCGACAGTTGCCCAGCTTTTGGCTATGATCATGGAAGACCGTGAAGCCGCTCGTGTCACTACTAGGAAAATGGCTATAGGTGACTTAGCATCAGTGGCGCACCATGTAACCGTGCGCCACTGATGCGGTTGGAAGGAAACATGTCCAGGCATCAGTGGCGCACCATGTAGCCGTGCGCCACTGATTGTCCTAGCATCAGTGGCGCACCGCACACGGGTGCGCCACTGATACGTGACACCCATGTATATGCAATAGAATCAGTGGCGCACCACTAGGCGGTGCGCCACTAATGCTCCATAGAATCAGTGGCGCACCGTCTAATACGGTGTGCCACTGATACCTGCCACCATGTATTCTCGCATGCATGCCTTCTTGTGTGAGCATGTGCACGTTCTGAAGAAACTGAGTTCATATGCGTGGCGCATCTGTCCCTCATGCGCCACAGACTCGGTACGTGCGGTCCGACTCGGTACGTGCGGTGCGCCACAGACTCGTTCTATTGGGAGTCCACTCGATCCCCTTCTAGATCTTGTTCCACTCGATCCCGTGAGCACCTGCCGCTGCAGTCACCCTAGAGATGCCCCGGCGTTGCCACCATCGGAGAGAAGCAACACCGATACCGCCACCATAGGAGCTCCACCTGCCTCCTAAACCCTAACCCCGCCATTGCCCACCCCATCCCTACGCAATGGCCAAGGCGCTCATCTCTTCCTTGCTGTTCCCCTCGCCGTTGCGAGGCTCCTGGCGCTCCCGTCGCTCAGCCGAAGTGGGTGCCACAACGTGGCGGCCGGCGGGGAGCAGAGTGAGGGCGAGCCTCCCCGGGCTGGACTTCATGGGGGGCCTTCACGCGGAGCTCGAGTGAGCCGAGGCTGCGCTCTACACGCTCGCTGACGCCGCGGTCGGCGCGGGGACCGGGGGAGCAGGAGCCGCGGCAGGGGACGTGGAGCAGGCGGTGCAGAAGAGCGGCGGATGGTTCGGGTTCATCTCAGACGCCATGGAGGTCGTCCTCAAGGTAAAAAGCCTACTGGTGCACGAATTGGGGTCACATATAATTTTCTTCGCCGAGCTCGCTGGTTAGATAGATAATTGGTAGTTTCCTGGAGCTAGCAAGTTTGCGCTTGGGTGGAATTGCCACTGGGGATGGAGCTCTGTGAAACTTGCTGCAAGACTACTCATCTAGTTTGGGGATGGAAAGTGGTGCCCTGGGAACCTCATTAATTCAGATTGAACTTTTAGGAATTAATTCTTTGAAAGTTTCAGTCCCATACCATTTGGGGGCTTCTGGATTTTGGATTTTGGCAGCAGTCATTAGGAATGTTGCATTCATCACAGGTACGACGCGGGATTTCTGATGCTAAATAAATGAGCTCTCTGCGATACATACAGGTGATGAAGGATGGCTTCTCGGCGGTCCATGAGTTACCCACATCCTGTTGGTGTTAAGTTTCTAATTCCAACTAACCTCTTGATATGTCTGTACAAGTTAACTAACTCAAGTTACCCAGTTTGGTACATTAATACATGAACGTGGTAGTATGGCAGTGTTCAAGCGAAACATAGCTTCATGTATTATGGGTCATCCATCTCTGAATTCCTAGATGTGAATGGTAATCTTTTTTAACTGAAACATATGCGACCTGAATCTTCTAGTAGTAGAATTCAAAGTCTAATCTTTGTCTACCTGTACAAGTTTATTAACTGAAGTTACCATTGTCTGTCCCTAAGCTCCCCTGCTTGTTCACTAACCTGGATTAAGTAACTAGATTAACATTTCTAGGACTTGTACTAATGTTGCCAAGTAATGTTTGGTTTAATGGGATCACTGCTATTATTTATTAAGTGTGCTAGTTAAGGAAGTACTCAACGTGCTCTGTTGCTTGCTGATGTGCACGCAACCTGAAACTTCTTTCTCAGAAATGTAGAATGAGTTCAACCTAGATTGTCTCTATTGGGCATTGGCCAACAATAATGGAAAATTGTAAATATCATGTACCTTTTGTATGAATTTTGGACATCAGGCCAACACAGCAGAAGCTGATGTTTAGACCATGCAAATCATAGTTTCTGCCCTCTTTTCAGTGCCCTAGCGTCTTGCAATTGAGAAGCAATTAGGTGAAATAAAAGTATAGTGCTCTTTTAGTTGGTTGGGTTACATGAACGATTTCATGTCACAATCATACTGCAACAATCAGTGCACCATTATTCTATTCGTTATTTTTAGTTTTTTCACATTCTGTAAGAACTGCGACCAACGTGCTATAAGCATGTTCTCTGGACCATATAAAAAAGGTTGCAAGAATTGCCAGAATACCCTTCCAAACATGTAGTTGGTCGGAACCACTCACTTTGGGTTGCAATTCTTGGGCCCTTGAGTAATCAGTGTACTGCTAATGGGAATCAACTAGGCTTTGCCATTATAGAAATGATTACATACCACAAGAAATATATCCTTGTGCAAGTACCTAGAAGGCTGTGTTAAAAAAATGGGTATCACTTTAATGACAAGAATATTTAAGTGTTGAGAATATCCTGTCCGAGTCATACTGTAACAGTTGAGTACTTGTTCTTCTAGTACTTGCTTATATGGGCAGACTTGTGAGCATTCAAATTTGGTGCTTGTTCTTAATAGCTCATTACTTGGTGTTTGTCCCTGAATGAAACCTGAAATGTGCACGTTTTGTTTCAGGGTATCGATAACTAAATACAATCAGAAGTGCCATGTTTTAATTTACTTTGGTTAATTTTCTTTTTTTGTATTTCTTTTGCTTTATTTTTTTATTTTGCTTTATTTCTTTCATTTTGCTTTGTTTGTTTAACAGAAATGAAATCCGAAGAATATTGGAATGAAATTTGGAAGATCTAGATATCGACGCGGGGCTCTAGCGGCAACGACGATATCGACGCGCATGGTGTTGTGGCAATGACGACATCGACACGGTGATGTGGCAGCGACCATGACGACGGGGCATCGACACGGGGTTGTGGCGCGTGGCGTATATTTGATAATGTATTAACTAGAGTTAAATCCATCAGAAATTTATATACGTGTATGGAGGTGAAATATACAAATTATTGTGTGAAATATATAAATTAATATTGTGATGATGAAGAATATTGTGATAACGATCAACTCTGGCTATTTATATTGCATTGCAATATGTTATTCGACCGGTATAAATACGCGTAGAAACAAAACTCTGTAAACGTATGTAAGAATCACTGGCGCATCAAAAGGAATCAGTGGCGCAGAGCATCAGTGTGGTGCGCCACTGATTCCCTAAAGTGCATGCATACTCTAGAGAATCAGTGGCGCACCAAAGTCATGTGCCACTGATTCTGCGCACCTTTGGGGAATAAGTGGCGCATCACTTTGGTGCGCCACTGATTCCCTAGAGAATCAGTGGCGCACCACTTTGGTACGCCACTGATTCTCCAGGGAATCAGTGGCGCAATAGCAGTGGCGCACCATGATTCCCAAAGTGGTGCGCCACTGATGCCCTTTTTCCTAGTAGTGTGTAGACCGTTAAACCGCTCGTGTAGAACGTGAAGCCCACCGTGTTGTCCTTGAGAGCCTGACTCAGCTGGGCATTGCTAATGCTAGAAACAATGCTGAACTTCTAAGAGAGCAGCAGCGCCAGCTTGCTGGAGAAAGTCGCAAAAGGAAGATAGTGACGTCAGGAGAACCTAGTTCAAGAGTGATTCGCAGCACTGTGCCTGCGATGCCGCAACCCACAAGGAAGCGTGGGAGTAATGGACCAAAGACTGGAGGATGTTTTGTCTGTGGGAAGGAAGGGCACTTTGCTCGTGATTGTCCCCAGAAGAAGTATCATCCGTCTTGGTCTGATGAAACCCAAGAAACTCAGGGTCCATCCCAGAAGAAACGTAAGAATCTGATGAGTGGACCTCGAGACCAAGATGATGATGCAGAAGCCCCTGCGACTCATGCCATAGTCAATGGTACGTTTTCAAACCAAACCTGTGAACCCCATAGTTGTGTTTGCTTTCGTACCCTGAGAAATCCGACGTAAATGGAACACTAGTAGTGTCACGTCGGACTAGAAAAAGTATCTTTAAAATTAACAATACTAACATAACTTCATCTAATTTTAGTTTAATACCTTACAAGAGTTTACAGAACTTACAGAGTTGGTAGCTTAATACCTAAACCCGTTTGAAAATTTATAACCCAACTTTTCCAAAACCAAAGAGAAAGGTTCCTTAGGATGTTCTATAGCTGTTTTGAAGGAAGTGAAAGGTTGGAAAAAAATATTGGATTGATAAACTATGATTGTTATTAGGCAATAGGAATCTCTCGTATATATGTTGGAGGAAACAGATTTTAGAATATGAGATTGTGGAAACTCATTTGAGGTTTAGCTTAGGAGTGAAAGTTGAGGATCACATGATTTTAGTTGATATGTATTATGATATAATATCCGGGGATAACCAGTTGTGGACCCCAAAGCTTTGGAAGTTATCGGTAACTAAAATTTGTAGTTTCTGAAAGAACGATTTGAGGTTTAGAAAGATTGGTGGAAATTTATGGATTTTAGGAAGCACTTGATTTATAGGAAGAGTTTTGTGGATATAAAAGGATGATTTTGGATTTTAGGAAAAAATCAGTATGGCTTGGATTTAGTAGCTGATTATTCTTGATAAAATATTCTTGGAGCTTGTCACGCTCTATTGAGATTGTTTGGAAAAGATGATCTAGCATTGATCAGGAGGTAAGAGTTTTGAAGTATTCTAAAGGATTTATGGAAGTAGTACATAGTTGATGTATGCTTGTTGAATTTGATGGTTTATCCTTAGCAATAGGATCTTGATGAAATACTTTTGAGGGAGACAAATGATTTGAGACTTGATTTCTAGGAGTATATTAGATTAAGAGGAAGATAGTGGATTTTCTTGGATTTTAGGAGATGAGCAATGGAAAGCTCATGCTTAATAAGGCATGGTGGATGTCCTTTAATTGATCTGTATAGTGATGAGAGAGTTCATGCCCCTAAAGGAGAGATAGTGGTTTAGTATTCCTATTAGAAAGGAAGGAATTAGACCGTTGTGTGAAGAATAACCCCTGGCTTGATATCATGGTTTTGAGTAACAACAAGTTCGAGGTTTAGAACATGGCACCCAGACCTTTGAAAAGAAAACCATCCTGCCGGTGGATTTTGGTAAGATTAATCAAAGGGGGGAAGCACCTGTGAATAATGTTACCAACCACCAGCAGATGTTTTTGTAAACAAATTATCTAACATTGTTGTTTTGACCACACCCTCTTTTCGCTTGCCTGCGAATCTCGGGACGAGATTCTTTTAAGGGGGGAAGGTCTGTCACACCCCAGTTTTTGGATTCTTGTACCGTGCTTAAGAAGACAAAAATTAGGGCCAACAATTTTTTTTTAAAAACAAGATTGTTTGAACTAACATGTGTTTATGATCTCAATCATATTTGCAACACAAGTTTTTTTTCTTGAATAAAACCAATACCAAATTTTTCCTGGAAACAATTCTATTATTTTTCCTGATATTTTTCCCTCATGTTTTCCTAATGTGGTTTGAGTGGATTTCTATTCCAAGACTTGGATTATTCTTGGTTGCATCTTAAAACAAACTTTTAACCTTATTGGATCCAAGAAAACAAGTTTTCAAAATGATTTATGAAAGTTTTCTTTTAAGCTTTCTATAGAAAACAATCTCTAAAACTATAGCCAAGTACCTCTTTTCTACCTTTGTTTACACTAGGCTATAAATGGTTATTATATGTTTTCTTGACATTTAATTGATCCTTGGTATATGTACTACAAAACCATAAGATTACTTTTATTTATTGATAAATAAAAGTTATCTTTTGCTTGTTGTTTTGTGGTATAAAATTAGGACAGAAAAAGGCATTTTTGAAAAACAGAGAAGAACAGAAAGTACATCTTTTTCCACATTGTTTTCATCGCCTTAAACTTTTCAAAATTGGTTTCCAAAGATATTTCTGAAAGTTTATGGGCTACCAAGTTCTTCGCACCGGCTCCTATAATCCGTCCTTGGCCGCAAGGCAGACTAATTGTAAGGAATAACTTCGTATTTTCACCTCGGCAGGTCATCCAAGACGGCCTCTGCAATGTCAGGATTCTTTTTGCAGATTATGCAAAAGAATTCAATGAAAACCTGGCAAATTTGGCCAGGATGAGCCAGGTAATATCTCCAGCCCTCAAGTATTAAGCTGAATGTATAATTCCGACTTAATACTTTTTTCATTGTTATGCTTGTTTTAAACTAAAGCATTTTTTCTTTCTTTCCCGTGTTTCAGCAAACTGCTGAAAATATCAACGTAGAGGTTTTTGACAAACTTACCATCATGAACAAGGAGGTGAAAACCCTTCTTTCCATTCTCGAGGATAAGGAGGCAGAACTGGCATCCACTCAGCAACAGCTCGAGGACTCAGCAGGTAAAATATTTCCCTACTTTTAGTTGTGTATTTTTTCTAAGCAGTTTTCCGAGTTTCTAACTCTTCTTTTTACTTGCTTTCCAGCTTCTTTGGCGAAAGCCAAACAAATTGCTGAAGATGCTGGCAACGACGAAAACCTCCGCCGCGAGAACATGGATCTTCACAAGCTCAATGTGAAGTTGCAGCAGGATCTGGAGGCCAGCCAACTAGTTGTAGGCATTGCCGAATCTAAGGCCTCCAGCCAGGCCGAGAAGGATAAGACCACCATCCAGGATATGGAGAACGCCTTGAACCAGTGCCTAGAAGAGGCACCGAGAATGAAAAGATTCTCGGTAAGTATTTTGTCATTTACTGTATTTTCCATGTTTCATCTCCTTCTGTTTTTTCTAACACTTGTGTGTTTTACTGAACAGGAGATAGCCGCCAGCTTACCCGGATTGAAAAAATCCACGCTTTCGGGAAGGTCTTCACCGCGATCAAGGCCGCGGGAATGCTACTTATCAACAAGTACGTTCCCGAGAAATCTGGGGAGCTCTCGGAAGTTGAAAAACTTCCGGAAGCTATTGTGGAGGTGGCGCATCGCAAGGAGTCCCGGCTCCGTTCTGCGGCTTGCGGTGGTGCACGCATGGCCCTTGGGCTTATGCGCATGCACTACCCTTCTGCCAAATCTTGGCGCGTGGCATCCGGCATCCGCAAGGATACTCAGATGCCCAGCGTACCAGCATCTTTGATGAAATCAAAGGTCATGCCACCAAGATTGCATATATGGTGAACATCTCCACCTTCTACCCTGAGGAGGCAATCCCAGAAACTCCCGAGGAATCCAGCAGCGAAGAAGAGTCTGATGCCTGAAGGAAGCTGCCTGGTCCTGGGTAGAGATAGGAAAATAGAAGCATTATTGTTCTCACAATGTAAATCTTATTGTAATGCTTACTATTCCTTTGTATAAACAAGTACCCCGCTTTTGCAGTTATATTATTAAATCTTTGCAATTTTTCCGGGTTTATATTCCTTTATCTCCTAAGTTCTCTAGTTTATATGTCTTAACTGTCCTTAGTGTTTGAAATGGCTCGATAGTACTTAATCTTCATGCAGAGTTAGTGTTTGAAATGGCTCGATAGTACTTAATCTTCATGCCGAGTGACTGGGTATGACCCAACATAAAAACTCGGAAACATGGATCATACTAAAGGCATTTTTACTTACTAGTTCCCGTGACACAACATAAAAACAATGATAATACTTAGAGGAAAAGTAAGAAATTTTGAATGAAACTCAGGCACGCAGGCACAATCTGAGTTTCCTTAGACCATATTGGCTGAAAATCATTCAGTTTTTTAACACCGAGCACGCAGGCACAATTCGGGTTAACATTGAGTATTTTGAAAGATCATTGGGAAATAGATAAGGAGGACTTATGCTTTATATTATAATAAACATGTCAAAACATAGATGTATGAATTCCGACAACTTTATTTCACGATTTCAAAGATGTTTACATAGAAATTGAACCAAGCGTAGAAGAGACGTAACTGCTGGATGCTCCAAGGTATTTTGGTCTCCCCTAGTTCGTCATCTATCTTTCTCTTTCTTTTGCGATTCGGTCCATTGGGATCAACTTCCGTGTCCCAAATATCTACAAGATAGTATTCTCCACTTTTCATAGCTTTGCTAATGACAAATGGTCCTTCCCAAACTGGGGCTAATTTGTGCTTTCTTTCTTGCACCAATCTTAGCACTAAGTCGCCTTCTTTGAAAGAACGATGCATGATTTTCTGACTATGATAACGTCGTAATCCTTGCTGATAAATGGCGGATCATTGAAGCACAAGTTCTCGCTCTTCTTCTAAGAGATCGACGGCATCCGAGTCATCGAAAGCTTGCACTCTTGGGCTGTGGTGGATCATGTCTGTTGGAAGCACTGTTTCTACGCCATAAACCAGGAAAACGGGGTTTGCCCTGTTGACCTGTTTGGCATCGTTCGAATACTCCAAAGCACGGAAGGAAACTCTTCTATCCATGCTTCAGCTGCTCTATGAAGAGGAGATTCGAGTCTTGGGCGTATTCCCTGCAGGATTGTGCTATTCATTCTTTCAACATGTCCATTGGATTGCGGGTGTGCCACAAATGCAAGATCTAGGCGTATTCCCGTTTGTCGGCAATACTTTGCCAACTCTCCAATAGAGAAATTTGTCCCGTTGTCGGTGATTATGCTATGTGGAACGCCGTATCTCATGACTACGTCAGTTATGTAATTTCTGGCAGTTACACCGTCAAGATTTTTGATGGGTTTTGCCTCCACCCACTTGGTATACTTATCTACTGCAACGAGTAGATGTGTATGTCCACCTCTTGCAGTTTTGAATGGTCCCATCATATCTAGCCCCCATACCTCAAATGGCCATGTTATAGGGATATTTTTCAGTGCTTGGGCTGGCATATTTGTCTGCTTTGCATAATAATGATATCCGACACATGTATTTACTATGTGTTCCGCATCTGTCTTCGCTATTAGCCAGAAAAACCCTGCATGGAATGCTTTCTTAACCAAGCTTTTTGATTGAGCATGATGTCTGCAATCCCCTGCATGGATTTCTTGCAGTATTTCTCGGCCTTCTTCTGGTGAAATACACTGCTGAAAAATTCTGAAAGTGCTGCGTTTATGCAGGCAACTATTGATTACTGTATATCCTTTGCATCGACGTTTTATTTGTCTTTGCAAGACCTCGTCTGCTCAGTTCGGATACTTTTGATCCACTAAGAAGTTTAAATATGGAATGCTCCAATACGGGTTAACAAGCAGGACTTCAATTGACTCGGAAATGAGAGGATAGTCAACATCTCCACCTTTTATCGATGGTTCATGCAGATGTTTGACAAACACACCTAGTGGTAGGGTTTTCACTCTTTCCGAGCCCATGCGGGCTAATTCATCCGCATTCCAATTTTCTTCCCTTTTGACATGTAATACCTCAAATCACAGGAAGCAAATAGCAAAATCGTCCATCGTTCTCCGATATTCGGCCATGATGGGGCTTTTGGCGTCTCATGTTTGGTTGAGCCGATGTTGTACCAAGTCTGAGTCACCATAGCATAGGATGCGCTTGACACCTATTTGTTTTGCAATGTGCAAGCCGTGAAGCAAAGCTTCGTATTCTGCCATATTATTCTGCCATATTTGTAATACGTACTCCATAGTATCTCCTTTTGGGGATTTTAGGACTACACCAGCTCCAGCGCCTTCCTTCATCTTGGATCCATCAAAGTGCATAACCCAGTATTCCGACTCCGGCATTGGTGTGTTTTCCATTGCTTCTGTCCAATCAGCGACGAAATCTGCCAACACCTGGGATTTAATTGTCGTCCAGGGTTGGTACTTAATGTCGAACGCAGAAAATTCGATGCCCCATTTGGCTAATCAGCTTGTTGCGTCCGCATTGTTAATTATATCACCTATTGGTGTTTTACATACCACTGTTACGGAATGTCCTTGGAAATAATGACGGAGTTTTCGAGATGCGAAAAACACGTCATATGCCAGCTCTTGGTAGTGTGGGTACCTTTGTTTGGACTCGGAAAAAACTTCGCTTACATAATACATCGGATGTTGATCTGGTATGCTTTGCTCTTCCTTCCGCCTTTCCACAACTATCACAATGCTGATAACCCTGTTTATTGCTGTGAGATACAATAACATGGGTCCTTCGTCTTTTGGTGATGCCAAAATCGGAGCCTTCATCAAGGTTTCTTTTAACTGGGTTAGTGCTTTGTCCACCTCTTCTGTCCATACAAATTTGTCGGATTTCTTCAACAACTTGTATAATGGCAGAGCTTTATCTCCTATCCGGCTTATGAACCTGCTGACGGCAGCTACAGAACCCGTAAATCTTTGTTCATCTTTTAAGCATGTAGGCTTTGAGATGTTTAAGATTGCCTTGATCTTTTCCGGGTTTACTTCTATTCCTCTCTGAGAAACGATAAAACCTAGAAGTTTTCTTGAGGGAACCCCGAATACGCACTTTAATGGATTCAACTTCATTTTGTAAGTGCGCAAATTTTTGAAGGTTTCTCGCAAATCCTCAAGGAGTGTGTGTTTTTCCTTGGAAACAACGGCAATATCGTCAATGTAAACATGAACATTTTTGCCAATCTGACTATGCAAACATCGTTGCATGCAACACTGGTACGTTGCACCTGCGTTCTTTAGGCCAAAAGGCATGGTTATGTAATAGTATGTTCCATACGGGGTTATGAAGGAGGTTTTGATTTGATCTTCTTCCTTCGTACGTATTTGATGGTACCCGAAATAAGCGTCCAAAAAGCATAAAAGCTCAGAGCCAGCAATGGCATCTATTATTTGATCGATTCGCGGTAACGCAAACCTATTTTTAGGACATAATTTGTTCAGGCCAGTGTAATCTATACACATCCTAAGAACAGTACTATCTTTCTTCGGGACTAATACTAAATTTGCAGTCCATTCAGTATGTATAACTTCCCGGATAAAGTCAGCTGCTAATAGCTGGATAATTTCCTTGCCAATAGCATTCCGTCTTCTTCCGTCAAATCAACGAAGACCTTGTTTGACGGGTTTGGATCCTGGAATCACCTTGAGTTGATGCTCAGCAAGTTCCATGGGTACACCTGGCATGTCCGCAGGACACCGGGAAAAAAATCCCAGTTCTCACGGAGGAACTTGATGAGCTCGTCTTCCTATTTATCGGCCATCCCGGTTCCCACTACGACAAACTTTGTCGGATCTTTGGGATCTAAGATAACCTGTCTTGTATTCTCGGAAGCTTTGAAACTATATGCCGGCTTCCGGCTTTCTTTTCCTGTCGGCATTTCTGTCGACGATACTTCTTTTGCCAGCTCTTTGAATTCCTCCTTGGCTATCACTTTTTCTGCGTAAAGGGTGTTTCCTATTTCCAGCTTGTTTGCCAATTTGAAGTCTCCCGATATGGTGATTACTCCTCCTTTTGGTCCTGACATCTTCAGTTTGTTATAGATATAACATGATCTTGCCATGAATTTGGCAAAAGCTGGACGTCCGAGTATTGCATGATATACACTTTCGAACGGCACGACCTCGAAAGAAAAAATTTCCTGTCGGAAATGTTCTTTCTCTCCAAAGGTTACGTCTAGGGAAATTTCTCCTAGGGATCGTGCTTTCCTGCCAGGAACGATGCCGTGGAAGCGTATGTTTCTATGATTGAGCTGGGTCTCGGCTATTCGCAGATGGTTTAGTCTATCCAGGTACACTAGGCACTCTTTTTAGCCTAGTGTTTTGGACAATAGGACTTACGATTAGAGCTTGTGTGCTGGGTTCTAGGATATTCCCGGGATGATCAGACTGATCCCATATAATTGGTGTATTGGAATACTTCAAGAACTTGGGGGTTGGTGGAACAACCACATTTATTTCTCGAAGCGTCCTCTTTACCACCTTTGCTGAGCGAGTTGCAAGAAAAGTTAAATTGCATTCTTCATCAACTCTCGGGAACTTTGGTTCGCCTTTCCGCTGCTGTTCCTGAATTTTTTTCGTCAGTGTCCGATTCACTGTCTTCTTTTCCAGCTTCTGCCTTTTGCTTGGATAATTTCCTCTTGGAACTCTTTCCTTTGTTCCCGGATCCTGCACTGACTTTCATATGCTTATTAAGCTGACATTGTGCGTTAGTATGGGTGGGTTTCCCAAACTGCGAATGGTGGACACAGTTTTTTGACTTAATTCTTTCCCATTCTTCTTTTGTGTAGGAGATAGGTTCTGTGCTTCTTCCTTTCCATTTGCTCCCATTGTCCTTTCCAAAGGCTATGTTAACCTCTTTGGGCTTTTGGTGTGCTTATCGATTGGCTTTTTTCTCATAACGGGTGGCTTTTTTGGCTTGAATTAAAGCGTCGATATTTCCACCTCTCGCTCTGATGTCATCTTCGGCTGCTGCATGCTCATTTGCTGTTGTAAGCATAGATCTGAGATCTTTGTGCTTTTTTGAAACGATCATGAACGGTACGAGGTCGGGTTTTAAGCCATTGACGAGAGCATGCATTTCTTGTACGTCAGTTACTCCAGAGCAGCTGTTCTTCATTGCAGTCCACCTTGAGATAAAGTCAACGTATGGCTCATCTTCAAACTGGGTACAGTGGTTTAGCTGGTTGATGTTGTTGGGGCGTTTGTAAGTTCCCCAAAAATGCTGAGTAAAAACTCTAGCCATATCATCCCAGCTGTCTACGGTCCTTGACGGAAGCCCGTTAATCCAATCTCTGGCTCCGTCCAGTAACATTAGGGGAAGGAATTTTACTGCCTCTAGATCTGTCCCATTGTTAATCTGGACGGTTGTGTAATAGTCTGAGAGCCAGGTATCTGGCTTTGTACTGCCGGTATATTTTTGATATGTTGGGCCAACTTTGGCGAAGCCAGAATGTAGAGTTATTCTTCGGATCCTATCAGTGAAACACTTAGGTCCGAAGTTTAGATCATCTATTTCCGCTCTATCAGCGTGAACGGAGTATCTACCGGCTGAATGGATAGAAGGGGATATGCTCCTTTCTTTTCCATTGTTGCGCGAGCGCGCTTTTTCGGGGTTATCTCTATTTCCTCAATCATCGTGTCCTTTGGAATAAGGTGGAGTTCTACTCCTGTGTCAGTCCTTATTCTTAGGAGGAGTACGGGATCTCTCACGCCTGTGAGGAATGTCATATCTTCCACCTTTTTCAGCAGGGCGTATCGGAGGCGGCATTGCTTTTCCGTCTTTCCGGTTTTGTTCTTCCCGATCTCGGGGATTGATTCCACCTTTCGGCAGATAGGATCCTGTCGTGGACGCTGCATCCTTATTATTGGGATTTTTCTTGTCCTTTCTTGGAGCTCCTTTCTTCTATTTTGAATTGCCTGAGTCTCCAGGTTCTTCAGGTCCAGGTGCTCTAGCGGCGCATGTGGCTGTTTTGCATAGGACCAAGTCGTCGTGCAACTTCCCTGATCTTGCCTGCCCTCGCTGCTGCTGTTGCGATGCTTTTCCTAAGAAAGCATACACCCCTTGAAGTTTTTCGCTGTTGGAGTACAGATCATTGTTGAGGATGGCGAATGCTGCTTCCGCGTTTTCTGCTGCGGTTTTGTATATGGTTTCGCCCCTGGCGTCAATGCCGTTTACTTGCTTTTGCCAGGCAGGGTTTTGGAACCGTTCCTTTGGCGGCAATACTTACGGTCTTACGATTCAGGGTAACCTTGTAGGTTTTATGATCTATTCGTTCTATCGTACTCCTCAATTTCTTCCTGCTTCAACTTAATGTCAGCTTGGGTTTGTAGGAGATTTTCCCGAGTTCTGAATAGATATTGTTGTTGCCTTTGGAGATCTTGTCTCCTGGCTTCCAGCACTTCAGGTGGCTCGTGGGGTCCCACTGGTGTTTGAAGTAAATCCCGTTCGTCTTGTTCTGACATTGGCGGAATAGAGATTTCCTTCATTTTCTTGTCCAGGCTTTACTTCGCTTCCTCCTCCTGCTTCCAGGTTTTCGTTGGCTGGATCTTCCAGTTTTTCTTCCGGAGTTTGTATTCGAGTTTCTTGGAGGCCTTGTTTTTTTTCTTCGAAGAGGGAGGTTTTTTACCAGGTTCATCTTCGGTCAATTCCTTGACATCAGGATAAATTGGCGTGGTTTCACCATCCTCTCTTTCCTCATCTGGCGGAGGTGTTTGAGGGCTTTCCTGACTTTTGACATCCGTGTTTTCAGCCGGTTTTTCCATAATTACTTCATGGAATCCCTCTTGTAGAGATCTTACCTTTCTTTCGAAAGCATCTTCGTCTTCATCTTCGGAATCGAGTTCATCTGATCCGGGTTCTGATTCCAATCTCGCCTCAATGGCGGCTAGTATGGAATCAGCTTTCGATTTTGTCGTTACATTGACGGATGTCGGATCTTCCACCTCTATTGTGGGATTGTTTTCTTCTGCCTCTTCCATGGGATTTCTCTCATCCGTATTTTTGGCGATCTCAGATTGCACCATACCGATAAAGTGTGATCGCATTCCAGGCATCTCCGAAGACGCGGCAGATTCAGCAGAATATTGGTGATGTGAGCAAAATCCGGCATCATAGTCTTCTTCGACTGGGCATAGGGCGGGTGGGATAAATTTACTTCCGCCACAGAATCCCATTGCCTCTGCAGTTAATCCCATAAAGATGTTTGCAGATCCAATCGGTAAAATGCAGGCACTTACCAGATGATTCCGTGCTGGCATGTACGATCCGTTGTCGAGGAAGCGGCCGACGTCGTTGTCGAATTCCAAACTTCCGACAGTTATGGTACTGCCGATTCCGGCGAGTATCCCCGATTGAAACATAACTCCTCGCGTCGATGGCCCCATGGTGGGCGCCAACTGTCGAGACAACGTAGTAGAGTTCATAGACGGGGTGCCATGAGACTACTGATAGAGACGTGGGGGGGACGTGGTAGTATGACGACCAGAGACACCAAAGTTTTACCCAGGTTCGGTACGTCGCAACTTGGCGGCGTTCCTACTCCTGCAATCTCACTAAATCAGGGCTGAAGCCTGAAGTATACATAGTACAATGTTAGTTGGTTTAGCTACTTGACGAGGATCAACTTCTCGGCGAGTTAACTTCTAGCTTATTGTATGTCTTGTTCTTCTCTCCCATCTGGCTTGATATAATAGCCAGGTTAGGGCTTACAGAAAAGGAAACCTAGAAGACTACGATAAGTTCTAACTTGGAAGTCAAGAATCCGCCTTCTACTCCAAGCCGTACCACGTGGGTCGTGGTCCAGGTTCTTCTAGAATCCGTCTTCTGCGCGTCAGTTTACTGGGCCGCCTAATGGACCATGATCCATTACCATCCAGGCCACCCTGGTAATCCGGCTCTTTAGGACAATGCCAGATATACCCATAATCGGTATATATCCGACACTTATCATCTGGGCTACATGGTGGTTGTGAGTTGTGTGTTAACCAAAGCATCAAGGCACATTAATATACGGAGCTCCGCCCTCACAAATTATTTGAATGAAAACATTATGCATGCCTAATCAATTCAGAATAATGCTAGTGGTAGAACTTCCCTTCCCAAGAACGTTTGTATTTATCCACGCCTAAGCAATTCAGAATTGTGCTAGTGATAAAACTGCCCTTCCCAGGAACGCTTTTATCCCTATTGCAATTTCAATCGTTCAACCATCCATTTGTACGCTTTATTTATTTCGCTATTTAGTTTATTCACTATTTTAGTTACAATCCGTTTATACTACTTTATTTCAGTCACTTTTTACTGTTCGTTTTTAGCCTTTAGATAATTTGCAGAATACCATCGAGAGTAGGTGATCAAAGTTCAGCCTAGAGGACCATTTCCATAGCTCCACCGTGGTCCGATACTCTTATTTTGAAACTAGCTACAACAACCCTGTGCATTTGCAGGCATCATTGACTCCCGTAGGGCTCCTGCCGCATCTCATCCACACCTCCATAGCCTCCTGCAGGGCTTTCCCAGGAACTTGATCCTCTCTCTCTCTCTCTCTCTCTCTCTCTCTCCCTCTCTCCCTCTCTCACTCCCTCTCTCTCCCTCTCTCTCACTCTCTCTCTCTCTCTCTCTCTCTCTCTCTCTCTCTCCCTCCCTCCCTCTCCCTCTTCCTCTCCCTCTCCCTCTCTCTCTCTCTCTCTCTCTCTCTTGTAAGATTGAACATGATGATAACCTCAATGAGAATATGTTGTTATTTATTTAGGTTTGAGTAGTTTATTGGGTTATAGGTTAAGGTATGTGTGACGCCCCGGTATCGGGCACTATGCAGATTTCAACATTTTCGCCAAATCCGCATAATAACCGATTCCAGGTTGCCACTTATGATAACATTACAACAGTTCACGAATATTCCACAATTACAACAGAAACAGAATAGATACAAGATGACCCACACGAGTCAAGGATACAACTGATACAATACAAAGATCCAAATAACAGCGGAAGAAACCACATAGCGTCCGACTACGGACAAGATACAAATTGGACTAAGAGTCCTGAAGATAACCGAGAGCGTCCAATCCCTGCCCAGGCCAAGCCAGAGGGATTCCCAAGCTAACGTCGTCAGACCTCAAACCTGTTGACTGCAATGTTGAATATGCAGCCACGAAAAAGGATTTGTGGGTCAGTACGGTTAAGTACTGGCAAGTGGATAAACCATACTCACACGATACCGGCGTAACCAGTCATCACAAGATACAAATACTTTGGGTTCAACGGAAAGGAAAGGATTATTGCAAATAAGCGGCAGCGGGCTGCACTAACCAACTACGGAAACACACTACAACTTCCGGCTAACAGAAAGAAGATAAGATAGCGTATCGTAACCAACTACAACTACTCACCAAACAATACCCATCCAATGTCACCCCCTACTAAGGAAGCAGCCCAAGGATAACTCACACTGTTGGATTAATGATGTTCAACTTATTGTGTCAATAAGACTATTACTAGTCAAGTTATTATCATTAGGTGTAAGTTGTCTGAGTACTTGTTAGCCAGCACTTTCACCAAGTAATCCATAACCGCGGAAAACACGGCTTCTCGAGAAGATTTATCCCTGCAGGGTGTGCTCCAGTACCCGTACACACTCGAGCCACCAACTAAAACTCAGGTTGGCTCGACACGACCCAAACCATCTCTACAACCCATCCTAGGAGCCACGGAGCTATAAGGTCCCAGCCACACAGCCGAATACTCAGCGCAGGTGTGCAAAACTCCCGCAGGACACAACACCCCGGCACTACAGGCCTCGCCCTATATGCATCATCATCATCATCAGTAACCAAGGGGGGCCAACCCATTATGCAAAGGAGCAAATGGAACACCCGAACTAAGTGTGGCTCTTCGGACAAGCTGCAAATCAGGTCTAAGTCGAGGGGGGTCCCATACTACCTCCCAGATGCGGTGAGCACGCTCATCATGGATCAGTAGACAAGACTCTTTTCCTAGTTTCGACACCAGCCGGCTCCAAAACCCTAACCCGGGCCTCCTGCCGGTGCCTTATCATCAAATTATTATTACCCCAGACATTAACATGTTGTTGATTGAATTGAAACCCAACTATCAACTAACAGGTGATACGACAAAGGATAACAAGACTCGAGCACAAACAAATCTAAGCATGCAACTACGACACGAGGGCCAACAAGGTAAACAAACAACAGTTAATAGGAAGTGGAAGGAAGGCTATATCAGGGCTGCAAGTAAACATATGATAGGATCGAGACACAAGCATCGAATCAACAGGCTAGAATAAGAACAACGGAAAGAATCTGTAACAAGTGATGAAAGGCAGCCATTTGGCAGCAAGTGAGTATACTTGCCTGAGATCCAGCAAGTAGAGGTACATCCACGGAACTTGTCGTTGCTCACCTCATCTCAACGTCCTATCCGCGAAGAAGCAACGAACCTCGAACAAACACCGGATGCAACAATTACTACTACGGCAAAAGATCCAGCATGATCAAGATATGGATGCATGACAAGTTTAAAGATGCATCAAAGATAAACTAGTTGACATGATAACATAACATAATTAAATGGACCCATATGCAATTTGGGTTGCATATGGAAAGCCCATGAATTAAGGTTGAAATAATTGTTTTACAACTAATCATCTTGTGTAAGTGAATTAGCATGATGCATGGATGAGGAAAACAAAAAGAAAACAACAATAACTTCAATTTGAAAAGGTGTTTACCAAGTTTGGAATTTTAGGCATTAAGTTATGAAATTTGGCTTCTTAAGTGAGTTACACAAACATTTGTTGTTTTCACCCATTTTAATTGTTCAAAACAGATAACAAAATTTATATTTGGAAAGAACAAAAAAAAATTAGATGGAAAACATATTTCATTTGTTGAATTTGGAATTAAGATGAATTAGTTATTAATTTGACAATTTTAAATGCATTAAATAAGAAACAGTTGTTTTCAGCAATTTAAATTATTCAAAACAGTAAACAAAGTTGATATTTGCAAAGTTCATGAAAAATGGGATGGAAAACATATTTTACATGTTGGAATTGAATTTGAATTGCCCAAGTTATGAATTTTGCAATTTAAAAGGTTTAATTAAAGCATTGAATTATTTCACCACTTTTAATTAGGGAAAACAATAAACAAATTGCATTGAAAAGGTTGAAAACATGTAGCAAATGTGTCATTGAACATTTAGAGCTATCAAACACAATTTTTGGGTTATTAATGAATTTATTATGCAATTTTCCATAAATGGTCTTATTCTGCCCATTTTAGTAAACAGAGGAAAACATGTTCAAAATTAATTCAATTGTGGCCAAATAAAATACCAATGTGTAGAGTTTGTTAAGACAAATTTTTAGAGCCCAAGTTTGCTTAATTTGGATGAGCAGAACTAAAGTTATGAAATTCCAAAGTTTCCAATTTTTATTGCATTTTCAGTAATTAATTATTTAGTGCAAAAAATGTTACAGCAACATATTGCAAACTTGACATTAACAGAAAGGGCTCAAGATTATGAATCCACGGGATTTTTAATCATTCAAATTGGAGCAATATTTAATTTTATATTGATTTTTGAAGTAATGGCTCAGATCTCTGTTTCTGAAATTCGGGCAGAAAACGAAAAAAAACAGAAATAAAAGGTGTGGCTTTGGGGGATCGAACCCAGGACCTGGGATTTGCGCACAAGGGTGTGGTACCAGTGCGCTACTGCTGCGGTTGTTGAAAGGTGCAGAGCGTGGGGGGGTATGAGGTGGCTTTGAGTCGCGGATCTGAACTTGGTACAGTTAACTGTAACAGGCTGCGGACAGAAACTCGCCGACGGTGACGACCTGCAAGCAGCGATCGATGGCGGGGGGTCCTCCACGCGATGGTGGGTCACAGAGAAAGGAGGAGGGGAGGAGGAAGCCCTAGGGCGGAGGGGGCCCTCACCTTGGGGTGTAGGCGATGGAGGGGAAGGGAGGAGGTCGCTGTAGTCGACCATGGCACAGCCGCGGCGGCAACTTCCCGGCGACGGCGCGGCCTATGCAGGCGTCCTCCGGCCCGGGCGAGGCGACGAGGAGGGAGCCAGCGCCCTAGGGGTTCCATTCCCGTCCCTTGGAGGAGGGAACCACGACCCCAGCGGCCACCTTGGAAGCTCCAACAATCAGCCATGGTGGCAAAATTCAGAAATTTCAGAAATTTGCAGCGAGAGGGAAGAGGAGGTGGAGCGAGGGGAAGTGGGTGGCGGCGCTAGGGAGGAGGAAAGGGAGAAGGGGGCGGCCTAGGGCTTGGAAGGAGGGGTAGATAAGGGGCAGGGCACATGGGGTGATCGCTGGGGAAAAGTTTGACAGTGACAGGTTCGTTCTCTCCTCTGTACGGACAGAGGTACGAGATGGAGATGTGGGCTGCAGCGAGGGGTTGTAGGTTGGGCCTCTTGGGCCTGCCTCCCCCTAGCTCACCCTTCCCTTTATTTTTTGTTCTTCTCTTTTTTTTTGTGCTTGCAAGAAAAGAAAAGGAGAGAAAGAATAGGGATTTGGTTTAATTTTTATAAATAATTTTTTTAGTAATTTGCAAAACAGCAAATTCAAAGCCATTGTGATCTTTGAGTCCAAAATATTTGAAATATTACTTTGAGCGTTAAATTGCCATTTGCATTTCCATTGTTTTTCATAAGGAATTGATTTTTAACCACTTTTATTCAATGACTCAACAATTTTGAAAACAGTTGTTGAATTTGATTGTTTGCAAAACTTTAATGTTTTAACCACAATTTGATCATGTCAATTATGATTGAATTTGAAGTGTATTTGAATTTGTCATTTGGGGTGTTGCTTAAAGGGAGGTTTTATTTGACAAGCAATTTAAATAAATCATCTTCAAACTATTGGAAGCAAAATGAGTTGTGTAGTTGGAAACATTTGGACATGTGTGAAAGTTTTAATTTGGTTTGAATTTTTAGTTGTTTTGAGAAACATGGTGCAATGCTTAAGATGCATGTGATGCAATGCAAAAAAAAGAAAACAACCAACTCTACTAAGGGGGAACACCCCAGGTGTTACAGTATGATCTAGTGCGTGACTCTCAACTATGTTGTATAGTCTAGTGTTTTAGTCTCTCTCTTTGTGAAAATTACACGAAGGAGATAGATGAGTTTGTGTGCACCTTTCTGAATGTGTGCTAGCATTATGCACGTCAAAACGAAATAGATAAAAGGATACACACGTGTGACCACTCGGTACCCATGGGGAATCCCTTATGTATCTGAAGAATACTTTGTCACTTAGTTGTCCTTCGGTACTAGTGAGACCAATGTCTAGACACCGCCTTTACTTTATTCAATAATATAGTTACAACCCATTTTTAACTTCAGTTTAGTTTAGCTTTTGTTTTTGTTTACTTTTGTTCTATACTTTGTGTTCTAGTTATTAAAAACCTCTCATACAATGGTTTCCCCAACAACTTATAAAATAGATTATTTCCAAACTAGAGTTTGGGTGTGCGGGCGACTGCGTTTGACGGCGTAGTTATGGGGTTGGAAGTGTCTTATTACTCTTCTGGTTTCGATAAACTGGAAATACTTACACTAATTTATTCTTTAGTAAAAATATGCATTTGTAGGTATCAAGTTTCCCAAAGTATTCACTTCACGGAGTCAATTTTTATGAAACGTATTCCCTAGTCATGGATGGAATTACCTTTAGTTACCTCATCCCAATGGCAGTAAACTTGAATCTAGAATGAAACTAATGGATGTGGCAGCAGCATACCTTTATGGAAACTTGGATTCAGACATTTAGATGAAGGTGATAGAAGGTATCCCATCCCGAACCAAGACAGAGTAAACGAGGTATTTAATAGTATGAAACATAGAAAATCACTATACTTACTCAAATAGTGCGGCGGAATGTGGTATAATTACCTTGACGATTGCCTAATGTTGAAGGAGGACCGTTTGCCTGAATGAGGGCCTTTGCTTGTTTTACATATGCATCAAGCTCTTCTTCTCTATTTGTAGTTGCAGTCCTCTTACCATGATCGGAAGAGCTTGCTAAGGTACGAAAGCTGGCGCTCTTGATGTTGGGATTCCTCCCAGGATCAATCACATCAAACTAGACTAGCACACGCACGAAAAAACCTTTTGCCAAGGGCGCGTATCGCGCCCTCTATTTTTCTCTTTATTTCCCTCAGATCCCACGGTACAAATCTTTGGTACAAGCTGGCTTGCAATACGTGTGGCAGCAGACCAAACCGACTAGAAAACTCACCTAAACCTACATGGACATAAACTCCCCGATACAAATCATACTAGTACTATTGTGTTAACTAGCTAGTACTAGTTAACCGACTCAACTAGTATTCAGACTCATACACAACTCATGGCAACCTTGCCAAATAAACAATATCTATTTTCTAATTAGACTCACATGGATTAAGGTAAGATTATGCTAACAATCTCTCCCTAATCTTGACTTGGTCTTTTGCGCTTCTCTGATCTTGATTCCCTGCAGATCTACGTCTTGTCTAATTCTCGCACCCCGACAAGTCTATTTGGCTCTCCCCAATTTCGACTTGGCGAATTTTACGGACCAAATCAAACATGATATGGACTACCCAGCCACGCTAGAAACCTTGTGGTAAAATACCACCCGTGGATCACTTCATCCACCTAGCTGTGATACATGCCGACACCTCGTGGACTAGACCATTCAGTCCAGCCTCATGTAGAGTCATGGCCTCATGGAAGAGACTCACCTTCTCTGGTTTACCGCCCCTAAACACTTGAACTTGATCCTCTCGTCGAGACATGTAGAGCTGGTTGAGGCGCACTGACAGCCACACGCCATCTTGTTTTTGCGCCTTTGTCCATGGTGATAAATCACACCAAACAGTCCCTCAACCGCAGAGCTTCAACTGCAACGGATCCTCACAGAGACAAGCACTTGGACACACCGACGACTCACAGACTCGACACCGACCACATGTGCAAACTTGCACAAACTTCGACTAATCTAAATACCTGGTTGACGATCTTGACGAGACTCTCGGCACCGCACCTCGGCACCACCGCTCCCTCAACGATCATCCACCTCCACCGTCTTTCCGACGACAACTACCTGTCGTCACCTCCGTGTCGCTTCACCGAACGACGATCGGCCGCCCTCCTCCTCCTTATCGCTCCAACGAACGACGACCGTCCGCCCCGAGGCGCTAGTACGGGTCGCCTCCCCGGGGCAAGAGTGACTTCAAATCTTCGACCTCGCTCTGATACCAATAGCTGGGATTCCTCACAGGATCAATCACATCAAACTAGACTAGCACAGGAACGAAAAATCCTTTTGCCAAGGGCGCGTATCACGCCCTCTATTTTTCTCTTTATTTCCCTCAAATCCCACGGGACAAATCTTCGGTACAAGCTGGCTTGCAAGAGGTGTGCATATATATATACTAGTTTAGAAAGCGCGGCTTGCCGCGCGCCACAATTTGATTCAAAAAATATTTTGCCCGTAATCCTCATATCTTATACAAATTAATAAGAACACAATTAATATCCCAGGCAAGAATATAAACGATATAGAAAGGCTATGGCATACCATTGAGATTGACCAGATGATTGGAGAGTTGAGATATTTCTCAGAGTTGTTTGGAAAAGACATAGGTGAGGTCATGTGAAAGACTCAAACATCTCATTCCCACTCGGATGTTCGCAATTAATATGATCCCGTCCCGACAACAACATATGACAACGGCCACTTGTGCTCACCAAATTATAACCAATTTGCATCCCCTTGAAATGGATCATTGGTGTAAATTTCATAATTATTCAACATATGGCTACAAAACAGATCCAAACTTAACTACAACACTAAAGATAACTTACAAACTCAAGTACCTCCAGATTACATGTACTTGTGTCAGCACATAACAATACCAACTTACTGTGATATTAGGAAATTGTGTACCTCTACAGCAAGTACTTTTTATCAGTTTAGCTATTACAACTCTGCTGTTACAATCATATTTTTACAACAATCCACTAAGCTGATGACAACACACCATTTTGTTATTGGCATGTTATCTCTTAAGTGCAAACTTCCGATGTGTACAGAAGAACACCTGTCTTTGTTTCCTGATATTAGAGTTATTGTATTCCTACGTATTGGGTTTAGGATAGTATCCTACCCCAATACGTATCCCTCTGTAATTGCCACGACAGGGGCTTTTCCTGTCTCATATAAACACGCAACCGGCGACCCTAACGGGTACGACCGTTCCCTCTAAACATCAACATGGTATCAGGCCCCTCCCTTCCACCCATCTAGCCGCCGCCTCGGATCCTCTCCGTCGCCGCCGCCAGTCAACGCCGTCGCCGCGATCTCTAGCTTCGCCGGCCTCTACAACCAAAAGCTCTACATCTTGTCCCTACAGGAATCTACGACCAAGCAAACTTTCCGATCGGGAGTTGATCGATCGCTTCGGCGATTTGTTTATTCTCTCCGCCGATCCCTACGACTACAACTAGTACACGTCTACGCTCCACACAAACGATCGATCGCTAGTGCTGCCTGCTTGCCTTCGGTTGTTGCTTACGATTTCCTGGTCCTGTCTGCTCGTGTGAATCCGTGCCCGCACGCCTCGCAGTTCGGATCGCTCGTGGAATCAGTACCAGACAACGACGCCTCATCTTCTCGATTGTTTTCGCTCCACGACAAGCCAGCCCAGCTGCGGTCTGTTTTTCTTCTGCTACGCACAATGGCTGCAAAAGATTCTCTGCTTGGTGCCGCACCGGCGACCCAACTTACGCGGGACAATTTTCTGTCGTGGCAGGCACAGATTCTGCCCGCGTTGCGCGGGGCGCGTGTTATGCGTCTTCTTGAGGGCACCGATCCGGCCCCTCCCGAGTTCATTGAGAAGGAGGATGATGTCCAGAAGAAAATCCAGGTTCCAAATCCCGCATACGATGCTTGGATCACTCGTGATCAGCTCGTTGTTAGCTACATTGTGAATTCATTGTCCGAGGATATTCTCTCTCATGTTTATGGACTGGTTCATGCTGCTGAGGTCTGGAGTGCAATCCACAACCTGTTCTCTTCGCAATCCAAGTCTCGTGTCTCCAATCTTCGTGGTGCTCTTACCAACACGAAGAAACAAGACATGACGGCTCAACAGTATATTACAAAGATGAAGGGATTTGCTTCAGAACTTGCTACTGCTGGGAAAACTGTGGATGAAGATGAACTCAAGGACTACATCATGAATGGGCTTGATAGCTCCTATAATGGTTTTGTTGCTGCACTCAAAGTGGTTCCCTCTACATCTCTCAATGATATGTGCTCTCAGCTTCTCTCCTATGAGAATCGTGATGCTATGCTCTCCAATGCTACCAATGGTTCCGGGACAAGTGGTTCTTTTATGTCCTCCGTTAATGCAGCTCCCCGGGTCCCCTATGGTGCCGCCCCTCGGCCGTATATGCCTCCCTCTTCTCCGCAGCAGTACACCATACCGACGGCCTCCTATATGCCATCCGCACACTACTACCAGCAGCCACACACACACCATCCGCCACCTATGCCTCCACCACATCCCATACCACCTCCATCCTATCCACCTACACCCTACATGCCCCCATACCCGACACCCTACCAACCACTATACCCGACGCCATATCAGCCTTCATACCCGCCGCCCTACTCACAGCCACCATACATGCCCCCACAAAACAGACCTCCCCCTCCCCCACAACCACCGCAACAACAACAGCGCCCACGTCCCAATCCTAATCGTCAGAAACAGCCACGTAAAGATCGTCGTGCCTCTCCATGGCAAGATGGTGTGTTCTGTCAAATCTGCAAGAAAGAGGGACACCCTGCTGATGAATGTTGGTGGCGCTATGGTGATGATGATGATGAGGACAAACCACCCAAGGAGACAAAAGGTGCGTATGGAGTTGATACTAATTGGTATGTAGACACTGGTGCTACAAATCATGTCACGGGACAACTCACTAAGCTTAATGATCATGAACCATATAAGGGGGGTGATCAAGTTAATAATGCTAGTGGACAAGGTATGGACATTGCTAATATTGGTCATTCTGTTTTGCACACCCCTGCTAGTTCTCTACACCTTCGTGATATTTTACATGTTCCTGATGCATCCATGAGTTTACTTTCTGCTCATAAACTCAGTCTTGACAATAATTGTTATATGGAAATTCACCCTTTCTTTTTCTTGATTAAGGATCAGGAAACGCACCGCATCATTTTTAGGGGTCCTTGTCGTGGTGGCCTATATCCTCTTGTTCCAGTTTCGGGTCCCAAGCATGCACTGGTCACCACTCAGCCTTCATCCTCTACGTGGCATCGTCGTTTAGGTCATCCATCTTCGTTTATTGTTCAGCAAATTCTTAGGAAGCATAAACTTTTACATTCCCCAGAAATAAATCCTTACATATGTGATCCATGCCAGCGAGCAAAGAGTCATCAGCTACCCTATCCTGTATCAAGTAGTGTTTCTACTGTTCCCTTAGAACAAATATTTTCTGATGTATGGGGTCCAGCTCCTCTTTCTATAAGCAAACATGCCTATTATGTAAGCTTCATTGATGATTATAGCAAATTTACTTGGATTTATTTGCTCAAGAAACGGTCTGAGGTTTATCAAGTCTTTCTTGATTTCCAACAATATGTTGAACGACAATTTGGTCGTAAAATTCTCACCATGCAAACTGATTGGGGTGGTGAATATGAGAAATTGAATAGTTTCTTTCAACGTGTAGGCATTGTTCATCATGTCTCATGTCCTCATGCTCATCAACAAAACGGTTCTGCTGAACGCAAACACCGTCATATTGTTGAAGTTGGTCTTGCTCTTCTTGCCAATGCCTCAATGCCTCTTAAATATTGGGATGATGCTTTCATTACAGCCACTTTTCTCATCAATATGCTTCCTACAAAAGTCCTAAACTTTGCCACTCCCACGGAGAAACTACTACAAGTTACACCTAAGTATGAGTCTCTTCGCATTTTTGGTTGTGCTTGTTGGCCCAATCTTCGTCCATATAACAAACACAAACTTTCTTTTCGGTCCAAACAATGTGTTTTTCTTGGTTATAGTCCACGTCATAAAGGAGTCAAATGTCTTGATGTTGCCACAGGACGTGTGTATATCTCTCGAGATGTTGTATTTGATGAAAACATCTTTCCCTTTGCATCCCTTAATCCTAACGCGGGTAGACGTTTACGTGAGGAAATTCTACTCATATCTCAACCTGATTCATCTACTCCATGTTCGGATAGGGGTGTGCATACTAATGATCATTATTTGCATCTTGTTCCTACTAACATCACTACCCAGGTTACTGTTGATCATAGCCCATCCAATTCTACGGAAGTCTCTGCTGAAATTTCTGCAGATACAGCTACAACTAGTACAACCAGTGATACTTCTAATGATGATGGGGACAGCACAGCTTCCGAGGGAGATTCTCCTTTGTCCACTGCGTCGGCGTCACCTGCTGCCAGCAGCAGCGATCCTTCAGCCGACCCGCCTCCCTCCTCGTCGCCCGTGCGGTCGGCTGGGAGCTCCGCCCCCGACGGGAATCTCCGCCTGTCACCGTCTCAATCAATGGCTGGGACCGAAAATTGGACTGCACGTTCTGCTGTTGAAGCTGACGGAACAGAGTCCCATAATGAGCATGCAATAAATGACTCTGCCACTAATGATTATCCGATGATTGCTAATGATGCGGACAGCTCCAATTCTGCTAGGTTTTCTGCTGCAACGGTTTCCGGGGATGCTTCTTTTGGTTTTTCTACGGACACGGTTCCCGAGGATTTGCCTCCTGTTACTGTTCCGCGTACCCGCTTACAACAAGGAATTCGCAAGCCTAAATTACCTACAGATGGCACTGTTCCCTATGGTAAGAAAGCTAATATTTACAGTGGTAATCTTGTTAAATATGGCTTGTTCACATCCACAGGGGAACCAAAGAATTTGCAGGAAGCTCTTAATGATTCCAAATGGAAACAGGCAATGAATGAAGAATATGATGCACTCATTCGTAATAATACTTGGCACTTGGTACCACCTACTGCTCGCAAAAACATTATTGATTGCAAGTGGGTTTATCGTGTCAAGAAACATGCTGATGGCACTGTGGATAGATATAAAGCACGTCTTGTTGCTAAAGGTTTCAAACAGAGATATGGTATTGATTATGAGGATACTTTCAGTCCAGTTGTCAAGGCTGCTACTATCAGAATTGTTCTTTCTATCTCAGTTTCTCGAGGTTGGAGTTTACGGCAGCTAGATGTGAAGAACGCGTTCTTACATGGTGTTCTGGAAGAGGAGGTATATATGAAACAACCACCAGGTTTCCAGTCTTCCGCTACTCCAGATTATGTTTGCAGACTTGATAAAGCTCTGTATGGTCTGAAACAGGCTCCTCGAGCATGGTACTCTCGTTTAAGCTCTAAATTGCACACTCTTGGCTTCATTCCTTCAAAGGCTGATACATCCTTGTTTCTTTACAACAAGTCAGGACTCACTATGTTTCTGTTAATATATGTTGATGATATTATTGTCAGTAGTTCCTCTGACTCAGCTATTGCAGCTCTTCTACATCATTTGAGCTCAGATTTTGCTCTCAAGGATCTTGGTGATCTGCACTACTTCTTAGGCATTGAGGTTCAGAAACAGCCTAGTGGATTGGTTTTAAGTCAGGAAAAATATGCTACAGACTTATTGGCTCGTGTTGGTATGAGTTCGTGTACACCATGTCCAACCCCCCTTTCCACTACTGAATCACTCAGGTTGACAGATGGATCTCCTCTTGGATCTGAGGACATTACCCACTATAGGAGCATTGTTGGAGGTTTACAATATTTAACTTTGACTAGACCAGATCTTTCTTTCTCAGTTAATAAGGTTTGTCAGTATCTTCATGCTCCTACTACTGCACATTGGACTGCAGTAAAACGCATTCTGAGGTATATTCAAGGAACAATTAAAGTTGGTCTTACTTTTCAGCAGTCTAGCTCTACTCTTCTCAGTGCCTATTCAGATGCTGATTGGGCAGGTGATTTGGATGATAGACGCTCCACAGGTGGATTTGCTATATTTCTTGGTCCTAATCTTGTTTCTTGGAGTGCCAGAAAACAGCCTACTGTGTCAAGGTCAAGTACAGAAGCTGAATACAAGTCTCTAGCCAATGCTACTGCTGAATTGATTTGGGTTGAAGCATTAGTTCGTGAGCTTGGTGTTTCTCTCAATGAGAAACCGTGCTTATGGTGTGATAATCTTGGTGCTACATATCTCTCAGCAAATCCAGTTTTTCATGCTCGCACCAAACATATTGAGATTGATTTCTGTTTTGTTCGTGAACGAGTTGCTAGCAAACAACTTGACGTTCGGTTCATTTCCAGCAAAGATCAAATTGCAGATGGGTTCACAAAGACTTTATGTGTAAAAAAGTTAGATGAGTTTAAACGTAATCTAAACCTCTCCCAGGTTTCGATTAAGGGGGGGTATTAGAGTTATTGTATTCCTACGTATTGGGTTTAGGATAGTATCCTACCCCAATACGTATCCCTCTGTAATTGCCACGACAGGGGCTTTTCCTGTCTCATATAAACACGCAACCGGCGACCCTAACGGGTACGACCGTTCCCTCTAAACATCAACACCTGAAACTAAAGACATGAACTGGTTGACATAAATAAAGACTAAACTCTGAAAAAACAGATCTGCCTTCCCTTGTTGCATTGCTACTATTTCTCCAAGATACAACTGACCTAGTGGAAAGTACCTACAGATTTGGTATACAGAAGAACACCTGGCTTTGTTTCCTGAAACTAAACACATGAACTGGTTGACATAAATAAAGACTAAAATCTGGAAAGAAGATCTGCCATCGCTGGTTGCATTGCTACTATTTCTCCAAGATACAACTGATCTAGTGGCAAGTACCTACAGATTTGGTGTGCATGAAGGTGAAGATGAGGAAACACTTGGGCTGGATAATAAGCAGGGAAGTGATGTCATGTTTATAGCAGGCTACTGCATGGATTATGTAACTGAATCCCACACTACTTATGTATACTTCCTGTGTCGCTTGACAGTTTCGCAGCCAGTCCATGGCCATGGAAGTTGCCACCACGGGTGACTTCCTAGTATAGTCTAAGGCGGAACATTAAAGAGAAATCGTAGGACATCTACAGACATAGCTGACCAAAACAAAACTCTAGGCGCATAAAAAGGAGGACAATCCCAATAACCTATAAGAAACCCTTCGGTGTCATACTCAAAGGAGAGACACCATGAACTATCACCATAGGTTGAGTGATTTAAAATTAGGGGGCGGGGGGGGGGCTAATTTGTTGAAACTTGGAAGAAAATTACATAACAAAGTTAGGGTATTTTCCATCCCAATTCTCATATTATTCTTACCAAGTAATCATAACAAACACAAAGCTAAAAACTTGCATGGCTCTTAATAGGATCACTTAGCAAACAGATTCTCGTCCCTTTTGGGAAAAAATATAACAAATTCTAATTAATAAGTCCAAATTTAAATACCAAATTGAAAGCGACACATACTATTTTAGTGCATTATCTTATAGAATGATATAATAATTCCTAGAGGCAAACAATAACTAAAATTTCTGAATCTGGACTATCAGAGAATTAAAAATCTTGAAAAAACACATTTCTGGTGTACCACGCAAAAAAGTTTAGCTGTAAATAATATTTCCTAAAGGCAAACAATGTTTGATTATTATGTTTATTTCTTTGCCTAAACAGAGAAAGGTAGAAAAGGGAAGAACCATTGGTACGGTTAAAATATGAATATACGCATAAGAAAAACTAAATGATGCATGTAAGAGACAAAATCCATCGACTAAATTATGTTTAAGAACTAAAGAAACTAGAGGAATACCCCGCGCGTTGCAGCGGGTATCTTTTTATGAACTCTGTTGTGAGAATGCAAACGAATAAGACACATGTAATATGAAATTGTCTACATGAACGTGCATGATTGTATGCTATGCTATGCATGTTGCAACTTTTTGTTTTCGAAATTGCTTAAAAACTTACATATAGAATAACACTTAATAGTTACATCTGTTCTGGTCGTTGAAAAAAAATTGGTAGACCATTTTCTTTGTTGGTTGAATCGACCACGATGAGATTGCATGGAGAGTTAGTCAAACAATGATATTGACAATTAGATGGATAGAATAATGGATGCTAGTACATATTAATGGGATGGTTTGGAAAATTGGTTGGTTGGAAGGATGGATGAGGTGGACAATTGATTGGTGGAAAGGATAGATGATGTGGATAGCTTGCATGTTGAGATAGAAAAATCATAAATGCAAGTTAGTGGGGTTTTGCTTTATAAGAAGTATAGATAAGAGGATTGTAAAAAATGAAAAGAGCAAGGGCATCCTCAATCCTCAGAGTAATACATTACTTTTTTGCTATCATGTTAATATAAAGTGATCCTTCCAAATAACAGTGATCCTAATTCGGCAATTTCTCCCATTGTAACAGTTTTCACAATATTATAAAGGGCACCGAGCTAAGTTGTATACACAAACCCCACCAGATCACCTTTAGGCCCAAAACTCAGGACAAGGAAAGTACTTACTCAGAAAAAATAACCAAGCAGAGACGTTTAACATTTACAATTCTCGAGGTCCTCTCACTGTCTCACATCATGAGAACAAAAGGCTGGCCATGTGCATTTCTAATTGTGATAACACATATAACTTGATAATGGTCTCTAACCAAAAACATGAGTAAAATTCAGATATTCATTTTTATTATGATGAAATTGTACAATAAAAATATGGCTCATTCATATAGATTATCGTGAGTTTATGGACTACTGACATGATAGTTGCTGGTAAGAAGAAACTTATTTTATTTAACATGCTATAAAACCGATATTCTTTACATACTGCATCTAGTACTCTTAATTTCCACACAGAGACTCAAGACGCTAACAACAGAAAAACTCAGATAATACTGATACTCGGAGACAAACCTCAACCGAGTTAGAGAAAAATAGTAAATTGGGAGAAGAAGCTCAATGTCAGCATTGAGTGCAAGGGAGAGAACTTCGCGGCTTCATATAAAAGTTTCAGGCCTAAATATGCATCGCCAAATTCTTGATATTCCGCAAAAGCCCCATCTTAAACTGACCAAACCATGCAATGAAACAAAAGAACGCACATGACATAAGTCATACATTCGTACTTAATTGCACAAAAATAGATGGCTTCAAAGAACAGCAAACACAGTTTAGACGCTTGGTGCTAATTCCAAAATATAAATGTAAAACCAACATGTAGTAAGATAGTTGCATATGCTGGACCTGACAAAATTATCATAGTTTGATGTCAGGTGAATACGAAAACTCTGTGCAGATACTCATAACACTTTCAGCAGTGAAGAGATGTTTATATCCACTTAAAACCTGGTGCTTTTGTGTGCAAACCATTAGAGAATAAATTGCGCCAGTTTATATCATTTGAATACGGTCCAATAAGCATATCTATCATCTGGTATTTGTATCATTAAAAATAGGATTAACAGCTAGACAATGACACACCTTTATGGTCCATCTCCAAAGAAAATAAATCTTATTTTCTGGAGACTTTTGGTAAATAAGTAAAGCGATGACACAAAATGGATGTAGCATGCTGATTCCGGCACACCAGTGTTCTAGATCGCAAATGAGCCTCAAAACAGAACAGGAGCGACCGTGTCACTGGGAGAAGGAAAAAGAAGCTGAAATAAGAAAAGATGAACCAAAGAAAGTAGCATCCCTCCATGGGCAGTCCGTACCTGCAGAAGCCGTGCCCCCCAAACTTTCTCCAAAAAACATATCACTGAATCGCACTACGAAAAGAGGGAAAAAATGAACACCACAAATCTAAGCTAGAATGCAAGCAGGCAGAGAAGAAGCAGTTGTGCAGATGCGAACCTGAAATGGTATCGCGAGCCATGGGCCGTCTCCAAAACCAGGGGATTACACGAATATGATGGAAATAAAGGGGGACAGGGTTCTGATGCCATGCTAGTAATTGGTTGCGAGAGACAAAAACAGAGAGCCTTCTCAATAATGAAAGAAAATCATCTTCTTTTATTTCCTGCTGCAGGTAGCACCAAATTAATTTACAAACATGGTAGAAGCATTAAATTAAAATTAAATCATAAATGGAGAGAAATAAGCGGACAAATGGCAACAAAGCAAACTGAAATAAAACAGAGGTCCATAAGGCAGTAACCCACAATCCTAATAGCCACTGAAGTGAATATGGAGCAGGCATCCATTTATAGTATAGTAGTAAAAAAACTAATAAAATAGGATGTAAGAAAATGTCACACCTTCAATTATTTCAGCATCTTTTGGTAGATGGGATAGGAATCATGAAAGGAATTTTTTGGGTATGCAGAACACATCTTGCATCAAACATAATACCATAGTCAAACCAATTTGCATATATAAACAACATTTGAATTCCTTTAAGAGATGTGGATACTGAATCTTGCAAAAATAGCAAAAAGTAATCCCTTGATTTCCTCCTGTGTAATTCCAATATATACTTGTAACACTTCCTGATGAGGTAGATGCTTTTGAAATAGGTTTCAATAAAAGAGGATCGATGACTTCACACATATTGTTCCTGTAACATGAATAGGACGAAGCAGTCAACGCACATGAGTAGCTAATTATCAAAGAAAGACATAAAAAGAAATGAAACAGAAAAGAGCCGTGTATACCAACAACTTTGTGTTTCTACAAAAGGAGAAAAGTATATTGAGCACATGAGTAGCTAATTATCAAGCTAATACATCGTCGTGGAGCCAAGCATTTGCCGGATATTAGAACTGCAAGTGAATACAAGAAACTCCAACCAGAATTTCTGAACATGACACTTAATTTTAAGAATATATAGTGTACGTGTATATGCCTAAGAGGGAGGGGGAGAGAGACAGGAACCTGGGTCCTGCAACTGAGCGCACCTGCAATATTGTTGACACACTGGCGCTCCTCCCGGTGATGGCGAAAACATGCTATATCAAGCAAGGAAGAACCTACACACAACTCATTGTTTAGCTTTAATTCAATGACAAAGGTCGCCAAAAATTTAGAATTTGTGCTTGAGCTCCTAAAGTGCAAGAAAGCCATAGAGCAACTGATTTAACAACCAGAATATCAATCAGCCCAAAGCCATGGATCAGTAGCAGCTGACAAATTCATTACCTTCTGATGTTCTATCATCAGGAGTACAGAGTTGTACAAAGCAGCAGAAAAAGGGGATCAGAACTAAACGTACGTGCATATGCCTAAGATCGAGAGACAAACTTGGATACTGCAACCGAGCGAACACCTAAGATCGAGAGACAAACTTGGATACTGCAACCGAGCGCACACGCAACCTTGACATGAGGACAATAGAACTGGTGCTCCCCTATCATATAATTTATCCTGGTTAAAATAAAAGGTCAATAAAGCTGGTAACCAGGCTTAATTAGTTGAGCAAACAAATCACATTTGGTTTTTATCTCTTCAACCAAAAGATTAAAAAAAACATGAAGCAAAGTATGAGAATAACCTTCTTGGATTTTTGTCGAACACCTTGTAGGCACCCACTACATAGAATCTGCATACAAAACAAATTTGATTGTTAGGGATTAAATCAAGAGAGAGAGGCAAATTAGGAGAAACAGGGTACTTCGGGTACCTGGATTCCACTTGAGATCAGCTGCAGCCGTGACCTCCCGTCACTTTTCCTGAAGAGAGGACATCGAAAAAAAATGCACTACAGATTCTAAGCAGCTAAGCAGGAGGAACCAACGCAAAGGACATCACTTGAAGAAGACCACGGCAAGGTCTGAAATCAAAGAGAGGTGAGACCAAGGATGCAGTATGGAATCCCAATCTGAACGGATCTTGTAGCATCCTGCGAGGGCTTCTCTCCAATCGGTGACGACATCCAAATTAAACGCGCTGCCGGACCAGACCGGTCTCCGCGAGCCCCACCGCCACAAGCCCACGCCTGCACCTCAATCGTAAGGATGGAGAGGTAGAGCGCGGCAGCGGCCCGCGTTCCTTGGCCTGAGCGCCGAGGAGGAAGGAGAGGGAGAGGAGGGGAGAGGGGAAGGCATGGGGAGTGGCGGCTATCAGCGAGGGGCGAGAAAGTGAGCCGTGAGTGTGGGGAGGCGGCTAGGGTTCCTCACGGGAATAATGGCTCCAATCGCAACTTCGCAAGCCCACCCACCCGATGTCGGAACCATCCAGCTTAAGAACCCATTGCACTGGCAAGTGGGTCGAAGAAAGAAGGGCCCGCTAGCAGTCAAACATAGCGTGTCCATGTGGGTAAAAAGTCGCTCGCCAATTGGGGATTGCTTGCTCCGCTCCAGTGTCGTGAGAAGCCCGCTCCAGCTAAGAACCTGGAAACGACCCACCCCACGCGCTGCCTTGCGGGTCCGTAAACTCAAAGGGCCACCAGCAGCGATACAAAGTATATGGGAGCGGGTAGAACTGGTCCGGCCAACCAGGGATTGCTAGGAGTGAATGGCCAGGATCACTTTGGAAGGCCAATCCAACGGCCGAAACAAGACATGGCCTGAGAATCGCCCCAACTAGGGCAAGGATGTTATCTTTAGATATGCACGGCAGCAGACCAAACCGACTAGAAAACTCACCTAAACCTACATGGACACAAACTCCCCGATACAAATCATACTAGTACTATTGCGTTAACTAGCTAGTACTAGTTAACCGACTCAACTAGTATTCAGACTCGTACACGACTCATGGCAAGCTTGCCAAATGAACAATAGCTATTTCCTAATTAGACTCACATGGATTAAGGCAAGATTATGCTAACACTTGAGAGACCAGGGCTTGCCAAAGCATTTGGAAATCCCAATGATGAAAAGCAGGATTGCAGCAGCCAGTAATCTCTTAGAGCATCCACAGTGGGGCGTTTATTCACAGGCGTTAGGGATTAAATCTCGGTCGTTTTGTCTAAATCCCGGTGATAAATAAGAGTCCGACGCATAATTAAATAAGAGTCCGACGCTTACAAAAGTAGTATAAAATTGTACTACTAAGCGGCGGCCGTTTACTACATGGAGTAATCAACTAAATAAGCGTCAGTTTTAGCGTCACCGCGTTGTGGCGTTGTGGATGCTCTTATCAGCCGACGATGACCATGACTTGCAGAACACGTAAATGGCCACCGTGACCTGAGACGATTAATGGACTAGATAATTAAGAAAACCGTATAGATCGATGAACCCCAGCAGAAAACACTAGCAGCCCGTGGTATAAATTTCTTGCAAATGTAAAACCACGTACGGGCATCATAAAGTACAGAAATCCACCGCTTCTTAGTTACCTGAGAAATCGCGGTAACAATGTGCCGCCTCCACAGCTCATTGTCTTCGATGTTGTAGGCGGTGATGAATATGTGGCCACCGAGGTGTATCAGCAAGAGATAGGTGCCCATAACACCTCCAGATCACGACTTCCATGTTCCGAGCTGCATTGCAGCTTTTTTTGGCGATTGAAGAGAGCGTGGCAAGGGCGTATTTGCCACAGCGTCACTGCCAAGGTATGACAGCCAGATCAGAAATCTGTACCATTCCGAGATACTTTTCTTTCGCCGGCCAGCGCAAATGGCGAGGAAGTACTGGATGCCGAGACTGCTCAGCACGAGGACGCGCAGCTGCCACTCATCCCACCATTCTACATCCTCCCTCTATTTCTATCTGTCTGCTAGTGTGTTTGCCTCTTACCCCTCCGTTCAACAATATTTGACTTCCATTTGTCCAAATATGAATGTATCTAGACATGTTTTAGTGTATATGTACATTCATGTTTGGACTAACGGAAGTCAAGTGTTGTTGAACGGAGGTAGTATATATATATGATCTCCAACCACTCGCCGTACGTTTATCTCTTATATACGATCAATCAGCTGGCATTATTCGAAAGAGAAGGAAATGAGTGATCTTAACAAAATCTGGAGCAAAGATCTACATCCAAAGCTAGGGACATGATTCTTACAGGCAAAAGATTCAACAAGAAAAGAACAAAAAATTAAGAAGCACGTACCGGCCGGGGACCTGCAGCAAGGAATTTCATATTCTTACGCAAAGACTTCTGGCAGCAAGGGTCTTCTTTAAAGTACATCCCTAGCTAGCGTAAGTGAGACTCTCACGCTAACCAAATGCATGCTAACTCGTGAAGGTGTCAGAAGAAGATGGGCAGAGGCTAAGCTGAGCGTCACTACCTCACATCCTAGTTTTGTTGACACTTTGAGGAAGGCACGTTCTGTAAATGACTCCAATAGTTATTTTTAAGGCATTTTAAAATAGTTCTTTCAGTTGTATGGTAATCAGAGGCATTTTCAGAAATTGCCTCAAAAAATATACCCATTAAAGGCACTAAAAGCAAAAGTGACTCAAATAGTTTTATTTAAATGCATTTAGTGCCATGTAGGCAAATTTATCTATCTATATCTATACTTTTCATAAAGCAAAACGTCACTAGCATGCATTAATGATTTTCTATCTCAACATGCAAACTATCCACATCATTCATTCTCCTAACCAATCGATTGTCCATGTCATCTCCACTAATATTTATTAATTACTACATGCAAACTACACATTCTCTATTTATTAAACCATTCAATTATTCATATTAATATTTTAAAATATATATACATGATCAATTGAATTTTGTATATTCACTTAGAAAACATAATGTATCCCATCTCTTATAAACTTTTATTAACAATATACTTGAGTTTCTAAAGAGGCCTCCGCACCGACGCGCGGGGTATCCTTTTAGTATCTCTTATAAAGCAAAACCCCACTAACATGTAGTAATTATTTTTCTATCTTAACATGCAAGTTATCCACATCATCCATCCTCTTAGTCAATCAATTGTCCATGTCATCTGCACCAATATTTAACATGCATTAATGATTTTAATTTTATCTTGCAATTCTCTCCGGTGTTTATGATTACCTTGGACATGTAGTTTTTTCACCTCCAAGAGAGGTTTATATGCTAGATAGTGTGGTTCATGCTCTCTTGTTGCCTGAGCTCGAGTGATAAAAACCTGCGGGGGAAGAATGTGTTGTTTCCACTAGGGAGAAAACTGTGGTGCTCTTGTCTATGGACAAGGACCACTACTTACATTACGAATTTTTCTTAATGCGAGTTTAATTCTCTTGTTTTCAGCAAGACTTGAAGATTGACAACCTTCCGGAAAGTTGGGGCAAGAGAAAGTTTATGCTTGTGTGTAGGTTCCACGCTTGGTCAACATCGATAAATATCGTCGTTGATACAAGTAACCTTCTTGAAGACTACGAATTCCCGCTGGTTTGATAAACTTTGGTTCCACACTCGGGGAAATTTACACTAGACTACACCATACCTTCCACTTGGGATCTCTCAACGAGTGTGTGATCATGTCTGCATCACCAGCAGGTGGAGAAATTGGTGTGCATATGAAATCATTATTATTAACACTAGTAAAATCACAAAGCTTGATGGTATCATTGGTATCCATGCTTGCAAGATAAAACAAAATAAACTAAGAACACAAATAAAAGACTAGATACTAGAGAACTATTTTTTTTGGTTTTTGATAACGAGAAAACAAGACTAAACAAAAGTATATGAAGCAAGAACAAAACTAAAGAAAGAAAGTGGAAGTGTGAGACTCTCCTTGCTGCGAGGTTGAAGTCCCCGGCAACAGCGCCGGAAAGTTCTTGATGCTCTTAGACGTGATCACACGCTCGTTGCGTTACCCAAGTGGAAGGTATGATATAGTCTAGTGGAAATTACCCCCAATTATGGAATCAGGGTTTATTGACCAGTAGGATTTCGAAGACTTGGAGAAGGTTGTTGTTGTCTAGCGCGTCAACAAGCATGGAACCTGCAGACAACACAAAACCTCTCTCTTGTCCCCAACTTTCCGAGAAGGTTGTCAATCTTCTCGTCTTGCTGAAAAGTAGATAATTAAACGTACAAAGTAATGAAAGGTAATAAAAGTAAAAACGGTGCTACAAGGAAATAATGATGAAAGTGCTTGAAAGAAGGTTGCAATAATGAGTAAAATGGGACCGGGGGGGCATAGTTTCACTAGTGGTGTCTGTCCAAAGAAAACAAACATGTTGGGTGAACAAATTACAGCTGGGCAACTCACAAATCATGAACGTATAACAATACTATTATGACGAGATATAGTTCACGGGTTCTAACATCGTAGGCATTACGTCAAGACATATGGAACACTACCCAGCATGCATCCATATATAAAAGTCCACCTCAAGAAAGCTATCCCGCAAATCTATCTGGTATTAAGTGAAGCAACGAAGTGATTGCTTTGTGTGCAACAGACAAATGCATTAAGTAAAGTACGTAATATAAGAAATGGTTCTCGTCCGTAGACATGAGCACCGCAGTTTTGTCCCTAGTGGCAACATAACATTCCCCATACGTCATGTTTCTGTCACTCGAGCACAGATGTAAGGGAGGCATGAACCCACTATCTAACATATAAACCCTCTCTTGGAGGTGAAAACAACTATGTGGCCAAGGTAATCATAAACACCGGAGAGCACTGCAAGAAAATATTAAAACTCTCTAAAGATATAAGTGAAGCAACTCAGATTGACATGAAGAAAAAAAATCATAATCTCATGGTTCATTGGATCCCAATAAACACAACATCCACAATTAAATAATGGTGGTCTCGATCATGTGAGAAAGCTCAGGAGACTTTAAACATGGAGGCATAACGGAGAGAACTGCCAACTTGCTAGTGCTATGGAATCGTAGTCCCGAGATGAACTACTCATTCATCATCGTGGATGCAATCATGGCGATGAATAGGCCTCCGGTGACAATTCCCCCCTCCGAAGACTTCTAGAAAAGGACTGCAGAACCCCTAGATTGGACTTACAAGGTGTAACAGCCCAAGTATGAAAACCTACCATTTAGAATGTTTGATTTCTTGTTATTAAGGTATTGCATCATGTCATCATATTGTTGCATTTGTTTCTTTTGTTTTGCATCTGTTATTCTTTGTTTTCACAATGAAAATCAAATAATTTCAACTGCTTTGTTTTCATACTTGTTCTGTTACAACTTTTGGAATAAAAATAACAGATGAAAACAACCAATTTGTTCCATTTTATTCCATGTTGATCACTCATTAAATTGTTGGTTTGATCAATCAATTGTTTCCAAATTGCAATCAAAAATTCAACTCAAAGCACCAAAACAAAAATCACTTTGAAATCATGTTGAGGTCAAAACAAATCTACTCTATTTGTGTTTAATAACATAGGGGTCACCCTATTTAAAAGTGTGTTATTATTAATATTCATCTAATAAAGAAACTCTTTCAATTTTGGTTATTTTTCTAAACAGCACCAATTTCCAAGTCATTAAAACTACCAATCTATTCTAATAACTTTAATCACATTAATCAGTAGGGTTCACCCTACTAAAACCTTTGTTTTCAATATTATTTTATTTAATAACAAATAGCTCTAAATTTGAATTAATTTCTAACAGCACCTTAAATTTGCAAGTTTTGGAACAACAAAGTTGTCAATTAGTTGACATTATAAAAACTAAGCTAGCTATAATTTTTACCAAATGTTTCCTAACCTAACAACCATCAATTCCTTCCAATTTCTTTTGCTACAAAAAAAAAGAAAAACAAATTAGAAAAGGGAGAAGGAGAGAGTACAGCAGCCCAGCCCATCTACCTATTTTTTTCTTCTCTTGGCCCAGTACCCTTCCTCGCCGTCGCTTTCTCCTTCCTCACGCTGTCGTCACCTCTGTACGTCTCCCTCTCAACCACCCGATCAGCTCCCCCCTCCTCGATGCTGCTCCGTACCATGCCTCTCCCCCCTTAAGTATCCCTCTGCAACCCTAGCCCATCCCCTAGGCCCTAGCTACCCCTCGCCCGCCGCCGTTCTTCTTCCCTCTCGCTGGCCGTACTCGCCACTGCTCTGAACCACCCCGGCGAGCCTCTGAATCCCCGTCGATATCCACCGCCTCAGCCACCCACCTAGCCACCTAAAACCTGGAACCGACGCGCCATCATCCCCTCTTTCGATTAGACACCAGAGCCACCCCGGAGCTACTCGGAATCGCCGCCGCCGTCTTCGACCCGTCCTCACCGGAAATTGTTCCTCTGAACCTCGACGAGGAACACCGCCGTCCACCTCCGTACTCCGCCGTCCAAATTGACCACAGGGATGGAAACCCCGTGTCCTTCTCGTCCACCCCGACACCTGCACGGCGCCCACGAGTCCCTGCTGCCGCGCCGCCATCCACTACCTCGCCGTCGCCGCCGCGGGAGCTCCATCGAACTTCTGCCACGTCTGCAACGTCGGTGAGCACGCCTCCGTGCTTCCTCCTCCCTCTCTGTTGTTCAACGTCCCCGCTCGCACACGATCTGCACCACCGCACCACCACGAACTCGTCGCCACGGTGATCATCGCCGGACGCTAGTTCTGTCAGGGTTCAGTGTTGGCTTTCGTCAGTAAACTTCAGTTAAGCGAAACTCAAGACAACCTCGCTACGTAGCTGAACCTGACAAGGATTCGCAAGCCAACGCAGTGGTAGCGTTCCACTGTTTGCAGCGCAGCGGCCACGGATCGAATCCCCCGTGGCGCAAATTCTTTTGGGGATTTTTCCCCGCACCAAGGCCCACCTGTAAGCCCCTCTGGTGGCCACGCGTGCAGCTGCGTGGTCCACGTTGGCCAGTGGCCCACGGGACAGTGACTGTGGCTAGACCACGGTGCTGTAACAAAAGATTTCACGTTTCTGTTTTCAAAACAAATTCCTTCTAAATAACATATTTAAACCCAAAAATTAAACCTTTAATAACTTTTGATCTATAACTCAAAAAAATAAAAGTTATATATGTTTATTGCTCTAAATCAAATGATCTTTCCAAATAATCCATTTGTGCACTGTTTTGACAATTCCAAATGCATTTAAAATTCAAATTTGAATAATTCAAAAGCAATTTGCTAAATTCAATAACTAATTCATTATTAATCCAATAAATGCAAATAAAATATGTTTTCCATACCATTTTGAACCACCTATTCAAATATAATTTTTGTTTCCTGGTTTGAATAATTTAAATTGCCTAAATAATCTAATACTTGTTTAATTCAATTAAATTTGATAAAATCATGACTTGCTTAATATAAAATATTTTTGAACATGCAAAATATGTTTTCAAACCTTCAAAGTGGGAACTTTTCAAATGTGAGTTTGAAATTATGTTTTGAATAAATAAAATTCAATTAAATTCATGCTTATTATAAATTCAACTAAAACTTGTTTAAATATTGTTTAATTCATAATAAATTCATCCTAACTCCTATTTCAGAATTTAAAACATGTAATCCAACTAAAATTTGATGTACTTTCCAAATATAATTTTTGGTTGCTGTTTTGAATAATTTAAATTGCTGAAAACAACTGTTTCTTAATTATTGCATTTAAAATTGCAAAAATAATAACTTGCTCATTTTAAATCCAATTTCCACAAATGAAATATGTTTTCCATGCAAAATTAAACCACCTTTCCAAATATAAAATTTGTTTCATGTTTTGAATAATTAAAATTGGTTGAATGATTTAAACCTTGTTTAAATCATTTAATATTGCTAAATTTATAACTTGATCAAAACAAATTCTTTTGGGACATGTAAAATATGTTTTCAAACCATAAAAGCATAAACTTTTCAAATATGAATCTCACTTAATGTTTTGAACAAATAAAAATTCAAATAAGTTCATGTTTGAATTAAATTCATTTAATTCTTGCTTAAACTTGTTTAATTCATAAATAATTTATTTGAAATCCTTTTTCAACAAGTGAAACATGCAATCCACCTAAAATTGTGTGTTCTTATCAAATATAAACTTTGTTATCCATTTTGAACAATTAAAAGTGGTGAAACAACAAATGTTTGTGTGACATCTTTAAGTAACCAAATTTTCCAAACTTAACAAATGATTTCCAAACCTTGTTAAATTCTTTTTCCACTTGCACCTCTTGTTGTTATTTTGTTGTTATCATCATGCATGCAACATTCTAAGCAAACTTTCACATGATAATAACTTGTAGATCAGTTGTTTCCACTCAATTCATGGACTCTTGCCATATGCAATCCAATTGCATATGGGTCCATTTAAATTGTGTTACCATGTCAACTAGTTTATTCCATGCATCAATTAAATGGTCATGCATCATCCCATGTTTGTGCACTATGCCATGATATTGATTGTTTATCTTTCTGCATTGTTTGTTTGCTTCTTCCCGGATAAACGACGACGTTGAGACCGACGATACTTACGACACCCCTTCTAAGGAGTTAGCTCAGTACCAGGCTACTGGGTTTGCAGTCAAGTTATCACTCACATGAACCACTGTGTTCCTTTCAACCTTGGTTACCGATACTTTCCGTTGTTCTTTTCTGCTAGCCCTAGTAGTAGTTGTTTCTGTTACGAACCCATCACATGAATCCCTTAACCTTGATATTGCCTCACCTCCACTCCTATCATCCCTTTTGGTTGAGCCAGTGTCTTACTAGCATGCTTAGGTTGTTTTGCTCGAGTCTGTTACCCGTTACTTTCTGTTACTACTTCTTTATGTTCTGGGGACTCGATGTTTAATCAATCAATCATGCTAATGTTATTACTAATAATAATTTGATGATAAGGCACCGGCAGGAGGCCCTGTGTGGTTTTGAGGCCTGCTAGTGTCGACCCTAATAGGAAAAGGGTCTTGTCTACTGATCCATGATGAGCGCACTAACCGCATGTGGGAAGCGAGTATGGGCGCCCCCCTCAATTTGATTCGATTCGCATCTCGTCCAAATCGCCTCATTTAGTTCGTGTTTTCCATTTGCCGCATGCATGTTTTTGCGAGCCCAGGCCAGGGTGGAACTTTTGTAGTCGGCATATAGGGGGACACGTTCTTAGAGTGCTATGAGGGTCCATTTTCTTCTGGGCTCGATTAGCCGTGCGCCCAAGGTTCTTTGGGCTTGATGCGAAGAAGAGTCGAGTTGTGTAGAGTGCCCTGCTTGCGTGTACGGCCAAATTGGTGCAACCCTGCAGGGATAATCTTCTCGAGAAGCCGTGTTTTCCGCGGTTATGGATTACTTGGTGAAAGTACTGGCTAACAAGTACTCAGGACAACTTAAACATAATGATCAAACATGTTACACCCAATGATTAATAACTTGACTAGTAATAAGTTGATGACACAATAATTTGATTCACCTTTAATACAACTGTGTGAGTTATCCTCGGATTGCTTCTTTGGATAAGGGGCGAGATCCAGGATGGGTTTGTTTGAAGTTATCTTTCAGTTGGTTACAATCCTCGATCTTATCTCCTTTCTGTTAGTCGGAAGTGGTAGAATCTCTGTAGTTGGTTAGCGCAGCCAGTTGCAGCATCTTTTATATCCCCTCTCTTCCGTTGAACCCAAGGCATCTGTGCTTGGTGTTGACGGGTTACACTTTGGTGAACTGTGAGTCTTGCTTGCCAGTACGTTTATGTACTGACCCCTTTGGGGATGTGGTTTCCGCAGACGACGTTTCCGAGGATCTACATGGTGGCTACTACGTGGAGTTTGACGAGACTGCTGACGAGTAGATAGCGGACCCGGGCAGGATCCGAGACTTCGTGGATGGGCTTCGTCTTTTCGTTTCCGGCCTCTTAGGCCTATTTGGTTCTTGTCTGTACTCATACATGTTGGATGCTTCCGCTGTGTTGTAATGATGAATTGTTGGGACATGTGTCCTCTGGATGATTGTATTTGCTATCTCTGCTCTAATGAGAGCCATTTGCAACTTATTTTCATCTTTTGGGTCGTAGAGATCTGTTGTGATATCACTTGTTCCAATGCCGTTGACGTACCATGTGTGTATGTTTGAAGTACGTCAATGGAAGTGTCCTGATTTCTATGGGATAGTTTACGTCGACGCTGAACAGATAGGGGTTGGTTGTCACACATACGTGTGTTGGCCTACTCGTAAGAGGACGCGGGTGCCGGTAAGCCACGTAATCCAATCTACTACTGTTCAACAGAACGGCGAGTATCCTTTAGAAGTCCGGGTGCGACAAATGGTATCAGAGCCTGTCTGCCTGTAGGATCCCTTTTTGCTGGTCGCAGTTGAGTCTAGAAAACTATTTTGTAGCTATATAGGAAAAATGAAACGTGAGAGTAGGAATTCTGTTCTATTTCTTCTTTCCCCACCCACTCTCCCTTTTCTGGTAAGGAAGTGTAACGTTGTTTTCCATTCTCATCTAAACTTTCAAGTTAGGATTTCACGAATCCTGGTTTCTCTAGGATGGTTATATCTACTAGACCATAGGAATGGAGGTGGTTGTGACATGATTTATCATGTTGCCTACTCATGATTGAGAACGGAGGCGTGTAAGCCCCGGAAGCAGATCCTCTATTCCTTAAGCAGTAGATATTGATCCTTTAGAAGCCCGGATGGGGTTTTCCGTAGTACCTCAGGAGTTTTTGTTCTCGTTTTCCCCGATGTTGATATCCTGTCCTCCTAAACATTTCCATTTCGTCCGTTGAAATCTTGTTGTTGTTTCCACTTCAATTCTTCTACCGGTGTCTAATCAATGTTTTCCCCGTTCATCTGCTAAACTCTATTCCAGCTAAAAGTGTTGTTTGATACCGGAGCATCACATTCTTTTGTGTCAAAGATCTTTTCCACAACATACAACCTAATTCTGGTTCCACTAAGCAATCAAATCACCGTTCACTCCTCGGGATCTCAAATGTTGACTTCCAAATTCAGTCACAGAAATCAAATTCTTATCGGAGGACACATATTCCTTGCTTATCTCATACTACTTGGAAATTCTGACATTGATGTCATTCTTGGTTGGATTGATGTCAATAACTCTGTTCAACCATTCTAGCCAGATAATCTATTCTCCAAATGAATCAAGTTCTATCCAGCTATACACCCTCAACACAAAACCTCTCGCTTTATTTGAAAATGTTCCGGTGGTTTCCAAATTCCCTGACGTCTTTCCAGAAGAGTTGCCAGAAATTCCTATCGTTTTGAACTTCCAGAAAAACTATCCAAGGTGCACGATGTGTTTCACGTGTCACAGCTCAAGAGAATCTTCCCAAGAAGTATCCGGACCTTTTCTTTTTTCAGTAGGAATCTCGGGGCGCGATTCCTTCAAGGGGGGCGTTTTGTAACAGCCCAAGTATGAAAACCTACCATTTAGAATGTTTGATTTCTTGTTATTAAGGTATTGCATCATGTCATCATATTGTTGCATTTCTTTCTTTTGTTTTGCATCTGTTATTCTTTGTTTTCACAATGAAAATCAAATAATTTTAACTGCTTTGTTTTCATACTTGTTCTGTTACAACTTTTGGAATAAAAATAACAAATGAAAACAACCAATTTGTTCCATTTTATTCCATGTTGATCACTCATTAAATTGTTGGTTTGATCAATCAATTGTTTCCAAATTGCAATCAAAAATTCAACTCAAAGCACCAAAACAAAAATCACTTTGAAATCATGTTGAGGTCAAAACAAATCTACTCTATTTGTGTTTAATAACATAGGGGTCACCCTATTTAAAAGTGTGTTATTATTAATATTCATCTAATAAAGAAACTCTTTCAATTTTGGTTATTTTTCTAAACAGCACCAATTTCCAAGTCATTAAAACTACCAATCTATTCTAATAACTTTAATCACATTAATCAGTAGGGTTCACCCTACTAAAACCTTTGTTTTCAATATTATTTTATTTAATAACAAATAGCTCTAAATTTGAATTAATTTCTAACAGCACCTTAAATTTGCAAGTTTTGGAACAACAAAGTTGTCAATTAGTTGACATTATAAAAACTAAGCTAACTATAATTTTTACCAAATTTTTCCTAACCTAACAACCATCAATTCCTTCCAATTTCTTTTGCTACAAAAAAAAAGAAAAACAAATTAGAAAAGGGAGAAGGAGAGAGTATAGCAGCCCAGCCCATCTACCTATTTTTTTCTTCTGTTGGCCCAGTAGCCTTCCTCGCCGTCGCTTTCTCCTTCCTCACGTTGTCGTCACCTCTGTACGTCTCCCTCTCAACCACCCGATCAGCTCCCCCCTCCTCGATGCTGCTCCGTACCATGCCTCTCCCCCCTTAAGTATCCCTCTGCAACCCTAGCCCATCCCCTAGGCCCTAGCTACCCCTCGCCCGCCGCCGTTCTTCTTCCCTCTCGCTGGCCGGAATCGCCACTGCTCTGAACCACCCCGGCGAGCCTCTGAATCCCCGTCGATATCCACCGCCTCAGCCACCCACCTAGCCACCTAAAACCTGGAACCGACACGCCATCATCCCCTCTTTCGATTAGACACCAGAGCCACCCCGGAGCTACTCGGAATCGCCGCCGCCGTCTTCGACCCGTCCTCACCGGAAATTGTTCCTCTGAACCTCGACGAGGAACACCTCCGTCCACCTCCGTACTCCGCCGTCCAAATTGACCACGGGGATGGAAACCCCGTGTCCTTCTCGTCCACCCCGACACCTGCACGGCGCCCACGAGTCCCTGCTGCCGCGCCGCCATCCACTACCTCGCCGTCGCCGCCGCGGGAGCTCCATCGAACTTCTGCCACGTCTGCAACGTCGGTGAGCACGCCTCCGTGCTTCCTCCTCCCTCTCTGTTGTTCAACGTCCCCGCTCGCACACGATCTGCACCACCGCACCACCACGAACTCGTCGCCACGGTGATCATCGCCGGACGCTAGTTCTGTCAGGGTTCAGTGTTGGCTTTCGTCAGTAAACTTCAGTTAAGCGAAACTCAAGACAACCTCGCTACGTAGCTGAACCTGACAAGGATTCGCAAGCCAACGCAGTGGTAGCGTTCCACTGTTTGCAGCGCAGCGGCCACGGATCGAATCCCCCGCGGCGCAAATTCTTTTGGGGATTTTTCCCCGCACCAAGGCCCACCTGTAAGCCCCTCTGGTGGCCACGCGTGCAGCTGCGTGGTCCACGTTGGCCAGTGGCCCACGGGACAGTGACTGTTGCTAGACCACGGTGATGTAACAAAAGATTTCACGTTTCTGTTTTCAAAACAAATTCCTTCTAAATAACATATTTAAACCCAAAAATTAAACCTTTAATAACTTTTGATCTATAACTCAAAAAAATAAAAGTTATATATGTTTATTGCTCTAAATCAAATGATCTTTCCAAATAATCCATTTGTGCAATGTTTTGACAATTCCAAATGCATTTAAAATTCAAATTTGAATAATTCAAAAGCAATTTGCTAAATTCAATAACTAATTCATTATTAATCCAATAAATGCAAATAAAATATGTTTTCCATACCATTTTGAACCACCTATTCAAATATAATTTTTGTTTCCTGGTTTGAATAATTTAAATTGCCTAAATAATCTAATACTTGTTTAATTCAATTAAATTTGATAAAATCATGACTTGCTTAATATAAAATATTTTTGAACATGCAAAATATGTTTTCAAACCTTCAAAGTGGGAACTTTTCAAATGTGAGTTTGAAATTATGTTTTGAATAAATAAAATTCAATTAAATTCATGCTTATTATAAATTCAACTAAAACTTGTTTAAATATTGTTTAATTCATAATAAATTCATCCTAACTCCTATTTCAGAATTTAAAACATGTAATCCAACTAAAATTTGATGTACTTTCCAAATGTAATTTTTGGTTGCTGTTTTGAATAATTTAAATTGCTGAAAACAACTGTTTCTTAATTATTGCATTTAAAATTGCCAAAATAATAACTTGCTCATTTTAAATCCAATTTCCACAAATGAAATATGTTTTCCATGCAAAATTAAACTACCTTTCCAAATATAAAATTTGTTTCATGTTTTGAATAATTAAAATTGGTTGAATGATTTAAACCTTGTTTAAATCATTTAATATTGCTAAATTTATAACTTGATCAAAACAAATTCTTTTGGGACATGTAAAATATGTTTTCAAACCATAAAAGCATAAACTTTTCAAATATGAATCTCACTTAATGTTTTGAACAAATAAAAATTCAAATAAGTTCATGTTTGAATTAAATTCATTTAATTCTTGCTTAAACTTGTTTAATTCATAAATAATTTATTTGAAATCCTTTTTCAACAAGTGAAACATGCAATCCACCTAAAATTGTGTGTTCTTATCAAATATAAACTTTTTTATCCATTTTGAACAATTAAAAGTGGTGAAAACAACAAATGTTTGTGTGACATCTTTAAGTAACCAAATTTTCCAAACTTAACAAATGATTTCCAAACCTTGTTAAATTCTTTTTCCACTTGCACCTCTTGTTGTTATTTTGTTGTTATCATCATGCATGCAACATGCTAAGCAAACTTTCACATGATAATAACTTGTAGATCAGTTGTTTCCACTCAATTCATGGACTCTTGCCATATGCAATCCAATTGCATATGGGTCCATTTAAATTGTGTTACCATGTCAACTAGTTTATTCCATGCATCAATTAAATGGTCATGCATCATCCCATGTTTGTGCACTATGCCATGATATTGATTGTTTATCTTTCTGCATTGTTTGTTTGCTTCTTCCCGGATAAACGACGACGTTGAGACCGACGATACTTACGACACCCCTTCTAAGGAGTTAGCTCAGTACCAGGCTACTGGGTTTGCAGGAAAGTTATCACTCACATGAACCACTGTGTTCCTTTCAACCTTGGTTACCGATACTTTCCGTTGTTCTTTTCTGCTAGCCCTAGTAGTAGTTGTTTCTGTTACGAACCCATCACATGAATCCCTTAACCTTGATATTGCCTCACCTCCACTCCTATCATCCCTTTTGGTTGAGCCAGTGTCTTACTAGCATGCTTAGGTTGTTTTGCTCGAGTCTGTTACCCGTTACTTTCTGTTACTACTTCTTTATGTTCTGGGGACTCGATGTTTAATCAATCAATCATGCTAATGTTATTACTAATAATAATTTGATGATAAGGCACCGGCAGGAGGCCCTGTGTGGTTTTGAGGCCTGCTAGTGTCGACCCTAATAGGAAAAGGGTCTTGTCTACTGATCCATGATGAGCGCACTAACCGCATGTGGGAAGCGAGTATGGGCGCCCCCCTCAATTTGATTTGATTCGCATCTCGTCCAAATCGCCTCATTTAGTTCGTGTTTTCCATTTGCCGCATGCATGTTTTTGCGAGCCCAGGCCAGGGTGGAACTTTTGTAGTCGGCATATAGGGGGACACGTTCTTAGAGTGCTATGAGGGTCCATTTTCTTCTGGGCTCGATTAGTCGTGCGCCCAAGGTTCTTTGGGCTTGATGCGAAGAAGAGTCGAGTTGTGTAGAGTGCCCCGCTTGGTGGAAGTGCATTTCCATCTGGCGGGTTATTCTTGCGTGTACGGCCAAATTGGTGCAACCCTGCAGGGATAATCTTCTCGAGAAGCCGTGTTTTCCGCGGTTATGGATTACTTGGTGAAAGTACTGGCTAACAAGTACTCAGGACAACTTAAACATAATGATCAAACATGTTACACCCAATGATTAATAACTTGACTAGTAATAAGTTGATGACACAATAATTTGATTCACCTTTAATACAACTGTGTGAGTTATCCTCGGATTGCTTCTTTGGATAAGGGGCGAGATCCAGGATGGGTTTGTTTGAAGTTATCTTTCAGTTGGTTACAATCCTCGATCTTATCTCCTTTCTGTTAGTCGGAAGTGGTAGAATCTCTGTAGTTGGTTAGCGCAGCCAGTTGCAGCATCTTTTATATCCCCTCTCTTCCGTTGAACCCAAGGCATCTGTGCTTGGTGTTGACGGGTTACACTTTGGTGAACTGTGAGTCTTGCTTGCCAGTACGTTTATGTACTGACCCCTTTGGGGATGTGGTTTTCGCAGACGACGTTTCCGAGGATCTACATGGTGGCTACTACGTGGAGTTTGACGAGACTGCTGACGAGTAGATAGCGGACCCGGGAAGGATCCGAGACTTCGTGGATGGGCTCCGTCTTTTCGTTTCCGGCCTCTTAGGCCTATTTGGTTCTTGTCTGTACTCAGACATGTTGGATGCTTCCGCTGTGTTGTAATGATGAATTGTTGGGACATGTGTCCTCTGGATGATTGTATTTGCTATCTCTGCTCTAATGAGAGCCATTTGCAACTTATTTTCATCTTTTGGGTCGTAGAGATCTGTTGTGATATCACTTGTTCCAATGCCGTTGACGTACCATGTGTGTATGTTTGAAGTACGTCAATGGAAGTGTCCTGATTTCTATGGGATAGTTTACGTCGACGCTGAACAGATAGGGGTTGGTTGTCACACATACGTGTGTTGGCCTACTCGTAAGAGGACGCGGGTGCCGGTAAGCCCCGTAATCCAATCTACTACTGTTCAACGGAACGGCGAGTATCCTTTAGAAGTCCGGGTGCGACAAATGGTATCAGAGCCTGTCTGCCTGTAGGATCCCTTTTTGCTGGTCGCAGTTGAGTCTAGAAAACTATTTTGTAGCTATATAGGAAAAATGAAACGTGAGAGTAGGAATTCTGTTCTTTTTCTTCTTTCCCCACCCACCCTCCCTTTTCTGGTAAGGAAGTGTAACGTTGTTTTCCATTCTCATCTAAACTTTCAAGTTAGGATTTCACGAATCCTGGTTTCTCTAGGATGGTTACATCTACTAGACCATAGGAATGGAGGTGGTTGTGACATGATTTATCATGTTGCCTACTCATGATTGAGAACGGAGGCGTGTAAGCCCCGGAAGCAGATCCTCTATTCCTTAAGCAGTAGATATTGATCCTTTAGAAGCCCGGATGGGGTTTTCCGTAGTACCTCAGGAGTTTTTGTTCTCGTTTTCCCCGATGTTGATATCCTGTCCTCCTAAACATTTCCATTTCGTCCGTTGAAATCTTGTTGTTGTTTCCACTTCAATTCTTCTACCGGTGTCTAATCAATGTTTTCCCCGTTCATCTGCTAAACTCTATTCCAGCTAAAAGTGTTGTTTGATACCGGAGCATCACATTCTTTTGTGTCAAAGATCTTTTCCACAACATACAACCTAATTCTGGTTCCACTAAGCAATCAAATCACCGTTCACTCCTCGGGATCTCAAATGTTGACTTCCAAATTCAGTCACAGAAATCAAATTCTTATCGGAGGACACATATTCCTTGCTTCTCTCATACTACTTGGAAATTCTGACATTGATGTCATTCTTGGTTGGATTGATGTCAATAACTCTGTTCAACCATTCTAGCCAGATAATCTATTCTCCAAATGAATCAAGTTCTATCCAGCTATACACCCTCAACACAAAACCTCTCCCTTTATTTGAAAATGTTCCGGTGGTTTCCAAATTCCCTGACGTCTTTCCAGAAGAGTTGCCAGAAATTCCTATCGTTTTGAACTTCCAGAAAAACTATCCAAGGTGCACGATGTGTTTCACGTGTCACAGCTCAAGAGAATCTTCCCAAGAAGTATCCGGACCTTTTCTTTTTTCAGTAGGAATCTCGGGGCGCGATTCCTTCAAGGGGGGGCGTTTTGTAACAGCCCAAGTATGAAAACCTACCATTTAGAATGTTTGATTTCTTGTTATTAAGGTATTGCATCATGTCATCATATTGTTGCATTTGTTTCTTTTGTTTTGCATCTGTTATTCTTTGTTTTCACAATGAAAATCAAATAATTTTAACTGCTTTGTTTTCATACTTGTTCTGTTACAACTTTTGGAATAAAAATAACAAATGAAAACAAACAATTTGTTCCATTTTATTCCATGTTGATCACTCATTAAATTGTTGGTTTGATCAATCAATTGTTTCCAAATTGCAATCAAAAATTCAACTCAAAGCACCAAAACAAAAATCACTTTGAAATCATGTTGAGGTCAAAACAAATCTACTCTATTTGTGTTTAATAACATAGGGGTCACCCTATTTAAAAGTGTGTTATTATTAATATTCATCTAATAAAGAAACTCTTTCAATTTTGGTTATTTTTCTAAACAGCACCAATTTCCAAGTCATTAAAACTACCAATCTATTCTAATAACTTTAATCACATTAATCAGTAGGGTTCACCCTACTAAAACCTTTGTTTTCAATATTATTTTATTTAATAACAAATAGCTCTAAATTTGAATTAATTTCTAACAGCACCTTAAATTTGCAAGTTTTGGAACAACAAAGTTGTCAATTAGTTGACATTATAAAAACTAAGCTAACTATAATTTTTACCTAATTTTTCCTAACCTAACAACCATCAATTCCTTCCAATTTCTTTTGCTACAAAAAAAAAAGAAAAACAAATTAGAAAAGGGAGAAGGAGAGAGTATAGCAGCCCAGCCCATCTACCTATTTTTTTCTTCTGTTGGCCCAGTACCCTTCCTCGCCGTCGCTTTCTCCTTCCTCACGTTGTCGTCACCTCTGTACGTCTCCCTCTCAACCACCCGATCAGCTCCCCCCTCCTCGATGCTGCTCCGTACCATGCCTCTCCCCCTTAAGTATCCCTCTGCAACCCTAGCCCATCCCCTAGGCCCTAGCTACCCCTCGCCCGCCGCCGTTCTTCTTCCCTCTCGCTGGCCGGACTCGCCACTGCTCTGAACCACCCCGGCGAGCCTCTGAATCCCCGTCGATATCCACCGCCTCAGCCACCCACCTAGCCACCTAAAACCTGGAACCGACACGCCATCATCCCCTCTTTCGATTAGACACCAGAGCCACCCCGGAGCTACTCGGAATCGCCGCCGCCGTCTTCGACCCGTCCTCACCGGAAATTGTTCCTCTGAACCTCGACGAGGAACACCTCCGTCCACCTCCGTACTCCGCCGTCCAAATTGACCACGGGGATGGAAACCCCGTGTCCTTCTCGTCCACCCCGACACCTGCACGGCGCCCACGAGTCCCTGCTGCCGCGCCGCCATCCACTACCTCGCCGTCGCCGCCGCGGGAGCTCCATCGAACTTCTTCCACGTCTGCAACGTCGGTGAGCACGCCTCCGTGCTTCCTCCTCCCTCTCTGTTGTTCAACGTCCCCGCTCGCACACGATCTGCACCACCGCACCACCACGAACTCGTCGCCACGGTGATCATCGCCGGACGCTAGTTCTGTCAGGGTTCAGTGTTGGCTTTCGTCAGTAAACTTCAGTTAAGCGAAACTCAAGACAACCTCGCTACGTAGCTGAACCTGACAAGGATTCGCAAGCCAACGCAGTGGTAGCGTTCCACTGTTTGCAGCGCAGCGGCCACGGATCGAATCCCCCGCGGCGCAAATTCTTTTGGGGATTTTTCCCCGCACCAAGGCCCACCTGTAAGCCCCTCTGGTGGCCACGCGTGCAGCTGCGTGGTCCACGTTGGCCAGTGGCCCACGGGACAGTGACTGTTGCTAGACCACGGTGTTGTAACAAAAGATTTCACGTTTCTGTTTTCAAAACAAATTCCTTCTAAATAACATATTTAAACCCAAAAATTAAACCTTTAATAACTTTTGATCTATAACTCAAAAAAATAAAAGTTATATATGTTTATTGCTCTAAATCAAATGATCTTTCCAAATAATCCATTTGTGCAATGTTTTGACAATTCCAAATGCATTTAAAATTCAAATTTGAATAATTCAAAAGCAATTTGCTAAATTCAATAACTAATTCATTATTAATCCAATAAATGCAAATAAAATATGTTTTCCATACCATTTTGAACCACCTATTCAAATATAATTTTTGTTTCCTGGTTTGAATAATTTAAATTGCCTAAATAATCTAATACTTGTTTAATTCAATTAAATTTGATAAAATCATGACTTGCTTAATATAAAATATTTTTGAACATGCAAAATATGTTTTCAAACCTTCAAAGTGGGAACTTTTCAAATGTGAGTTTGAAATTATGTTTTGAATAAATAAAATTCAATTAAATTCATGCTTATTATAAATTCAACTAAAACTTGTTTAAATATTGTTTAATTCATAATAAATTCATCCTAACTCCTATTTCAGAATTTAAAACATGTAATCCAACTAAAATTTGATGTACTTTCCAAATATAATTTTTGGTTGCTGTTTTGAATAATTTAAATTGCTGAAAACAACTGTTTCTTAATTATTGCATTTAAAATTGCCAAAATAATAACTTGCTCATTTTAAATCCAATTTCCACAAATGAAATATGTTTTCCATGCAAAATTAAACTACCTTTCCAAATATAAAATTTGTTTCATGTTTTGAATAATTAAAATTGGTTGAATGATTTAAACCTTGTTTAAATCATTTAATATTGCTAAATTTATAACTTGATCAAAACAAATTCTTTTGGGACATGTAAAATATGTTTTCAAACCATAAAAGCATAAACTTTTCAAATATGAATCTCACTTAATGTTTTGAACAAATAAAAATTCAAATAAGTTCATGTTTGAATTAAATTCATTTAATTCTTGCTTAAACTTGTTTAATTCATAAATAATTTATTTGAAATCCTTTTTCAACAAGTGAAACATGCAATCCACCTAAAATTGTGTGTTCTTATCAAATATAAACTTTTTTATCCATTTTGAACAATTAAAAGTGGTGAAAACAACAAATGTTTGTGTGACATCTTTAAGTAACCAAATTTTCCAAACTTAACAAATGATTTCCAAACCTTGTTAAATTCTTTTTCCACTTGCACCTCTTGTTGCTATTTTGTTGTTATCATCATGCATGCAACATGCTAAGCAAACTTTCACATGATAATAACTTGTAGATCAGTTGCTTCCACTCAATTCATGGACTCTTGCCATATGCAATCCAATTGCATATGGGTCCATTTAAATTGTGTTACCATGTCAACTAGTTTATTCCATGCATCAATTAAATGGTCATGCATCATCCCATGTTTGTGCACTATGCCATGATATTGATTGTTTATCTTTCTGCATTGTTTGTTTGCTTCTTCCCGGATAAACGACGACGTTGAGACCGACGATACTTACGACACCCCTTCTAAGGAGTTAGCTCAGTACCAGGCTACTGGGTTTGCAGGCAAGTTATCACTCACATGAACCACTGTGTTCCTTTCAACCTTGGTTACCGATACTTTCCGTTGTTCTTTTCTGCTAGCCCTAGTAGTAGTTGTTTCTGTTACGAACCCATCACATGAATCCCTTAACCTTGATATTGCCTCACCTCCACTCCTATCATCCCTTTTGGTTGAGCCAGTGTCTTACTAGCATGCTTAGGTTGTTTTGCTCGAGTCTGTTACCCCTTACTTTCTGTTACTACTTCTTTATGTTCTGGGGACTCGATGTTTAATCAATCAATCATGCTAATGTTATTACTAATAATAATTTGATGATAAGGCACCGGCAGGAGGCCCTGTGTGGTTTTGAGGCCTGCTAGTGTCGACCCTAATAGGAAAAGGGTCTTGTCTACTGATCCATGATGAGCGCACTAACCGCATGTGGGAAGCGAGTATGGGCGCCCCCCTCAATTTGATTCGATTCGCATCTCGTCCAAATCGCCTCATTTAGTTCGTGTTTTCCATTTGCCGCATGCATGTTTTTGCGAGCCCAGGCCAGGGTGGAACTTTTGTAGTCGGCATATAGGGGGACACGTTCTTAGAGTGCTATGAGGGTCCATTTTCTTCTGGACTCGATTAGTCGTGCGCCCAAGGTTCTTTGGGCTTGATGCGAAGAAGAGTCGAGTTGTGTAGAGTGCCCCGCTTGGTGGAAGTGCATTTCCATCTGGCGGGTTATTCTTGCGTGTACGGCCAAATTGGTGCAACCCTGCAGGGATAATCTTCTCGAGAAGCCGTGTTTTCCGCGGTTATGGATTACTTGGTGAAAGTACTGGCTAACAAGTACTCAGGACAACTTAAACATAATGATCAAACATGTTACACCCAATGATTAATAACTTGACTAGTAATAAGTTGATGACACAATAATTTGATTCACCTTTAATACAACTGTGTGAGTTATCCTCGGATTGCTTCTTTGGATAAGGGGCGAGATCCAGGATGGGTTTGTTTGAAGTTATCTTTCAGTTGGTTACAATCCTCGATCTTATCTCCTTTCTGTTAGTCGGAAGTGGTAGAATCTCTGTAGTTGGTTAGCGCAGCCAGTTGCAGCATCTTTTATATCCCCTCTCTTCCGTTGAACCCAAGGCATCTGTGCTTGGTGTTGACGGGTTACACTTTGGTGAACTGTGAGTCTTGCTTGCCAGTACGTTTATGTACTGACCCCTTTGGGGATGTGGTTTCCGCAGACGACGTTTCCGAGGATCTACATGGTGGCTACTACGTGGAGTTTGACGAGACTGCTGACGAGTAGATAGCGGACCCGGGCAGGATCCGAGACTTCGTGGATGGGCTCCGTCTTTTCGTTTCCGGCCTCTTAGGCCTATTTGGTTCTTGTCTGTACTCAGACATGTTGGATGCTTCCGCTGTGTTGTAATGATGAATTGTTGGGACATGTGTCCTCTGGATGATTGTATTTGCTATCTCTGCTCTAATGAGAGCCATTTGCAACTTATTTTCATCTTTTGGGTCGTAGAGATCTGTTGTGATATCACTTGTTCCAATGCCGTTGACGTACCATGTGTGTATGTTTGAAGTACGTCAATGGAAGTGTCCTGATTTCTATGGGATAGTTTACGTCGACGCTGAACAGATAGGGGTTGGTTGTCACACATACGTGTGTTGGCCTACTCGTAAGAGGACGCGGGTGCCGGTAAGCCCCGTAATCCAATCTACTACTGTTCAACGGAACGGCGAGTATCCTTTAGAAGTCCGGGTGCGACAAATGGTATCAGAGCCTGTCTGCCTGTAGGATCCCTTTTTGCTGGTCGCAGTTGAGTCTAGAAAACTATTTTGTAGCTATATAGGAAAAATGAAACGTGATAGTAGGAATTCTGTTCTTTTTCTTCTTTCCCCACCCACCCTCCCTTTTCTGGTAAGGAAGTGTAACGTTGTTTTCCATTCTCATCTAAACTTTCAAGTTAGGATTTCACGAATCCTGGTTTCTCTAGGATGGTTATATCTACTAGACCATAGGAATGGAGGTGGTTGTGACATGATTTATCATGTTGCCTACTCATGATTGAGAACGGAGGCGTGTAAGCCCCGGAAGCAGATCCTCTATTCCTTAAGCAGTAGATATTGATCCTTTAGAAGCCCGGATGGGGTTTTCCGTAGTACCTCAGGAGTTTTTGTTCTCGTTTTCCCCGATGTTGATATCCTGTCCTCCTAAACATTTCCATTTCGTCCGTTGAAATCTTGTTGTTGTTTCCACTTCAATTCTTCTACCGGTGTCTAATCAATGTTTTCCCCGTTCATCTGCTAAACTCTATTCCAGCTAAAAGTGTTGTTTGATACCGGAGCATCACATTCTTTTGTGTCAAAGATCTTTTCCACAACATACAACCTAATTCTGGTTCCACTAAGCAATCAAATCACCGTTCACTCCTCGGGATCTCAAATGTTGACTTCCAAATTCAGTCACAGAAATCAAATTCTTATCGGAGGACACATATTCCTTGCTTCTCTCATACTACTTGGAAATTCTGACATTGATGTCATTCTTGGTTGGATTGATGTCAATAACTCTGTTCAACCATTCTAGCCAGATAATCTATTCTCCAAATGAATCAAGTTCTATCCAGCTATACACCCTCAACACAAAACCTCTCCCTTTATTTGAAAATGTTCCGGTGGTTTCCAAATTCCCTGACGTCTTTCCAGAAGAGTTGCCAGAAATTCCTATCGTTTTGAACTTCCAGAAAAACTATCCAAGGTGCACGATGTGTTTCACGTGTCACAGCTCAAGAGAATCTTCCCAAGAAGTATCCGGACCTTTTCTTTTTTCAGTAGGAATCTCGGGGCGCGATTCCTTCAAGGGGGGGCGTTTTGTAACAGCCCAAGTATGAAAACCTACCATTTAGAATGTTTGATTTCTTGTTATTAAGGTATTGCATCATGTCATCATATTGTTGCATTTGTTTCTTTTGTTTTGCATCTGTTATTCTTTGTTTTCACAATGAAAATCAAATAATTTTAACTGCTTTGTTTTCATACTTGTTCTGTTACAACTTTTGGAATAAAAATAACAAATGAAAACAACCAAGTTGTTCCATTTTATTCCATGTTGATCACTCATTAAATTGTTGGTTTGATCAATCAATTGTTTCCAAATTGCAATAAAAAATTCAACTCAAAGCACCAAAACAAAAATCACTTTGAAATCATGTTGAGGTCAAAACAAATCTACTCTATTTGTGTTTAATAACATAGGGGTCACCCTATTTAAAAGTGTGTTATTATTAATATTCATCTAATAAAGAAACTCTTTCAATTTTGGTTATTTTTCTAAACAGCACCAATTTCCAAGTCATTAAAACTACCAATCTATTCTAATAACTTTAATCACATTAATCAGTAGGGTTCACCCTACTAAAACCTTTGTTTTCAATATTATTTTATTTAATAACAAATAGCTCTAAATTTGAATTAATTTCTAACAGCACCTTAAATTTGCAAGTTTTGGAACAACAAAGTTGTCAATTAGTTGACATTATAAAAACTAAGCTAACTATAATTTTTACCAAATTTTTCCTAACCTAACAACCATCAATTCCTTCCAATTTCTTTTGCTACAAAAAAAAAAGAAAAACAAATTAGAAAAGGGAGAAGGAGAGAGTATAGCAGCCCAGCCCATCTACCTATTTTTTTCTTCTGTTGGCCCAGTACCCTTCCTCGCCGTCGCTTTCTCCTTCCTCACGTTGTCGTCACCTCTGTACGTCTCCCTCTCAACCACCCGATCAGCTCCCCCCTCCTCGATGCTGCTCCGTACCATGCCTCTCCCCCCTTAAGTATCCCTCTGCAACCCTAGCCCATCCCCTAGGCCCTAGCTACCCCTCGCCCGCCGCCGTTCTTCTTCCCTCTCGCTGGCCGGACTCGCCACTGCTCTGAACCACCCCGGCGAGCCTCTGAATCCCCGTCGATATCCACCGCCTCAGCCACCCACCTAGCCACCTAAAACCTGGAACCGACACGCCATCATCCCCTCTTTCGATTAGACACCAGAGCCACCCCGGAGCTACTCGGAATCGCCGCCGCCGTCTTCGACCCGTCCTCACCGGAAATTGTTCCTCTGAACCTCGACGAGGAACACCTCCGTCCACCTCCGTACTCCGCCGTCCAAATTGACCACGGGGATGGAAACCCCGTGTCCTTCTCGTCCACCCCGACACCTGCACGGCGCCCACGAGTCCCTGCTGCCGCGCCGCCATCCACTACCTCGCCGTCGCCGCCGCGGGAGCTCCATCGAACTTCTGCCACGTCTGCAACGTCGGTGAGCACGCCTCCGTGCTTCCTCCTCCCTCTCTGTTGTTCAACGTCCCCGCTCGCACACGATCTGCACCACCGCACTGAAGGGAATATGCCCGAGAGGCAATAATAAAATGGTTATTATCTTATTCCTTGTTTATGATGAATGTTTATTTCTCATGCTAGAATTGTATTAACCAGGAACATTGATACATGTGTGCTTAATAAACAAACAATGGTTCCTAGTAAAGCCTCTCTTTTAACTAGCTCGTTGATTAATAGATGATCAAAGTTTCCTGATCATGAACATTGGATGTTATTAATAACGGGGTCATGTCATTAGAAGAATGATGTGATGAACATATACCCAAAGAGAATATAGCAATGCGATCAAGTCATTTAGTTTACATTGTTATATCAAACATACGAAGTAACTTATTCCTTAGACCTTGAGATCATGTCAATCACTGATACCGGAAGAGTGCTTTGATGGCATCAAACGTCACACCGTAACAGGGTGACTATAAAGGTGTCGTTAAGTATTCGGAAAGTATTAGTTGAGGATCATGGATCAAGAGTGGGATTTGTCCATCCAAATGACGGAGAGATATACTGTGGGCCCTCTCGGTGATATCACATCGAAACCGCTTGCAAGCACGTGATATGATCACAAGGATGTTATATCACGGGAACGAGAAAAGAGTACTTGTCGGTAACGAGATTGAACAAGGTATGGTTGATACCAATGATCGAATCTCGGACAAGTAAAATATCGCGAGACAAAGGGAATAGTTCACGACGTTGTTGGTTCACACGATCACGAGAGTCATCGTTGAATATATAGGAGTCATCACGGATCTCCAGATCCCGCTGTTGATTATTGATCGGAGAGGAGTCTCGATCATGTCTATCTTATTCGCGAACCGTAGGGTGACACACTTAAGGTTCGATGACGCATTTGAGAGGATACGGAATATCGGAGAAAAGTTTGGACAACACCGAAATTGTTTCGGGGAATATTGAAATAGTCACCGAAATTGTTTCGAGTAATTTTGAAATAGTTCAAGGGGATTCTTATCAAATGATTGTTAATAGATTTAACAACTAACTCAAGGGGTTATATGTTAATGTTTGTTAATGGAATTAACAAATATTAAAATAAAGAAATAAAATTGTTTTATTTATTTATTAAAGAAAACCCTTGGGATTTTGAGTGGGAATTAATGGAAGAATGAGTGGGTTGAGTGGAGACTCCACTCACATGATGAGGGAGAGGTGGAGGCAGCCAAAAATTCGTGGCTGCCATCCCCTCCTATAAAAGGAGGGGTGAGAGCTCCCTCTCCCCACACACACACTTGTGTCATCTCTTCCTCCCTCCTGCCGCTGCTCCACCACTTGTTCGTGCGCTTGGCGAAGCCCTGAGCAATGTTTTTCTCCACCACACCACGCCGTCGTGCTGCTGGAGTTCCGAGGGATCCTCTACTTCCGCGCCCCGCTGGAACGAGGGAACGGAGGTCGTCATCAACCGTACGTGTGACCGATCACGGATGCACCGCCGGATTGCGGTGCCATCTTCTCGCTATCGGGATCGGTGTGAGTACGACTACGCCAACAACGAGATTTGATCTCGTACCACTTTGAGTCTTCGAGGGTATGTGTTCTCCTTAACCCTCTTGTTGCCCGTTGCACTTCATCTCATAGATTAGATCTTGGCCTTTCGGGTATCTCTCGCGTAGGAAAATTTTTGTTTTCTATGCTACGTTCCCCTTCAGTGGTATCAGAGCCGGATCTATGCGTAGATGTTTTGTACGGGTAGAGCACATAGGTGTATGTGGGCGTTGATGATCATGTTATTACCTCCTTGACTATTTTATGATCTTAGTGGCATAGTGGGATGAAGCGGCCCGGACTAACCTTACATGTCCACGTACATGAGACTTGTTCCACAACTGACATGCAACTTGTATTGCATAAGTGGCTTGCGGGTGTCTGTTTCTCCTACTATAGTTAAGATCTAATCTATGAAGGGTTGTTAAAAATGTGTTTATCAACGTTGTGGTTGATGTTCGTAGGTATGAACGGTTCTATCTTCGAAAGCCCTAAGCCGCGTAAAATATGCAAAAATAAATTAGAAGCGTCTAACTAGTTTTTGCTGGGCATGTGATGTGATATGGTCAATATTACAAATTTGATTATGAGATGATCTATTTTGTAAATTATTGATATACCGTAAGGTATCCATATGGTTGTCTTCTTATTGATGGACAAACAAGTTTGGGGTACCGTGGTACTTGGTACCACGCCGGTGGAATGATTGAGATCATACCATAATGCACATGATGGAGATCAAGTGCAAGAAGGACCATATCATATCACGTTATCCTTTCATGTGATGTCTGTGATGTTGATCCTTTTTATGCATCTTGTTTTGCTTAGATAGCGTTGGTAGCATTATAAGATGATCCCTCTCACTTAATATCAAGATAATAATGTGTTCTTCCTTAAGTATGCACCGTTAAGAAAGTTCGTCGTTTCGAGACACCACGTGATGATCGGGTGTGACAGACTCAACGTTCGCATACAACGGGTGTTTTCAAGCCTAGCATGTACAGACATGGCCTTGAAACACACGCAATACTACGGTTCTACTTGGCGAGCCTAGCATGTACAGACATGGCCTCGGAACACGTAACCGAAAGGTAAAGCATGAGTCATATGGATGATATGATGAACATGTCGATGTTCGCCTTTGAAACTATATCATCTCACGTGATGATCGGTTTTGGTGTAGTGAATTTGGTTCGTGTAATCAGTAAAGACGACTAAGAGGGATGTTGTTTTTGAGTGGGAGTTCATGGTTTAATTTTTGAATTAACTTGAACTTATTTATCATGAACAACCAATCAAAGTGAATTTGCACAAATTGTAGTATTCATTGGCATCTATAATTGCCTTACACTTAGATTGTTAATTGAGATATAACTGTTATGATCTGGTAAATACCATTTAAGATTGGTACCGTATTAGTGAAATTTAAAATTGAGTCCTATTGTAGATTTTTGGTATTTCCTACCTAGCTTCATATGGTTAATGATTGATTGATCTAGAGAGCAAATAATTCCTACTTAGAATCCAGAGTCATGGTTGCATTCGTATTACTTTATCTTCAAAAGAATGTTTTGTTGATCAAAGTGATTTTGGAACTGAAAAAAAAATTGTTTTCAGAAACAATCAAGTGAAAAGATATATTGATATCTAGAAACTTATTTGTTGCAACATGACCGAGTATAATTTAGCGTGACAATGTTTGCTTATATTATCTGAATATATGCAAATTTAGCGTGACAATGTTTGCTTATATTATCTGAATATATGCAATGATTGAAGACGCTAGGCGTTTGAATATTCCAAGAAGTTGGGCGCTAAAAATTATCCTCTAAATTCTTTCCTTCGAGCTATAGTAGCTTAATCATAAAATTGTTATGATGGGATGGATTAGAAGTATGGGTAAAGTAGTTTACCTTACTTGGAAATTGTTAAGAGTGGAATCTAGAAGAATGCTATTAATATGGTGATATTAGTAGAACAATCAAACTCAAAGTATGACTCAATGGGTGATAGTATATGACTAACACGCCAAAGAAAATGAGCTAGTAAGACTAGCATTGTTTGATGTTGAATGATTCTTCTATAAACGAAAGGGAATATTGAAAATAGAATTACAAAAGGATATATGGCAGAAAAAGAAGATAACTGGAAAGTCCAGCTCAGGAGTATATGCTTGATATACAAGTTATAGATGTATTACTAGTTAACAAAGTATTTTTGGGTATTTTGATACCACATTGGTTGGTATGAGTTGTCATACAAAGCAACGCAATGAAAGAAATACAAGGGCCTAAAAGGAACTAGTAATAGATGTGGAATCGATTATGACAAGAACATAAATAAAGTGTTATTGTGTTCATTGTCGTATCGAACCAACCATTCAAGATTTATTTTAAGAACTTAATAAGTTTTTATTTTGTTCTAGTCTTTTGTGAGAACAAATGAGATTGTTCAAACGATGACCATATTCCATAATTGATGGATATGTTAATATAAATCATGTTGGTAAAGTAAACATCTATAAGAATGAATGCTAAATGTTGCAAGACGTAAAAGACTTTCACTTAAATTGTGACACCACCATTTTAGTTCATATCGGAAAAGGAAAACATGAAGGAACTCCATATTGATGGACTTCCGGAGTCATTTTGTTTTTGAATAAATTGACCCTTGTGAGACCTCTTCCAAAAGATGACTAGAATTCCGTTCACAGGGCAAAGTAGAATGGACGACTAATTTAGTGGAGATTATACATATTGATGTATATAGTCCATTATGTGTAGTCATGTATGGTGGATTAATTTTTCCTTCATAAAATTCTGTCAATGATTTAAGTAGATATGTGAGTATATCTATTTAAAGGGAACAGAGTTTGACATTTTGAATTGGTTCAAAAAGGTTGTTAATATGAAGTTAAAATCAATGTAACAATATAATCAAGTATTTATGATTGGATCATAAAGGATAAAGTTTGAGTTACAAGTTTAGCAAAACATCTGAGGAGTTGCAGAATTGTTCTACAACTTATACTTCTCGAATACCCCACATTAGATTGGAGTATTCAAGAGACAAAATCAAACCTTGTTTGACATGGTAAGATTAATAAAAATGCCTTTATAATTTTGTAGTTTATACATTAGTGACAACCGCTTTTCCACTGAAAAAAAAAAGAGCACCATCATGATCCGTTGAAATTGACAACATATAAGATATGGTTTGGGTAATGACCCGAATTGTTATTTTTCTTAAGTTTTGGTATGCATAGCATGTGTAAAATGTGTACAACCAAAATAGGATAAATATATGTTTATAAGGTTATCCCAAATAAAACATTGGGTATTTCTCCTATCACCGAACCAAAAGACAAATGTTGTTTGTCAAAAAGGGTTAATTTCTCGAGAAAGTAGTTCTTGCGAAACAAGTGAGTGGGAGCACAGTACTAACTCAACGAGATTAGAGAATCTTCGTCATCATGTCAAGAGTAGCGCAGCACTGGAACTTGTTCCGGGGTTTACTATTTTGATTAAGTAGAAGACACTACAAATGTTGTAGATACTTCAAATGAGTTTGCGAACTGTACCAGAAAAGTCCAAAAACTTTGTACTTAGAACAACTTGTGGTTTAAGTGTAAAGTGTTGTTTTGACAACAAAAGGACCTGGACCTTATAAAGGAAGCAAATGATGGGCCCTGACTTCGTAAAATTGACTATGAGTCATTATATCCGCCATAGTATCCTTGTATGAATATCAAGTATGTGACTTGGTAGTCCTTTCAATAGGCATGATGCCTAACGATAGCAAAAGGGTCTATATAGCGACAAAGACATGGATACTTATCGAAAAGTTGTTTTCGACGAAGTTCAAAGAGTTGACTACTACAAGATTTCGATCTTCCGTAGTGATGCTTTAGTCTTTGCGGATAGTTCTAGCAAAAGTTACATATTATGATATGGCAGTTGAATAACAAAACCAACTCTCCTCTCGAGGAAGTTTGATCAAGGATGTGTACTTGACACAGTCTGAGAGTTTTGTAAAATTCAAAAAGGTTGCTAGAAAGGTATCCACACTTCAATGGTTGAAGTGAGCATAGCGAAGTTGAAATCTTTAGCTTAATGAAGTTATCAAAAGAGTTTGATTCCATCATGAATGATAAAGATGCTTGTAGAGTTACAAGAAATTAAGTGGGAGCGCTATGACATATTTCCAATAATTTATGTAGATGACATATGGTTGATTGGAAAATATGTATTTTAAATTAACACGGTTAAGATTTTCATATTGATGAAAGGCTTAGAAGATATTGGGCATCGATATCAATAAAAGATGGATTGACGCACCTGATATGATTGAAGGCAAATTACATAGATGAAATATTGAAGTAAGTCAATATCAAAATGACAAGAAGGAGTTTTTGTCACATGGAAAATAATTGAGCAAGATTCATGTGTTTTGACACATGATGAGCATCATTGAAATTGAGATTTCTAAGTCATGTTTCCATGCTATGTACACAACCAGATGAGTCCTATGCTATAAAATGTTATAGTAGGATAATTCATATGATGATTAGACAACAGTGGGAGAGATCCTTGTGTCATTTTAGAAATGCTAAGGATATGTTTTCCTATATAGTAATGACAAAATATTAGTTGTAATATGTTACACTAATAGTCTTGTCATTTATTCAAGTAATTTTATCTCAATTAAAATATGTGATGAAGGGTAGCACAATAGGATGGAAGAAAGTTCCATGCTAGATTTGAAAGAGTTTCAAAATTAAAATATTGTGACAGATACTACAACAAAGACTAAAGTATATCTTTGTGTTAACAACTGATTATAAGCGTATTTTGTGTCAATGAGTTCTTTATTGAACTTGGTGAAATTCCAAGAATGCTAAAACTATGAAGCTACATTTTTCACAATGTTAGTAACATCAGTTTAAGCTGAGGAATTAAAGTATCACCGGAACTTGGTGAGTTTCCAAGATTGCTAAACACTATGAAGCTACATTTTCACAATGTTAGTGACAATGGTTTAAGCCGAGGAATTAAGGTTTCACCGATTGACTATATATATGCAAGGCCATCTCATTAGAGAATGAGTGATGCGTGTAGACGCAAAGAACATGCAAATACAATAGGACCTGAACAGTTCAGATCTTTTTGATAATGTTTACCACATGCGAAGCATGGTAATAACACTGGTACGCCATATGTGTTAAAATGCTTACAGACTAGATTATTGACTCTAGTGCAAGTGGGAGACTGAAGGGAATATGCCCGAGAGGCAATAATAAAATGGTTATTATCTTATTCCTTGTTTATGATGAATGTTTATTTCTCATGCTAGAATTGTATTAACCAGGAACATTGATACATGTGTGCTTAATAAACAAACAATGGTTCCTAGTAAAGCCTCTCTTTTAACTAGCTCGTTGATTAATAGATGATCAAAGTTTCCTGATCATGAACATTGGATGTTATTAATAACGGGGTCATGTCATTAGAAGAATGATGTGATGAACATATACCCAAAGAGAATATAGCAATGCGATCAAGTCATTTAGTTTACATTGTTATATCAAACATACGAAGTAACTTATTCCTTAGACCTTGAGATCATGTCAATCACTGATACCGGAAGAGTGCTTTGATGGCATCAAACGTCACACCGTAACAGGGTGACTATAAAGGTGTCGTTAAGTATTCGGAAAGTATTAGTTGAGGATCATGGATCAAGAGTGGGATTTGTCCATCCAAATGACGGAGAGATATACTGTGGGCCCTCTCGGTGATATCACATCGAAACCGCTTGCAAGCACGTGATATGATCACAAGGATGTTATATCACGGGAACGAGAAAAGAGTACTTGTCGGTAACGAGATTGAACAAGGTATGGTTGATACCAATGATCGAATCTCGGACAAGTAAAATAACGCGAGACAAAGGGAATAGTTCACGACGTTGTTGGTTCACACGATCACGAGAGTCATCGTTGAATATATAGGAGTCATCACGGATCTCCAGATCCCGCTGTTGATTATTGATCGGAGAGGAGTCTCGATCATGTCTATCTTATTCGCGAACCGTAGGGTGACACACTTAAGGTTCGATGACGCATTTGAGAGGATACGGAATATCGGAGAAAAGTTTGGACAACACCGAAATTGTTTCGGGGAATATTGAAATAGTCACCGAAATTGTTTCGAGTAATTTTGAAATAGTTCAAGGGGATTCTTATCAAATGATTGTTAATAGATTTAACAACTAACTCAAGGGGTTATATGTTAATGTTTGTTAATGGAATTAACAAATATTAAAATAAAGAAATAAAATTGTTTTATTTATTTATTAAAGAAAACCCTTGGGATTTTGAGTGGGAATTAATGGAAGAATGAGTGGGTTGAGTGGAGACTCCACTCACATGATGAGGGAGAGGTGGAGGCAGCCAAAAATTCGTGGCTGCCATCCCCTCCTATAAAAGGAGGGGTGAGAGCTCCCTCTCCCCACACACACACTTGTGTCATCTCTTCCTCCCTCCTGCCGCTGCTCCACCACTTGTTCGTGCGCTTGGCGAAGCCCTGAGCAATGTTTTTCTCCACCACACCACGCCGTCGTGCTGCTGGAGTTCCGAGGGATCCTCTACTTCCGCGCCCCGCTGGAACGAGGGAACGGAGGTCGTCATCAACCGTACGTGTGACCGATCACGGATGCACCGCCGGATTGCGGTGCCATCTTCTCGCTATCGGGATCGGTGTGAGTACGACTACGCCAACAACGAGATTTGATCTCGTACCACTTTGAGTCTTCGAGGGTATGTGTTCTCCTTAACCCTCTTGTTGCCCGTTGCACTTCATCTCATAGATTAGATCTTGGCCTTTCGGGTATCTCTCGCGTAGGAAAATTTTTGTTTTCTATGCTACGTTCCCCTTCACGCACCACCACGAACTCGTCGCCACGGTGATCATCGCCGGACGCTAGTTCTGTCAGGGTTCAGTGTTGGCTTTCGTCAGTAAACTTCAGTTAAGCGAAACTCAAGACAACCTCGCTACGTAGCTGAACCTGACAAGGATTCGCAAGCCAACGCAGTGGTAGCGTTCCACTGTTTGCAGCGCAGTGGCCACGGATCGAATCCCCCGCGGCGCAAATTCTTTTGGGGATTTTTCCCCGCACCAAGGCCCACCTGTAAGCCCCTCTGGTGGCCACGCGTGCAGCTGCGTGGTCCACGTTGGCCAGTGGCCCACGGGACAGTGACTGTTGCTAGACCACGGTGCTGTAACAAAAGATTTCACGTTTCTGTTTTCAAAACAAATTCCTTCTAAATAACATATTTAAACCCAAAAATTAAACCTTTAATAACTTTTGATCTATAACTCAAAAAAAATAAAAGTTATATATGTTTATTGCTCTAAATCAAATGATCTTTCCAAATAATCCATTTGTGCAATGTTTTGACAATTCCAAATGCATTTAAAATTCAAATTTGAATAATTCAAAAGCAATTTGCTAAATTCAATAACTAATTCATTATTAATCCAATAAATGCAAATAAAATATGTTTTCCATACCATTTTGAACCACCTATTCAAATATAATTTTTGTTTCCTGGTTTGAATAATTTAAATTGCCTAAATAATCTAATACTTGTTTAATTCAATTAAATTTGATAAAATCATGACTTGCTTAATATAAAATATTTTTGAACATGCAAAATATGTTTTCAAACCTTCAAAGTGGGAACTTTTCAAATGTGAGTTTGAAATTATGTTTTGAATAAATAAAATTCAATTAAATTCATGCTTATTATAAATTCAACTAAAACTTGTTTAAATATTGTTTAATTCATAATAAATTCATCCTAACTCCTATTTCAGAATTTAAAACATGTAATCCAACTAAAATTTGATGTACTTTCCAAATATAATTTTTGGTTGCTGTTTTGAATAATTTAAATTGCTGAAAACAACTGTTTCTTAATTATTGCATTTAAAATTGCCAAAATAATAACTTGCTCATTTTAAATCCAATTTCCACAAATGAAATATGTTTTCCATGCAAAATTAAACTACCTTTCCAAATATAAAATTTGTTTCATGTTTTGAATAATTAAAATTGGTTGAATGATTTAAACCTTGTTTAAATCATTTAATATTGCTAAATTTATAACTTGATCAAAACAAATTCTTTTGGGACATGTAAAATATGTTTTCAAACCATAAAAGCATAAACTTTTCAAATATGAATCTCACTTAATGTTTTGAACAAATAAAAATTCAAATAAGTTCATGTTTGAATTAAATTCATTTAATTCTTGCTTAAACTTGTTTAATTCATAAATAATTTATTTGAAATCCTTTTTCAACAAGTGAAACATGCAATCCACCTAAAATTGTGTGTTCTTATCAAATATAAACTTTTTTATCCATTTTGAACAATTAAAAGTGGTGAAAACAACAAATGTTTGTGTGACATCTTTAAGTAACCAAATTTTCCAAACTTAACAAATGATTTCCAAACCTTGTTAAATTCTTTTTCCACTTGCACCTCTTGTTGTTATTTTGTTGTTATCATCATGCATGCAACATGCTAAGCAAACTTTCACATGATAATAACTTGTAGATCAGTTGCTTCCACTCAATTCATGGACTCTTGCCATATGCAATCCAATTGCATATGGGTCCATTTAAATTGTGTTACCATGTCAACTAGTTTATTCCATGCATCAATTAAATGGTCATGCATCATCCCATGTTTGTGCACTATGCCATGATATTGATTGTTTATCTTTCTGCATTGTTTGTTTGCTTCTTCCCGGATAAACGACGACGTTGAGACCGACGATACTTACGACACCCCTTCTAAGGAGTTAGCTCAGTACCAGGCTACTGGGTTTGCAGGCAAGTTATCACTCACATGAACCACTGTGTTCCTTTCAACCTTGGTTACCGATACTTTCCGTTGTTCTTTTCTGCTAGCCCTAGTAGTAGTTGTTTCTGTTACGAACCCATCACATGAATCCCTTAACCTTGATATTGCCTCACCTCCACTCCTATCATCCCTTTTGGTTGAGCCAGTGTCTTACTAGCATGCTTAGGTTGTTTTGCTCGAGTCTGTTACCCGTTACTTTCTGTTACTACTTCTTTATGTTCTGGGGACTCGATGTTTAATCAATCAATCATGCTAATGTTATTACTAATAATAATTTGATGATAAGGCACCGGCAGGAGGCCCTGTGTGGTTTTGAGGCCTGCTAGTGTCGACCCTAATAGGAAAAGGGTCTTGTCTACTGATCCATGATGAGCGCACTAACCGCATGTGGGAAGCGAGTATGGGCGCCCCCCTCAATTTGATTCGATTCGCATCTCGTCCAAATCGCCTCATTTAGTTCGTGTTTTCCATTTGCCGCATGCATGTTTTTGCGAGCCCAGGCCAGGGTGGAACTTTTGTAGTCGGCATATAGGGGGACACGTTCTTAGAGTGCTATGAGGGTCCATTTTCTTCTGGGCTCGATTAGTCGTGCGCCCAAGGTTCTTTGGGCTTGATGCGAAGAAGAGTCGAGTTGTGTAGAGTGCCCCGCTTGGTGGAAGTGCATTTCCATCTGGCGGGTTATTCTTGCGTGTACGGCCAAATTGGTGCAACCCTGCAGGGATAATCTTCTCGAGAAGCCGTGTTTTCCGCGGTTATGGATTACTTGGTGAAAGTACTGGCTAACAAGTACTCAGGACAACTTAAACATAATGATCAAACATGTTACACCCAATGATTAATAACTTGACTAGTAATAAGTTGATGACACAATAATTTGATTCACCTTTAATACAACTGTGTGAGTTATCCTCGGATTGCTTCTTTGGATAAGGGGCGAGATCCAGGATGGGTTTGTTTGAAGTTATCTTTCAGTTGGTTACAATCCTCGATCTTATCTCCTTTCTGTTAGTCGGAAGTGGTAGAATCTCTGTAGTTGGTTAGCGCAGCCAGTTGCAGCATCTTTTATATCCCCTCTCTTCCGTTGAACCCAAGGCATCTGTGCTTGGTGTTGACGGGTTACACTTTGGTGAACTGTGAGTCTTGCTTGCCAGTACGTTTATGTACTGACCCCTTTGGGGATGTGGTTTCCGCAGACGACGTTTCCGAGGATCTACATGGTGGCTACTACGTGGAGTTTGACGAGACTGCTGACGAGTAGATAGCGGACCCGGGCAGGATCCGAGACTTCGTGGATGGGCTCCGTCTTTTCGTTTCCGGCCTCTTAGGCCTATTTGGTTCTTGTCTGTACTCAGACATGTTGGATGCTTCCGCTTTGTTGTAATGATGAATTGTTGGGACATGTGTCCTCTGGATGATTGTATTTGCTATCTCTGCTCTAATGAGAGCCATTTGCAACTTATTTTCATCTTTTGGGTCGTAGAGATCTGTTGTGATATCACTTGTTCCAATGCCGTTGACGTACCATGTGTGTATGTTTGAAGTACGTCAATGGAAGTGTCCTGATTTCTATGGGATAGTTTACGTCGACGCTGAACAGATAGGGGTTGGTTGTCACACATACGTGTGTTGGCCTACTCGTAAGAGGACGCGGGTGCCGGTAAGCCCCGTAATCCAATCTACTACTGTTCAACGGAACGGCGAGTATCCTTTAGAAGTCCGGGTGCGACACAAGGTGACAACGCCTCTCTATATGTTTCGTGGAAAATAACTTTGTACCCGGTAAAATTAGGGTTGAGGGCAACTTATAGGCGAAGAGGCGACGAGAGGCGGTGGCCGGGGCGCCCAGGGGCCCACCCGCGCCTGGCACCCTGATACGTCTATTTTGCATCACTATTTTATATGTTAGTTTTCCCTTATTCATTTGGTATTTTCCATATTATAGCAATATATTTATGTTATTTCGTTGTTTTATGCGTGTTTTACATTTTTACGAAATTATTTATTTGGAAGAAGCGCATGTTAGAGGGGATATCTTCCGGGCGTCAGAAAAATCAGGAAAATCAAAAAACGAATTTTCGTCAGAAATCACCGGGAGGACGGGGGGCGAAGAGCTGTCAGAGGGGAGTAAGGGGGCAGCCAAGTGACCCCCATGCATGCCCCGATGGCGTGTAACACACGTTCGTTGGGAGACCCCAAGAGGAAGGTATGAAGAGCACAGTAGCAAGTTTCCCCTAGAAAGAAACCAAAGTTGAATGCTGATGTTGCCAGGACGCACTACCGGTTCAGCAACAACGTGGAATCTACACAACACAATCAAGTTACTTTGCCCCAACGAAATAGTGAGATTGTCAATCTTACCGGTTTTGCTGAAAACAAAGGATTATGCGTATAGTGTGGAAAACAGTACTTGTTTGCAGTAAATGAAAAGAGAACAATAATGGCAGTAGAGAAAACAATGTTTTCAGTAGGTTGTATTATCAGTGTAAAAGAATGGACCGAGGTCCACAGTTCACTAGTGGTGTCTCTGAATAAAAGATAGATAACATGCTAGGTAAAGAAATTACATCTGGACAATTGACAGATATAAAGGCGCATGACATGGTGATTACTATGTGATTCATGCGGGCATCACAACATAATTCATAGACCGTTATCCAACTGCATGTGTGACTAATAATCCACCCTCGGAGCGTAATCCAAGCAAACCTCCGGTATTAAGTTGCAAGCAACAGATAATTGCATTAAGTAAAGCGTGTAATATAAGCATCGTAGTTTTCTCCCTAATGGCAACAACATATCCCCCATCCGTCACATTTCTGTCACTCGAGCACAGATAAAAAGGAGGCATGAACCCACTATCTAGCATAAATACAACCTCTTAGAGTTACAAGCATCAACTTGGCCAAAGCATATACTAGTAACGGAGAGAATGCAACATCATAAATAACATAAACATCAAAGAACATGATAGATTGATAATCACTGAACATAGCATTCAATATTCATCGGATCCCAACAAACATAACATGTAGCATTACAATAAGATAATTTTGACCATGTTAGGAAGCTCACGAGATCTAAACATGAGACATGAAGAGGATAAGACAACCATCTAGCTACTGCTATGGACCCATAGTCCAAGGATGAACTACTCACGCATCACTCCGGACGCGGGCATGGTGGTGTAGATCCCTCCGGTGATGTATTCCCCTCCCGGCAGGGTGTCGGGGAGAGCTTCAGAACCCTCCCCAACTAGGGTTGACGATGATGGCTGCTATAGAACTTTTGGTGGAAAAAGGCTCGGGTGTTTAGGGTTTTCCCAAAGAGGATCTTATATAGGCGAAAGGGCAACGTCGGTGGGTGGCCAGGTGGGCCACACCACCTGGTGGTGCGTCCAGGGGGCCGCGCCTCCCTATTGTGTGGGCCCTCCAGGGCCCCACTCGTGGTCTCTTCCGGACTCCGTGTACGTGATATACTTCTAAGGTCCTGGGTTTTCGTTACGTTCAATTCCAAGAATATTTCCATAACAACTTTTCTGAAACCAAAAAACAGCAGAAAACAGGAACTGGCTCTGTGGCATCTTGTCAATAGTTTAGTCCCAGGAAATCCATAAAAATGATGTAAAGTGTATAGATATGTTTATGACGTATCAACATCCCCAAGCTTAGTTCTACTCGTCAGTAATTGGCATGAAAACAACATGGAACATCAGAAATTATAGATATGTTTATGGTGTATCAACATCCCCAAGCTTAGTTCTACTCGTCCTCGAGTAGGCAAAACGATAAAAAAAATCCGAGGTGACATTCTACCAACATAATTTTGATCATCATAAATGTAAAAACATTTGTAAATCTGAGATAATAGTACTCTAAACACGGGCATGATAGGTATATTTCTAACAATGAAACTTCGCAATCATGTTGCAGCATGAAAAGTAACACACAAACAAAAGATCATAATTAATAATGCACTTAAAAGTTATATGTTTGTTTCGAGCATTAGAAAGCATAGCAAAGTAGTATTCATCTTGTCCTTAAGAGTGGAGCAAAACATAAATGTCAGGACACCTTCAAAGTTCAAGTGGAGACTAGAAACAAATAGTTTGAGAGCAAGTAATAACATAGCATGATCAATCAGTAATAATCTTTGGGACAAATGCACATTAAACTCAGAATGGAAACTACGATCTCTTAACTGTGCATAAAGTTAGAAGACGAAGACTCAACATAAAAGTAAAAGAAAGGCCCTTCGTTGTGGGAAGCAGGGATTAACTCATGTGCTAGATCTTTTTATTTTATTAAAATAGAGGTATTGAAAAAAAAAATTAGAGAGGTATATAGTTATGTCAATGAATGGTAAACAGACAATACAGCACGTCACAAGCCAACTAGACTTCACAAGGGCGGCTCCCATTGAAGGACGCGACTAGGGTAGTTGATCATCATTCTTCTCTATTGTTTACACAATTATGTTTTGATTTATAAATCAGGGTCAAAAAGAGTGAACAGAATTTTATAGTAACCAAATTTAGGGCTGGGCACCCCGCTGCCAGCTCTTCTACCATTTGGATAAACGGATGTGCCACTAGTCCAGGTGTGTAAAATCCAATCAACAAGTGAGATAAAGATTCTCTATTCACATCCTCATGAACTAAAATAGGGTCACAAAACAGGTGTAATTTTGAAGGTTTTAAAGGTAGCACATAAGAAATTTACTTTTGAGTGGAGGTTAAATACCACATGTATGTAGGTATGGTGGACACATTTGGCATACTTTGGTTTTTGCGAGTTGGATGCATGAGTAGAACTCATACTCAGTACAGGTGAAGGCTAGCAAAGACAGGGAGTGACAAATCAAGAGAGCACAATGTCCATAATCATGCATAGCGACAAATTATTATTGATCAAAGCATACATGGTATTGGAAGTCAAAAACTAAATGATCATCGAGACTAAAGATGACTGGTTTATAGTCATAACATGGTGTAAGCATGCACCAAGTGAACCAAATAAAGTATTCAAAGGAGAATACCACAATATTATGCTTCGATATGATAAAAACAACGCATGATTCTTTCAACGACACATTAAGCACTCTCAGATGTTTAATACAAGCCATGCTACATCAACTAATTACTAGGCATAAAATTAGAATAACATCCAACATGACATGATAAAGTCTAGCCACAGTCTAAACAAGCTTCTATTTGCACCGTTATAATCATGAAATATTTTATTGCTTTCCGACACCATCATATTATTTAAACAAAAACTCTATATATGATAAATCAATGAAACAAGAGAGTGGCACTACTCTACAAGAACGATCAGCTCTGAATAAGATATGAATGAAACATGTGAGCTAGAAAGAGGAGGAGTTGCGGTAGGTAGAAGAAAAACGAAGAATACGAGCAAGATAATGAGGAATATGAGTATTCATATGAAAAAGCGGAGTGTGTCACTCTCCCACACAAGAATGCTGGGTTCCAAGTAAGTTTATTGCATCAAGGAAAATAATATATAACAAAATAAAAACAAACATATGTTCCAACTAAAGTGCATATGATGTGACCGAATAAAAATATAGTTTCACTAGAAGTGACCTGATAAGTTGCTGATGAAGAAGGGGATGGCCTGGGCATCCCCAAGCTTAGAAGCTTGAGTCTTCTTGGAATTTGCTGAGATCAACCACAGGGGCAGACCCAAGCTTAGGATTTTCAATCTTCTTGATCACATTATATCACCCTCTTCTCTTGACCCTTGAAAACATTCTTCACAGCAAACTCGAAGTAATTCTCATTCGAGGGTTAGTGCATAATCAAAAACTCACATTCTTCATGGACACAAGCATTATTAATACTTAAACATTAGCTATAGCTACTGATGTTTTATGGAGCAAAGAAATCCATTCAACGTAGTAAAAGAGAGAATGCAAGTAAAAAGGCAGAATCTATCAAAACTAGAACAGTCTATAAAGAAGAAATTTTTTTGAGACACTTAAGTTGCTCAAATCGAAATACTTAAAACTATAAAAAAATTGGAAATATCTGAGGATTAAGCAGAAAATTTTTCAGGCCATTTTGATCTTTATGTGATTTTATACGATTTTAACAGTGGACAACAGGAAACTGTTTTCTGCGCAGAAATCCAAATATAACTTCAACTCTCACTAGAGACTTTACTCGGCACAACAAATACGAGAAAATAAAGATACAAAGGAGTTGTTGTATAAGTAAACAACACCTTGACTCAAAGAAAACAGAGAAAAACAATACAAAAAACATGGGTTATCTCCCAAGAAGTGTTTTTCTTTAACGCCTTTCAGCTAGGCATAGAAAGAGAGAATCAAGTGTTTTCAAATGAAGAACCATCCAAAACATAATTTGTTAGAATACTAGAATCAAAAGGAAATTTCATTCTCTTCCTAGGAAAGTGATCCATACCTTTCTTGAGTGGAAATTGATATTTAATATTCCCTTCTTTCATATCAATAACAACACCAACAGTTCTAAGAAAGGTCTTCCCAAATCAATAGGACAAAAATCATTGCTCTCAATATTCATAACAACAAAATCAACAAGGACAAGGTTATTGTTAACCATAATAAGAACATCATCAACTCTCCCCAGAGGTTTCTTTCTAGCATTATTAGCAAGACAAACATCCAAATAATAGTGTTCCAAAGGTGGTAAATCAAGCATATCATAAAGTTTCTTAGGCATAACTGAGATAATAGCACCAAGATCATATTAAGAATTACAAAAAAAATCATGCACCTCCATTTTAATGATGGGGTCCCAACCATCTTATAGCTTTCTAGGGATAGAGGTTTCACGTTTTAATTCTTCTTCCCTAATTTCCATGAGAGCATTTGTTAATATGTTTTGTAAAAGCCATATTCATACTATTAGCATCTCAACTAGTAGAAAGTTTTTGTAGAACATAATTATTTCAAAAATATGGAAACAATCAAAATCAAGATCATTTTTATCAAAGGTAATGGGACTATTGTCTCCCATATCCAGAAAAATTGCAGCACTTTTATTAGGAACAGTTTAAGTGGTTTTAGGCAGTTTTAAACGTTTAGCAGAAGAAGTGGAGACATTGCCAACACAAACTATTTTACCATTAATAGTAGGAGGTTTACTAGCATTAGAAGGTTCAGTTTTACTAGTGGTGGTAATAGTACAAACTTTTGCTATATCATTGTTCCTAGCAAGTTCATCCTGTCTTTCCCATCTAGCATGTAATTTAGCTAACATCCTAACATTATTATCAATTCTAACTTGAATAGAATTCAGAGTTTTGAATTCGTTAACATCATTAGGAATAACTTTTAGTTTCATAAGATCAACATCAAGATCAAGGGTGTCAACTTTAGAATCAAGAACATCAATTTTGCCAAATTTTCCCTCAACAGATTTATTAAAAGAAGTTTGTGTACGAATAAAATCCTTAAGAATTTTTTCGAGATTGGAGGGTACACTTCTATTTTTGTTGTAGGAATTACCATCGGAATTAACGTAACCATTACCATTAGTGGAAGGATATTGCCTATAATTGTTGCTACCAAAATTATTCCTATTAGCATTGTTGTAGAAATTATTGTTTTTAACGAAGTTCACATCAACATGCTCTTCTTGAGCAACCAAAGAGGCTAAAGGAACATTATTTGGACCAACAAGAGCATGGCCATTCACAAGCATAGATATAATAGCATCGAGCCTATCACTCAAGTAAGAGTTTTTTCAACATAATTTACCTTCTTACCTGGTGGAGCTCTATCAGTGTCCCATTCATAATAATTTACCATCATATCATCAAGAAGCTTTGTTGTAGTACCCAAAGTCATGGACATACAGGTTCCTCCAGCAGCTGAATCCATAAGGTTCCTTGAAGAAAAACTCAGACCTGCACAAAAGGTTTGGATGATCATCCAAGTAGTCACTCCATGAGTGGGACAATGCTTCACTAAAGATTTCATTCTTTCCCATGCTTTAGCAACATGCTCATTATCAACTTACTTAAAATTCATAATGCTACTTATTAAAGATATAATTTTAGCAGGAGGATAATATTTTCGAATGAAATCATCTTTAAATTTAATCCAAGAATCAATACTATTTCTACAAAAAGATAGCAACCATTCTTTAGCTCTTCCTCTTAAAGATAAAAGGAAACAATTTTAGTTTAATATTATTTGCATCTACATCTTTATATTTTTGCATCTCACAAAGTTCAACAAAATTATTAAGATGGGCAGCAACATCATCAGTACTAACACTAGGAAATTGCTCTCTCATAACAAGATTTAACAAGGCATGCTTAATTTCATAAAAATCAGTAGTAGGGACAGGTGGAGCAATAGGTGTGATAATAAAATCATTGTTGTTGGTGCTAGTAAAGTCACACAACTTAGTGTTCTCAGGAGTACTCATTTTAGCAAGATTAAAAACATGATAAAAATAATAACTACAATAAGAACTAATTTTTGTGTGTTTTCGATATAAAGTAGCAAACAAAACAAATAAAATAAAATAAAATAAGCAAAACAAAAACAAACTAAAGAGATTGCAGGTGACAGACTCCCCTTGAAGAAATCCTCTTCCTCCCTGGCAACCGTGCCAGAAAAGAGCTTGATGGCGTGTAACACGCGTTCTTTGGGAGACCCCAAGAGAAACGTAAGAAGAGCACAGTAGCAAGTTTCCCTCAGAAAGAAACCAAGGTTGAATCTACCAGTAGGAGAAAGAAATGACTTCTCAAGGTTGTTGGCAGCTAATGTTGGTAGGGCGCACTACCGGTTCAGCAGCAACGTGGAATCTACACAACACAATCGAATTACTTTGCCCCAACAAAACAGTGAGGTTGTCAATCTCACCGGTTTTGCTGAAAACAAAGGATTAGACGTAAGTGTGGAAAACAGTACTTGTTTGCAGTAAATGAAAAGAGAACAATCATGGCAGTAAAGAAAACAGTGTTTGTAGTAGGTTGTATTATCAGTCTAAAAGAATGGACCTGGGTCCACAGTTCACTAGTGGTGTCTCTCCATAAAAGAGAGATAACATGCTGGGTAAACAAATTACAGCTCGGCGATTGACATATATAAATACTGCACTATATATAGTGCATATGCATGACATGGTGATTACTATGTGATTCATGCGGGCATTACAACATAATTCATAGACTGTTCTCCAACTACATATATGACTAATAATCCATACTTGGAGCGTAATCCAATCAAACCTCGAGTATTAAGTTGCAAGCAATAGATAATTGCATTAAGTAAAGTGTGTAATATAAACAATGTAAACATCGTTCTTTTCTCCCTAATTGCAACATCACATGCCCCATCCGTCACGTTTCTGCCACTCGAGCACAGATGAAAGGGAGGCACGAACCCACTATCTAGCATAAATACCCCCTCTTGGAGTTACAAGCATCAACTTGGCCAAAGCATCTACTAGTAATGGAGAGCATGGAAGATCATAAATAACATAAATATGAAAGAACATGATAGATTGATAATCACTGGACATAGCATTCAATAATCATCAGATCCTAGCAAACACAACATGTAGTATTACATTAAGATGATCTTGATCATGTTAGGCAGCTCACAAGATCTAAACGTGAGGTATAAAGAGGAGAAAACAACCATCTAGCTACTTCTATGGACCCGTAGTCCAAGAATGAACTACTCACGCATGCATCACTCCGAAGGTGGGAATGGTGGTGTAGAGCCCGCCGGTGATGAATTCCCCTCCCGGCAGGGTGTCGGGGAGAGCTTCAGAACCCTCTCGAATTAGGGTTGAGGATGATATTGGCTACTGAACTTTTGGTGGAAAAAAGGCTCGCGTGTGTAGGGTTCTCCCGAGGAGGAACTTCTATAGGCGAAAGGGCAATGTCGGTGGGTGGTCGGGGGGCACACCACCTGGTGGCGCGGCCGGGGGGTGCGCCGCCCTATGGTGTGGGACCTCTAGGCCCCCCCAGGGTCTTTTCCGTACTCTGTGTACGTGACATAATTCTAAGGTATTGGGTTTTCGTTTCATCCAATCCCGAGAATATTTCCAGAACAAATTTTCTAAAACCAAAAAGAGCAGAAAACAGGAACTGGTTCTGTGGCATCTTGTTAATAGGTTAGTCCCAGGAAATCCATAAGAATGATGTAAAGTGTATAGAAAACATGTAACAATTGGCATGAAAACAACATGGAACATCAGAAATTATAGATACGTCTATGACGTATCATCCTCCTTGCCTTGGCCGCTCCTGGTGAGCCGCTGGCCCCCCTCCAGCTCTCCTCTGGGGTACTTACCCCCCATCACCTAATTATATCGAGAATCCACTTGATAAAAAAAATTCCGCCGCCTCTTCGCGGCGAAAACGATAGAGAGAAGAAACACCTTCCTGGCGGGGAGATTCCGCCAGGGAAATTTCTTCTCGAAGGTGGGAATTGTCACCACCGTAAACGTCATCGCACCGGCCATCATCAAGATCATCATCATCCGCGTCATCACCACCAGCACCATCATTCTCACCATCCACCTCCGTCCCGCTGTAACAATTAGGATTCTATATCGTTGTTTTCCGTTATTCTCTCTCCCGATGTGAATTACTCGTGTGTAGTTGATGCTTGTGAGATTTATTAGTGTTTGCATTTTATGACCAGATTGTTATTCATCCATTTATCACCTATGATCATGTTCCATATGATGTGATGTGATTAGAATATTTAGTTCTTGAGGACATGGGAGAACTCTAGCTACTAGTAGTCATGTTTTGTTGAGTAATATTTACCGGTTTCATATTTAAGTTATGTTGTTATTTCTCTAGTGGTGTTATGTGAACGTAGACTGCATAGCACTTCACCTAAGGGCCTAGTTGGATGCACTTTCTGTTGGATTGCTTATGGTGGGTTGACTGATTGACAGAAACATTAACCCCAGTTTGCAATACCTCACATAAGGGAGTAGTAGATATCACGAGTTTATTGCTACGATTAGATTTGTTTCTTAATTACTTTCTTGTATTTGTGGATGCTTACAAGTAGATTAATCGTATGTGTCCATTGGTCTTGGATAGGACGATGCACTAGCATAGGTCTATCCACATAACACTTACCAAAACGATAAATATCAATCAACGGCGTGTGATGAAAATAACTAGATTAAACCTATCGTGTGTCCTCAGGAACATTTTAGCCATTATAAGAAGTACCATCAGCTTTTCCTTTTGTTTTATTTACTTGTTATCATTTTGTTACTATTACAAAAATCCCTAAAAAATTGTTCTCTAGTGTTACAGTGAAACCTTGCTCGAAACTATTTATGAATACCTTCTACTCCTCGTTGGGTTCGACACTCTTATTAATCTAAAAAACTACGATTGATCCCCTACACTTGGGGGTCATCTAGACTATTTTCTGGCGCGTTGCCGGGGAGTGTAGCGCTATTGGTAAATTGAATTGGTAAGGAAACCTTTTATTGTAATTAATGTTTCTATTACTATCTGTTTATTTTGCTAAATCATGAAATCCTTTACTAATGGTTATATGTTCTGGAATGACTCCTCCACCACTCGTGTGGTAGAGAGAAGTTCCCCATCTACTGAAATTTTCCCTTTTGAAATATCAATTAGAATTTTTGATCGTGTTCTAGATAACCGTTATGCCGGTGATGAAATTGTTCATCCCGGTGAGCACTTTCTTTATATTAAATAATTGTGTAAGTTGTTTAAGATTGCAGGTGTGCCAAGAGATTTAATCATGATGCAATTATTTTCCATAACACTAAAAGAGAGCATTTGAATGGTATAGGTTATTAGATGATTTACATTTGCTGGATTTGAAGGACCTTACATCTCTCTTTTATTTCAAATTGTATCCTCTTCATGAAATACACCAAGATCGGAATTTTATTTATAATTTTTGGTCTTTGATGGAGAATGTATTGCTCAAGATTGGGGGAGGCTAAAACATTAATGCTTAGATGCCCCAATCATAAGCTTCCGAGGGAGATTATTATTAATATTTTTTATCCAAGGATTTCAAGCCATGGCAAGGACCTTCTTGATACTTCTTCTAATGTTTCCTTCTCGAACAAGAATATTTATGCTAAATGGGATCTTATTGGAATAATTCAACGTAATACTGAAGATTGGGAGATGGAAAAAGATAAAGAGTTAGGTATAAACTATGAATACGATTACATTAAGTATTTTGCTGAAACTAAAAAAATTAATATGCTTAGTGCTAAATATGGGCTCGATTCTCAAGTAATTTTTGAACTTTGAAAAACCTTTGCCTCTCATGTTAGTATTCCTAAAGTAAAGTGAGACAAGTATCATGAACCTTATAAGGATAATATTAAAGAGAAACAATTCTCTATTAGTGAAATACTTATCGCCACTGTTGATCCTCTTTTACCTGTTGTTCACTTTGAGAAATCACATTTTCATGTTAGAGTAAAAGAACATTCTTTTGCCACTAATATTGTGAACAAAAGTTTTAAGAAAGTTATTGAACCTGAAGATCAAATAATTGTGGAATCTACGTTTGCTATGGTATCTGCTGGAGCTAAACGTCTCACTTGCATGCTCTGTTTGGAGCTAAACATTTTGGGATCTAGCTTCACAAGATTTTGGTAGATAAGCTAATAGATACTTGTTGGTATCTGCTGCTGGTTGAACCTATTGGTAGTTGTTTCTAGCTGCTGCTGGTAGTTGTTAAGTTATATCAACTGATCCTCTTGGTAGTTGTTAAGTTATGTCAGCTAATTTTGGTTGCTGCTACTAGTTGTAATGTGTGAACTTGATATTGCTATAATATGCTATGAAATGTGCTAGGATGAAGTTAAATCCGAATTTGTTTGAGATGAATTTAATTTTTTGCTGATTCAAATTTG